>OU612058.1:121817874-122362822 GCA_914767635.1 Melanostoma mellinum
TACTTAAATCAGTTGAATTCGGTTTTGAATTCTTTGGGAAGAATACTAGATTTAGTTTTTCTTAGTAAAGATCTTGAAGCTTAAGTTCTTGAAGCCGAATTCAAACTCCTTGAAAACTCATTTCATCATAAGGCATTAGAAATAAGATTCAACTTTTCTGTACTGGATTTTCTTAAAAACAATGATAACTCCAATAATACTATGTATGATTTTTCTAAAGCGGACTATGTTTCCATTAATAATTTTTTGTGTTCGATTGATTGGGATATTTTATTATCAACATCTGATTTAAATCTAGCTTATTGTTCTTTTATGTACACAATTGAAGATGTTTTCTCTAGATTTGTACCGTTGAAGAGGTTCAAGCGATCTGGTAAGCCAGTCTGGTTTAATTATCGCTTATGTAATTTAAAAAAGGCTATGCTTAAAATGCATAGGAAAAGTGTTAAAAATACTTCCTTTCGAAGCGAGTTTTGTCGCCTCAGGAAAGAATTTGAATTTTTGAAAAGGTTTTTGTACCGTCAGTATTTACTTTCTGTAGAATCTAAGGTTAAAAAAAACTCCAAGGCCTTTTGGAAGTTTATAAACCATAAGAAAAAGTCCACTGGCCTTCCTGCTACAATGAAGTTCAAGGATTATACTAGTTCGGATACCAACGACATCTGCAATATGTTTGATGAAGTGCTATCGGAACTGGAGTCTCTAGATGATAACTTTTCTTGTTCGCCTGACAATATTCCACCAATTTTTTTGAAAAAATGCAAAAACAGTTTAAGTGAGCCACTCTTGAAATTATTTAATTTGTCTTTGAATCAAGGTTTATTCTTAGATTCTTGGAAAAAATCATACATTTTTCCAATTTATAAATCGGGTTCTAAACAAAATGTTGAAAATTATAGACCTATAGCAAATCTTCAACTTATTCCTAAAATTTTCGAAGCTATAGTAAAAAAGCATATTTACTCTGCAGTTAAAAATTGCATATCTTCATACCAACATGGCTTTGTAAGTGGTAGGCCTACGACCACTAATTTAGCACTATTTTCCAATTTTTGCCTTAATACCATGGAGAAGCGTTACCAAGTAGACACGATATATACTGACTTCTCAAAGGCATTCGACCGCGTTCAACATAGCATTCTAATTAATAAACTTAATAGTATTGGAATTCATTCCAATCTTCTACAGTGTATAAGTAGCTATCTTACCAACCGTACACAGTATGTTAAAATAAATCAGTGTTTTTCAAACGTAATTCAAAACTTTTCTGGCGTCCCTCAAGGTAGTCACCTAGGTCCGTTACTTTTTGTCCTTTTTATTAATGACTTACCCAATGTATTGTCGTATTCACAATGCTTACTATACGCTGATGACCTAAAATTATTTAAATCTGTTGCTTCGTTATCAGATTGCCTTGAATTGCAAACTGATCTTGATAATATTCATACTTGGTGTACTAGGAACTGTTTACATTTTAACATATCGAAATGCTCTGTTTTAACTTTTAATCGCACCCTTGATCCGGTAGTTTTCCCATATAAAATTAATAATGAAACTTTGCTAAGAGTATCGTTTCAAAAAGATCTTGGAGTTTTTTTTGATGCTAATATGAGGTATGATAAGCATTATGATTATCTTATTTCAAAATCGAATTCTATGCTTGGTTTCTTATTTCGGAATAGTAAGGAGTTTGTTGATCCTTACTCATTAAAATCTGTTTATATTTCCCTTATTCGATCATTACTTGAATATTGTTGTATAATTTGGAGTCCCTATTGTAACAACAGCATATTGCGTATTGAAAGGATTCAAAAGAGGTTCACAAGATTCGCTTTACGGAAGCTTTTTAACTTTGATAATATGCCATCTTATGAAGCCAGATGCTTATTGATTGCTTTAGAACCTCTATATAAAAGATGGTTTTCTTTTTCCGCATTATTTGCTCGTGACATTATTTGTCAGCATATTGATTGCACACAGTTGTTAGAGTTATTGAATATTTATGCTCCTTCTCGGCAGTTAAGACCTAGAGAACACATTTTCTTCTTTACTTGTGGGCACACAACTAATTATGGCCAAAATGAACCTTTGTCAAATGCTATGTCATGTTTCAATGAATTAAATAATGTTATTGATTTTCATTTCAATAGAAATTTATGTAAGAAAATTATTATGAATGCTTTGTAATTAAATTATATCTGTCTATGAAAGTTTATACTTGGTAGAAATAAATAAATAAATAAATAAATAAATAAGACCATCTCTTGTGAATTGAGATTCGTATGCCCAAAGAATTCTGATTATAGATTTATTAGCTGCCTGTCATCCAAGCTTCTCTCTATCTCTAGCAACAATTACAAAATTCAGGTTTCATATCAAAATCATTCGGTAGTTCTTGCACAGGTGTATATTCTGAAAAAATTTTTTTGGAAGCATTAAATTGTGCCAATTATTTAGTTAATTTACGCATTGAACATTCCCCTTAATTTAATCAAATCTTGGAAAACCACACCAACTGCCAAGTGCTGCAATAAAAATCGATAGAAAACACAAAATTAGATTTTTTTTCTGTTTTAGATTTTCCCAAGTATTAATAACTATATAGATTTTCGAGTGTGCTCAAATATGAATTTTTTAAATTGTTTTTTTTTTTTTTATTAGAAAGAAACAAAAAACTTTATGTTTATCAAGGATCTCTTGAACAAACAAAATGACATGAAAGTACAAATTTTTCTCGGGGAAGAAAATTTGAACACCATTTAAAATTTAAAATCTGGCAACCTACAAAAAAATATCAGCCCAGTTTAAATACATTTTTCAGATTCATATTTTTTTTTAGTTAAGTTTAGTTTATTTGTCAAACAGTCTCTTACAGACTACTATAATTATAAATAAATGTATATAAATAAAATAAAATAACAAAAGATAAATATGTGACAGGTCGCAATAGTAAAGCGGACAGTAAATTCTTTTTGAAAACATCCCTTGAATTACTAGAGAAAATATCTATGACTTCTATTACAGAATTTGTTTCTTTTATACATCGTGCAAACGGTTTGTTTCTACATTTATACTAAAAACAAAGTTAAAAAAAAGGTCTCTATTAATAGTACTGACAGGCACGTAACATGGACCAAGGTTAAATTTGAGTCTTGTTGTCTGAACTTCTTTAACTTATAAAAGTTATATATTTTTTTAAATTGTCAAAAAATTTTGTCAAAGTTGACTTACTATACTGTAAGACTATTGCAAAAGGCTGAGTAACAAAAAGCTGTTCATAGCAGTGTAATAACTCTCGGCAACATATCGATTCCTGACAAAAAGCAATGTCCGTGGTAAAACAGTTTTCCAATTTAATTCCGATTCCGAACGGCTAAAGCTAGAAAGCGTTTTTCATGGTAGTGTGTAATTGCTTTCAGAACACCTGCCAATTTCTCAGTGTTTCAAACCTGAAACCTACCATGTAACAGGCCGAAATGCTTACCTTTGGGCTACAGCCACCACTTTCTGCAAGTTAACTATATGTGAGTCCTTATCTCGGGAACTTACTTTTCGGAACGGTCATAAATACGACGACAGATCCCAATGTAGGTATTTTTATATGTGCAATCAAAAATGAGACAAAAAAACTCATGAAACAAAATTTTTTATTTTGCAAAACTTTGACATATTTTTTTTTGCATGACAGATGAAAAAACGACAGACGATAGCCGACAGCCGACAGATGACAGACAACAGACAACAGGCGACAGACAACAGACAACAGACAACAGACGACAGACTCTCGCAAAATTTTAAAGCTTGTTATTTAATGCGAGCAAAAAAAAGTTGTGAATTAATCGAATGCCAAATTAAAAATAGCCAAACAATGAAGTACTAAAAAAAATTTGTAACACATACATACTGTACTGTACAAATCGTTATTTGGTAGTGCCTGCCTTTTTTAATAAACAGTGAGATGCTTTAGTTTATGTAAGAATAATATTTTCCTAGAACTCTCAGAGGATATTAGATGCTTTTCGATAAATACTGAATCAAAGAATGTAAAAAAACAAATTTCGAAAGTAGCTATTTCACATATGGTTTTATTTACTTTAAAGAAATAACTGGAAACAAATTTAAGAATGTAGTTTTTGATGATAACAAGTTCATTTATAGTTACAGTGAAATAATCGATTTGCGAAACAATGAAACGGCGAAACGATCATTTCCGAAATAAACACTTGGCCATGTCACTTAAAGCGAGGTAAGTGACGGGCATTCAACAATTTGCGAAATGATATTTGCGTATTGTCAAAATCATTTCAAACTGAGCCGAAAGAATGAAATGCCAAATAATAATTGCGAATTGATAAGAAGAAGAAATGAAAGAATGCAAAGTATTATTTGCCAAACAAGGTTTGCAAAACCAAAAGAAGTCGAAACGACCACGGCGAAAAAAAGAAATGACAAACGTCTTCTGCCAAAATATAGGTGACCGCTCCACGCTGCACAGTGTGTAATTTTGTCAATCTAGCGGAACTTTAATGAAAAATAAGTGTTCTCCAAATGTAACAAAATTGGTATCATATGAAAGATAAAACCTCCAGCATTAACAATCCAAAAATAAAAACAAGAAAATATCTGTATTTACCGTTCGACAACACCACAAACATCAGCTTTGTTAAAGCAAAAAAAATTTTAAAATTCATTACTTTTTTCTTATCAAGTTGTTAGCATCGTGGTTAAGTAAGTAGTTAGTTGTGCACCTCAAATTTATTTTATTTATTTTAGTTGACATTTAAGAAGTTCTCAGAGTAAAATTTTTTTTTTTTGCACAATAACGAAAAAAATTAAAATTTGAGTTGGAAGACTTAAAATGCTAAATTTTTTTTATGTGTTTTCTAACTTTGTAAAGCGTTTTAAAAATGTATCCTTATGTATCCGTCGAGATATTGGGCTTAAAATCTCCGTTAGTATATTTTGTGTTAGAAATCGTTTAGTTTTCTTGCTTCTTTCTGCTGACCCCATACAATTTTTTTTTCAATGGGGGTATGTAGCAAAATAAAAAAATCAGAAATTTTTGACGTATGGAGAAATTTTGCAATAGAGAGTCGCAAAAAAAATATCAGAACATATAATGAATGTATTTGGTAAAGAGGACATAGACAACGTTCCTAGAGTGCTACAAACATATGTGAGATCACTATGTAGCAAAATACTGAACAGGTGGGAACGAAGTGCACGAAATATAGAAAAATTTGTTAAGGCGAATGAAGTATGGTTGTGTAAGGATGCTAAGCTACCAGAAAACTTTATTGAATATGTTCCTTCAACCTGCTCAGGTGCAAATAGGCGAAATCATTCGAACAGTGCACCATAATAGTCCAAAATCTTCAAGTTATGGAATTGTTTGGCTCAAAAGCTCAAAGCGATATCGCGTTTGCAGCCAAAATCATAATGAAATCTACTGGCAAGGTAGATGCAGCCAAATTAGTAAAAGAGCTTGCGAATTGTTCTCCTCAAAGACCCACACAAACCAAAAAGGCTAGATCAGGTCAAGAAATGTACAAGAAAATAATAACACAGGAAGAAGCCCCTTTGCTTATTTTAAATACCAAAGTGAGCAAATTTCAATATAAGGCCATGCGACAGTAGCTGAAAGAGCTATTTTCGAAAGCATTTCATTCGAAAATTTTCAATGCAAAACTTAAATAGTTATGTGATTTACAGGTTTTTACTTCCCTCGGATCCATACCTTCTAGCCGAAGCTGTACAAAGCTTAGTAGAAACTGCAGCTCACTCGCACCATAATGTATTGCATTATTGATGGCTACGAATTTCAAGACCTCAGGTTGAGACATAGATAATTTATAGTTCTAGTAATTTATTTAAAAAAAATCATATTAGAAATAATCAAAATAAATATATCAGAGAAGAGCTTTATTTAATTGTCTGTTGCTTTTTTTCATTCTTAGCTCTCCATAAAATGAAAATGAATATTAAAATTACTATTCAGCTTTCTAAAATTAAAGCTAACAAAGTTAAAACATAAAAATAACACTGTTGAGATAAAGTCTTATAATATTTTAAACCGATCAAAAAATGCCATCCACAAAGTGTCCAAATGCATAAGAAATACAGCATCTAAGACTCAGGAAAACTTTTCAGTATCATGAAATAACCATAACATACAATAAAAAAACATTTAAACATAAACAACAAGTCATTCAAACACTCAGCGAATAAAGTTCCGCTAGATTGGCAAAATTACACACTGTGCGCTGTAGGGGGGGACTGGGATACTCCTGAAGACGACCTGCTAATTTAGTAAGTACGAATGTTGACAAGGAGACAAGGAAGAAGAAAAAAGATCAACAATTTAATGCTCTGCGAGTAACGACTGACTGCCCTCACCTCAGTGGTCTACCAGAGCTTTTTGCTTTTTGGGGATTGTATCAGCGGATGAATTCGACTTACAGAATCAACGGTGGACTTCAGCAGTCAAACGGCAGAAACCTTTGAATGAGCTACTCTGGCATATTTGGATCAAAGATTTTTCAGGATCTTTTAATACTTAAACAGAGCATTGAAGTAGTTATGGTGCCGGCTGTCGCAATCACACGAACTTATAATAAAAAATTCTACAAAGACAAAATTACTTTACATTCAGCGATAAATATTATACCATTGAATAACTATATATAGAAGTGACACCGGAGAAAATCGCCACAAGGAGTTCTTATGTCGCTAGTCTCGGTGCCGTGAAATAAAGTCGAAGGCAATAAGGTCGAATCGACTTTATTACCTTTTTTGGGAAATAAGGTCGAAAACAACAACAACAATATTTTTCTACCTTATTTCCCATTGAAAAGGTAATAATGCCGAAAAGAAAAAACGAAAATATTTGACAAAAATAGGAATGCCCAAAGTTGAGAAATAAAGTCGAAACCCGTTGAGTAATAAAATCGAATTTAATTTCTGTTGGGTAAAGAAGAAAGAAATCATTGGCAATGTCATGTGTTGTGTGTTATCGGAACAACTGTACTTAAACAAAAAATATGTGGTGAGGTTTATCGCAAAGTAATCTGTTTTTTATGTAAGTACTATTGATGCTTCGCAGGTTGACTTGTTTGCAACTGTTCTTTAGAATAGCAACTTCTTTAAAGAATACGTTTAGTTTGTTTTTCATTTCAAGTGCATGCATATAATATATATAGAAAGTTTTTGTGGAATTACTGAGCGTCGTCGGCCCGCGCCGACCCCGCGCGCAATCATTGTTTATAAAGACTTTAACTTTTGGTAGAAAAAGAAATGTTCTGAGGAACATTGGATTTAAGGAGTTGAACTTTCGTCGGTGGGGGGGGGGGGGGGCGGCCCGGTGCGACGCGGGCCGAAGAGGCGCGCCGCGCCGGCCCCGCGCCGCGCTCGCCTGAGGCGCGCCTCTTCGGCCCGCGTCGCACCGGGCCGCGCCCCCCCCCCCCACCGACGAAAGTTCAACTCCTTAAATCCAATGTTCCTCAGAACATTTCTTTTTCTACCAAAAGTTAAAGTCTTTATAAACAATGATTGCAAAATATTAAACATGGAATTAAAGTCGAATTCAACTGAGAAATAAAGTCGAACGCTATTTTCGGCAAATTTAGTGCCAAAATGATTTTCGCCCTTATTTCCCAAAGTTGGTAATAAGGTCGAAAGGTGAATTTGACCTTATTTCCCAATTGTTGGGCAATAAGGTCGATTCGGCCTTATTGCCTTCGACCTTATTTCACGGCACCGCTAGTCTCGTCGGAGTCGGAGCTAGTTAATTCACCAACCTTTTTGCAAAATTTAGTCCCAAAGGATATTTTTTATTATTGTTTATTACTGTTTCGTTGGTTACCGATGAGGTTGTTAAGATTAAAAATGGTTTTAAAGTGATGATAAGAACTGAGTCATTGAATAATTACATTGAATAAATACAATTATTCAATGACTGAGTTTATGAATTTGTATATGAGAAGTATCTAGTTAAGTAGATTATTTCTTTTTTCCGGTGATGTTAAGTTGTTTACCGACATACCCAACTTTTAAAAGTAATTTGTTAGGTAGATTGGTAGATCCATAACTATTTTTACAATATTTAAAATTACAAAACACCATTTTTCAACTAATCAATTATTCAAAGATTTTATTTTCAAAATTAAAGATTGTTGTCGCTTCTGAATACCATTTTCAGAAATAAATCCCTTAAGGGACATATTTTAAAACCTAAACTGCCAAATTACCCTTATTTCAAAATAGTTTGTGTATGAAATAAGCAAAGCAGAGACAAAAACATAAACAATAATAAATAGTGTGACTATTGCTAGGTAACAATCTTCTTATGCCGAGTTTGAGAAAGTTGTTTGATTCGGGTGTCAGCTTCTATATAAAGTTATTCAATGATTATACACAAGAAGAAGGCCTAGCGACTAACGACTTTGAAAATAAATTTGTACATTCTTTCAGAAAACAATAAGCAACGACAAAAAATAATAACAGGTTCCCAAATCCCAATACGTCTAGGACACATTTATAATATTCAATCAGACAAATAGACACACTAAAAAAGTACACAAATAGCCTAAATGCAAAATAATAAAATTAACTTCAGAAAAAGAGGAAGACATTGTTTGTGAAAAAAACAGTAGAAACATGAGAGACAGGCAAAGTTTCGAAGATGTTCAAGAGAATCAATTGATTTCACGATTGAACTATCACCTACAACCTACATATTTATCTCATCGGTCTGTTTTGTACATTATCAAGCAAAAGGAGCGATGTTTGAGGAGCACCTGACCATGTTATATGAGTATGCATATTATACCACACCGAAAGAAAAAACCTTGGTTGATTTAAACATGTTTCATTGTTAATCAACAATTCATCTAAAGTTGTGAAATTAACCAAGTTTCGTGAAGAATTCAAATAAGAACACATTTTCAAATCAAGTATGCTGCCGTGCTCAATTTTTTTTCAGGTAAGTATCATAAAAATGTTTAAATTAAGTATGTTCGTAGTTGATTTGAATATGTTCTAATTTTTAACAAACAACGTGATTGTTGATTTCATACTTGATCAACAACAAACATATTTAACTAACAATCAAGGCTGAAATTACAAAAACCATCACGTTTGTGACTGAAATACCAAATACACTGTTGAACTATCACCAATATATTTGATCAACAATGTTCATACTTCTTTAATCAATAAAGAATAGTTAAAGTATCAGTGACATTTTGAATTCCAATATTTTTCATACTTACGCCCACAGAAAACGTGAAGTCGCAGAACGGAACTTCAATTCAATATAAGTTTCGTGACCATTTTATCTTAAGGGATAATTAATTATTCTTTATTGTTGATCAAGTATGTTCGTGAGAATTCAGCCACATTTTTATTTGCTCAACAGTTTTAATGTAAAATTTCTATGACAAATGCTTGAATTGAAGTTTGACCTATCAAATGTATAGGTCAAACTTCAATTAAGGCATTTATCATAGAAATTTTACATTAAAACTGTTGAGCAAATAAAAACGTGGCTGAATTCTCACGAACATACTTGATCAACAATGTTCATATTTTACCAACAATTCAGAATTGTTGACGAAACACAAACGTTGTTAAAGTATCGTGGACATGTATGTTTCTAGTATTACAACCGTTGTTGGTTAACAATGAAATTGAAAATGACGTTTTTGATTTGAGCAATGAAAATTGTAGCATTTAAATAAATAAAATGAAAATGCCAGCTTGTTCAATTTAAGTATGTTCGTGCTTGACGCAAAAACAAACAAGCTTCATGTTTGATTTTACCAAGGTTTTTCTTTCGGTGCATATACGTATTAGTTTTGGGGGAAGTAGTCTTTCTAAATTATAGTCTGATCAGAAGGGGTGAAAATTTATCTGCATCGTCTCAAAGAACCAAAGCACTTTGTAGCATTTTTGGCGACTTCAACAAAGGCCACCAGTCACACACATACCAAATACAGGCAGCTTTCCGTTGCTATTCTTCCATTCCGCTTTTTCCCTCTGATGAAATTCGAAAGTTGCATTTACTATTATTATATGTATAATTAATTTTTTCGGATGTTATACTCATATGTTCTTAATTGTAAGAGCTATGTGCAACACATTTATTACCATTCACCACTTCAACGTACTTGAACCGATTCGATTTTTAACTTACGTTATCATATAATGCTTGAACAAAAAATCTATAGGTACACGAAACACAAACATCATAGAATTAAAAACATTGTAAGGAACTAACTTTAAACTACATATTTTTAACCGAAAAGAATTTGATTTTTTTTTTAAATTAAAAATTGTATTGTAATAATTGTGCATCAAATTATTTTTACATCTTACGGAAATAATTTACTAAATTTTTTAAGAATTAAGTACATATTACATTAAATTTATCAAACTTCAATATAACATGTTCATTATTATTATATTATATATATATTATATATATTATATATATATATTATATCAAGCACTTGTAACAATACTCTATTATTCAACAATTTTTACTCTTAAGTGCTAGTTGTTATTATAGCAAAAATCATAAGTCTAAGCCACTTAAGGAAACTGAGCCAAAAAAGAGAAAAACTACAAAACGAATGACGAAATAATGCAAAGCCAAATATGATTACTATGTACATATTTACATACGTAAAATATAAATATATAAAAAAATGTACCCAAAAAATCATACTTCTAAACGTTCCGAATGTACAATAGCAAACGTAAACATATTTGCTGTCTCATTGAAATAAATGCAAGCTGGACGTTTCTTTTGTAATTTCCTTACAGACTTTTTATTTTACTACACACATCAACTTGCACCGTCTGTCTATTTTGCTAACGACAAATTTTATTTATCTTTTTTCATGTTTTAAAACTCAAATATTTTGACCTGGCATGAACGTCATTTTCGCGTTGCTCGGATTTGGTTGTTTGGGGGTGGTGTTTTGACATCCGGCTGGAATGCCAAATAATTTCAAAATACTCAACTAAAAACCCATCAACTGTATTCAGTTCTGGTCTACGACGGAGAGGTACTGCCTCTGACAAAAGTTAGCCGGAACGAAATGGGGGCATATCTATGCATAGCAACAAATGGTGTCCCTCCATCTGTGTCCAAACGGATTATCTTGGATGTTGAATGTAAGTTTTCAAAAAGTGCTTTTCTTCATTCCTTTTTTTTATTTTCTTACTCCAATCATTGTCCTTTGTCGTCAGTGGAGTGAATTTGAAATTTGTTTCTGACAAATGTTCATGCATATGACATCTATTGCCTTGAATTGTCTATGACGATGACGGTACTAGAATAACCTGCAAAAAACACGTCTGTGCTTCAGCAAAGTGAGCAGCATCGTTTTCAACGTCGTCGTACTCCTCGTCATCATGTCTCGTTAGCAATTCGTGGCGCGTTTGTTCCAGGAAAAGGTAAAAGTAATCTCTAGCTCTGGCATGACGAAGGAAAATGACGACAGTTTTATTTAAATTTATATGTTGTTGTTAGAAGTGGGAGTGTGTTTCTCAGTTTTTCTTTTCATTCTTTTAAAAATGTCTAGTGTCGATATATGTATGTTTTTCAGTTTCTCCGATGATATGGGTACCGAATCAACTTGTTGGGGCACCAGCTGGCACTGATGTTACTATAGACTGTCATACGGAAGCACATCCAAAGTGAGCTATCATTTTATTTTATTTTTTTACTGTTCTTCCTCAACAGAAGGTCTAAAATTTGTTTTCTTTCTTTTACTGTCTCCATATGTTAGTATGAACTAAATACAAAAAAGCAGGAGCTTAAGTTCTTAAATTGGTTGCATATTTTTTCGTTTCAGGGCGATCATATACTGGGTTTACAATTCGGTGATGGTACTTCCGAGTAAGAAGTACAAAACGGACTATACAGAAAACTCCTATCGGTAAGTTAAATGATAAACCTGCAGCCTAAAGATCAATAAGGCTAGCCAACCTAATTACTGTGTTCTTTTCGATTGAACGAAAGTTATCGCGTTTTATCTAGTCCGAAGCTATAGGACAGAAGAAAAAAGTCCTCACCAAATCCAAGTATGTAATAATGAATATGCAGGGTGTTGGGCATACGGTTTACGGTTCGACAAAAGCTTAGGTAGGATAGTTTGTTCCAAGACAAAATAAAAATAGTAAAATAGGGGAGGCTCTATCTCCCTTCGTTTGGGCGGAAGGGTGACTTTATACAAAATATCTTCTTTTTTTTTTAAAGAAGTTCTTAAAAAATTATTCAAAATCATTGAAGCCACTTACCACTACTTTACTATAGCTCGTAGTTGTTTCTTCAAAACACTTTCATTCTCGATAGTTTAGTGAATGGTTTTTGAATAAACAAGTCTCAAAGTCAAAACAAAAAAAATATATATAATTTTTCATCAATTGGACTGTATTCTCTGTGCAAGGAACTGGTTTTTTATAAAAAGCACCTTTCGTAAGTAGTATATTTACCAAATACTGAAAAGATTTTTTCGTAAGGTTTTCTGTTGTGTTTAAATCACGCAATAGAGGCAAATTTTTTTCTTTTTTTCATAATTTGACTTTGTGACTTTTTTGCTCAAAATATATCCACCAAACTAATTTGAACTAAAATGTTTAATATTTAAGCTTTCAAAAACATTAAGGCATGTAGTAGGAAGTAGCTTGGTTGATTTTTAATAATTTTTTTTTTTAGAAATTATGTAAAATTCTTACAATATTAATATACATCTCCTTCCCACCCATTAATTTTTTTTTTGTCTATATGCCTTGAGTTTTTGACGCATCTTGTGCAAAAGGCAATCTTTATAAATTGGTGGTTCAACGATTATTTGTGCTAAGGTACGAAAAAATGCATCAGTACCTATACATGACAAGCGATGATATGAATGTGACTTTATTAGTTTGGATGACCACCTTTGGTTCATACAGAATGGCGCAACATACCACACACAGCTCATACCACAATTGATCTTTTGTGACCAATCTCGCAAATCTTGTTATCTTCCCTCTTGGCCAAATTGGAGCTGTGATTTGTTCATTTTATACTTTTTCGTGAGGGACCAATGTTATATGTTAAAAATCAAGACGCGATTTTTAAGCACTAATGGCCAATACCATCCCAGCAATCCGTAAGCTAACGCCCGAAACCATAAACAATGTCTTGGTAAGGTTGAGCCAGTTAAATTGAATGACATTGTCTTTCATAATTAATGAGAAAGAGAATGAAGCGTTTTAAAAAAATTTAGATAGTTGACACATCCTTTATTTCATGGATATATCCATATGATTCATTTGAGGGTTAAAAAGGGATGGTGCAGTTCGTGGTCATTCGTTTAATACGACCTTTTTGAGTTTTCGTTCGTTTATAACAAAAATACTCCGTCATTCCTTATGAATAAGGTAATAGCATTTACTTCTGGTCAATCACTTAACATCATTTTGTTGCTCGAATTGATGGAAAAGTGATGCCCTAGTGCGTTCTTGTGCTCACTATATTAACAATCAATCAACGCCTTATTGACTTCACTTATCTGTGCTGTTTTGAAAATTATAGATTCTTAGTACCAATATTATTTAATTCGCTAAGGTTGTAATAATATTTACATTGCTATCAGTAGTTGCCTATAACTAACTTTGTCAAAAACGGGTAGCGTTAGCTCGATAAGAAAGGCGTGTTTTTGCAATTTTTTATTGTGAAGAACCAGTTCAAATTTCTTTATTAAAACCAATTACAAATTAAATAGTGACATTTCGAAAATGTTGTGTAAAATGTTCATTAAGAAATATGTAAAAATACGGCAATAGCAGCAATTATTTGAACGTGCCTCGTAAAAAGGCAAGTTGTGGTGCTCCTCATAGCTTGGTGCTGGATCATCGGAAATCAAAAAATCAAAGTTCATCCGTTAGACAATAGTTTTCACCAGGTAATATAGAGGGGTTTTTTGAAACTTTAATTTTTACTTTTTTGGAACATTTTGAAGGGAAAACGCGATTTATCGTGTAAAGAAAAGGCTATGTTATTGTAAAATAACACTTATCAACAAATTTAAAAAACTCTTTGTCCCTAACTCGTAAATTACTTTAAGAAATAGTGTTCAAAGTTTTAAAAGGATTTCTACTGTAGTTTTGAAGTTATGAGGAGCAACGACTTTCAAAAAGTGCGTTGTGACTTGTGGGAAAAACGGTTTTAAGTCTTGAACACTAAAAAACACAAAGAAAACACTATTCCGACAGGTATAAAAATATTCATAACTTTGTCAATTTTGCTCCAATCCACTTGAAATTTTGACACAATATTCTCATTATTAAGTAAAAAAATTAATACGTCCCCCCTTGAGGACATTAAAGCCTAAAAGCTATTTTTTCTGATTGTAAAAAATTTTTTTTATTTGAAGCAAATCAAATAATTTTTAACAATGATGTTAAATCTTTTTTTGAAAAAGGCGCAAGAAATTCCTGTTCTCAATCGGAGATCTCTTTCAATCAACTTTAATTTCATTTTGTGTTGACAGTGACTTATTTTGTCTTTCTAAAATTGTTTGCTTCTTCAAACATTGAATTTGTCTTTTTTATCAATATTAATTTTCAAAACTGTAAGTAAAAGACACAAGTAGTTCTGATTGCAAACGACACGGCTGCTGGAGGTCTATTCTCGAGTAACACACATATACTGGCCTCGATCGAATACCCCACAGAACCCCTTGATTATGTATCAGGCGGATTTATCTTTAACGATTTGTAAAGCCTGGTACTTTTTTCAAAGTCCTCATAAACATATTCCTGATAGTTTGAACAGTCTGTATTTCGTTTCTTGAACTGTCTTATAATATTCAAATCGATTAAGAAAAGAATTCCACTAGTAGAATTGTAGAATAACAAAATGATCAGTAGAACATATTTCGCTTCAATAGGCCCCTATTCCTCCGATAAAATCAACCAATCGAAATTCCCTCAAATCCTCAAAAGTCCTCTTACCACATAAAAAAAAAAACAAACAGCGGAAAAACAAAAAGTAGCATCTCAGTGCCGCGTGAATAGCACCACAAAAAATCCTTTTTTGTATTGCTTCCACTATCTTCAATTTATATTCAGCTGCAGAACTCTTCCGTTGGGGAGCTATGTTCCTTAATATCCGTTTATTCTTTTTACGTTTCTTTTTCTTTTTGTTTCAGGGCGCACATGAAGCTAACGATAAGAAATTTACAATACGGAGACTTCGGCAACTATCGATGCATCTCGAAGAATTCGCTGGGGGAAACAGAAGGATCAATACGAGTGTACGGTGAGTATCTAAATATATAAATACGAGTATCTGGTACCTACCGCATTGCCCAGAACACTGCAAAAGAAATGCAAATGTTATGAAGTAAACTTGTATTCTGATGAAACACAAATCCTCTTTCCTTCCCTGAGTATGGTGCTGCTGCATGGGAACTAACAGAACATCCCCTCTATATGCTGTTTAAAAATACATGCTTTTTTATCTGCTTGGCTCTATCACAGGGCTTGAGAAGCGCATCAACATTAGAGCGGCTGAATCCTTTGGCTTTAGTCTGGTTCAAGAAACTCTTTATTCGTGGCTTTATTTTCCATTTTCGTTCCCTCTTCTTTCACCTTTGTGTGTTTCTTTTTTATTGAACGTGCAATTCACCAAAATCTATAATGCAACGTCAAGGAGCTTACAACAACCCCTAAGCCAATTCATCCACACCACAGAGGAAAGGGTGCAAGGGTTAGACATAGTTTCAATCAGAAAATGTCTCAAGTTTATTGCTTTCCTGCTTCCTGCGTTCTTCTCCGTGAAAATCTGACTATTGGTAGTGACAAAGAAAAAGAGTTCTAAAGTTTGTCCTTTTCCACAGGCTTCCGCGTTCTCCATAACCCTGGGAGAAATTTATTTTAAATATTGATGATGATGGAAAATTTGGCGATGGCTGGCCGGGGCCGGTCCCGTGGCTGCTCAGCCTGTGACAACCAGTATTCGGGGGTCTTTTGTTTGAACAAAAAATGTATTCTTAAATTTGCAGTTCATTTGATAATACTTTTTGGACAGATAATTTCGTTTTGTCTTTAAAATGCAAAAAATATGTTGGTATACTTCTTTGATTGATTCAGCCTCAAGACGAAAAATTGTGCAACTGAATTTCAAAAAACTTTGTCTTGTCTTTCGACAGCAGAAAATGGTTAGGAACGTTAAATATCTTTTTGTGTCAAACAGATATAGGTACATTGTGAAGTGACCTTCATCAGTATTTGTAGGACTGCATAAATGCCCTCGTGGCAAGCATTTAATTTGTTAGAATACTTTAGCAGGTACTCAAAAACTATGTTAATATATGTATAGAAAACACAAGCGCTCATATGAAATAAAAAAATCAATGATTGCAAAAAAAAAGTTAGAGTTCTATGTCTTGAAGGACTGTAGATGTGAGATATACATAAGCATTAATTTGAATTTGATTGTAAGTGAGACTTGTTGATTTACGTTGCGTGGAATTTAAACTAGGCATAAAAAAACTTAATTTACCCATTAATACTTATTTTTCTTGAAAACGGTTCCAAAGATTTCCATTAAATTTTGTGTGAAGGATTAGTTTCAGGGTGTATACCTCCCATAGTAGCGTTATTTTCAAAACCGACTTTCTCGTTAATGGCTTACTTGAAAAGTTAATTTAATTTTTTTTTCGATTTTTAATAATCAATATGTAGTTGGCAATCCTGTACCACTGTGTACTGTGTACGAAAACGAAAACCTTATACTCAGTCTAAAGATATTGATGCTGTACTTGGCACACAATCGTTCGTGCGACCCAGTCGTGCCCGTTTTTTGTGTGTCTTTCAATTAAATATTCCCTTAAAATAGTCTAACTTAAGAATTATTTATTGTTCCAATTTAATTCTAAGTGTAATTAAGATTGCAGCGTTATCAACTTTTTGAAAAGGGAGCTATGCACTCATGTCTTGTTTCCTAAACTACTTCTTAAATATACTAAAAACTAAACTAAAACTTAAACTTTTACGTGACGTATTTTGGTCAACTTCACGTCCTTTAAAGCCTTAAATCTTGCAGCGTACATGCTCTTAATATTTTAACGACAATTTTTCATAATTGCGATTCGACAGTGGAACTCTCTACCCCGATCTTAGAGAATGATTAGCTATATTTAACTCCTTCAATCAAAACTTAAAGTATTTTTGTAGAGTTAAGGTAGTGATGATTTCATTTATTTTTTTATTCTTTTTTTAATCTTTCTCTCTCTGAAAAATTAATCATTAATATTCTTCTTCCTTTTCTTTTTAATAATTTCAATGAATTTTTTGTTTTTGGATATAAACCAATTGTAAACCAAATGAAACACACAAATAACTGCAAAGATTGTACTACTTAGAAAGATATTTTATCTTGTTGTATACCTATTTCTATTCAAAATAATATATATGAAAAATGAATTTTGTGATCTGCCGAACACAGGTCCCTCCATCACTATCGCTTTATAAAAAACTCCAAATGGTTTTGTTAAGTGATGTACTCCGTCGCATAATTTTTATAGTATCACAATGCACCTTATAATTGGACCTATAGTGTGTGAGTTGTTTTAATGACAGCCATTCAAACCTAACCTAAAATGTACCTAAACGTCTGAAGCCCCAAGCAAATAATTCGATATCAATAAGGAGTTGGACCAAAGTTCACATTACGGCAGATCTTGAAAAAAAACTCGGAATATAATATTGACACCACCTTTTTATCGATTTCAAGGCCGCATATGGCAGTATTTACAGAGACGAGCTGTACGCCATGTCAAGTCTCAGCAGCGAAACTATGCATTATGACTTTGGAGAATTCACGCTGCTCAGTTAAGGTCGGTTAAGAACTCACCGAGACCACCTTTGATGTCGAAAATGGTTTTAGGTAGTTTTAGTTTGTCCCCTAACTGTCATGCGATTTCTTCAACATCATACTTGAAAAGATTGTAAGAAACTCAAACGTCAACACTAAAGGAACAATCTTTCAAAAGTCTGTTCAATTACTCGCCTATGCGATAGTTTTGATATTGACGTAATGGGAAGAAGAAAGCGTGATGTCATAGGTGCTTTTGCGAGTATTTTAACAGAAGCGGCAAAAATGGGTTTGATGGTAAATGAAGGCAAATCGAAGTATGTGTTGTCATCAAAAAAGGACACAGAACATCGACGAATTGGACAAAACGTCACAATAGACAGACATAACTTCGAGGTAGTAATGGACTTCGTCTACCTAGGATCCGCTATATACACGGATAACAACATCAGTGCGGAGATTAAACGGAGAATAACTCTTGCCAACCGTTGCTTCTTTGGGTTAAGCGGGCAATTGAGAAACGAAACCCTCTCCAGAAAAACCAAGGTAACCTTGTATAAGACCTTAATCATCCCAGTCCTGCTGTACGGCCGGCGCGGAAGCATGGACCTTATCGAAAGCGGATGAGGAAACCCTTGGTCGTTTCGAAAGAAAAATTCTCCGAATGATATTTGGTCCCGTATGCGAAGGTAATATGTGGAGAAGAAGATACATTAGCGAGCTGTATGAGCTGTACCGCGACATGGGCATAGCCAGAAGAGTACGCATCGCGAGGCTACGATGGTTGGCCATGTAGAGCGGATGGATACAAACGCTCCGGCTCTTCGGGTTTTCGAAAGCACATTGCAGGGAAATCGCGGAAGGGGAAGACCTCGTCTAAAGGGGCGCAATCAAGTGGAAGAAAACCTCAACCGACTTGGAGTGCGAAGCTGGAGAGAGCTCGCCCGAAATCGAAATCGTTATAGAAGGATGTTGGTTGAGGCCCTGGTTCACCCCGAACTGTAATGTCCACCTAAGGGGCCAATTATAGCGATTAGGAAAAACCATCAGGAAAAGTTGAAACAAAAGGAAATGGAATGGATGGCATTTATAGCGAAGAGGGAAAATATGTCAGTTGCCAGGCTCTCAACCCATCGCAGCCACACACCAGCAACTAGTTTTTCTTATGCAATGCACAAAAAAAAAAAATCTGCTTTGGGTCTGTCAGTGGAATACATGAAAAATGGAATCCAAACAATTGGAACGATTTGTTACATTTTGGCTGAAATTTAAATCAGCTCACACAAAAAATAAAATTGAATCAGGAAACAAGAAAAATGCAATTTTGACAGAAAATATTTGTTCAATTATACATTTTCTGGCCGTAAAAAAATCTTTGAGTGATTTGGAATCGATTGATCTAACAATTGTCTTTCAAATCGAAAGAAAAACTAGATTTTATTCCATTTGAAAACTTTTCCTGATTCGTTTTCTTTATCGCTATAACTGGCCCCTTAGTAAGTTTGATATATTAACAAACTTCTATCAATTATCAAAATCCACAATCCACAGAATCCACAAGAATGTTATGTCAAAACAATTTTGTCAATATAACAATCTTTTCACTTGAATCCAATAAAGTCTTTTGTCAATATGACAATCTTTTTTGTCAGTTCAACAAAAATTTTTATTCAATATGACATAGTATTTTGTCATATTTGTAAGAGTCAAAAATAAAGTAAGTTCCACTTTTTAAAAATAAATAAATATGATTTGTTGCGGTGGTCCTGGCAACATCTTTTACGCATGTTGTTGAGTTGTCAGGACAAAATGATCGGTATAGTCTCTATCTCTGACTCTCTTTAGTAGCGATCATACATGATCAGTATTTCGAATAGTGTCATTAGCGGGGTTTACATGGTCCAACATGGTTTGACAACATGGTTTGACAACAGCAATGTTGGATCATCTAAACGCTAAAACAACCGCTTGACAAACCATGTTGGATGGTTTTTAAAATTTTTTAAAAACATGCTGGTTTGTCATACCATCCAACGTGTGTAAACAGATGTTTGACAAACCTGACTGCGCCGTCTATCATTTTTCATTTGAATTTGCTTCGGTTACTGTGAAGTCGCAATCGCAATGCAATAACTAACAACGATTTTTGCAGGGAGTTTTTTGAGATTTATAAAATTCTTTCAGAACTTTGGAAGATAAAATCTGAGAATTATAAAAACAGAAAAGCGAAAACAGAGGAATATGAAATTTTATTAACAAAATATAAAGAAATCAAACAAAATGCTAATATTGAACTTTTAAAAAAGAATATAAATTGAATTCGTTCTTTTTATCGTAGAGAGTTTTCATATAATGTAAGGATGACTACAGAAAAACTGTGAACATTTAAATTTGGAGTAAAACAATTCCCCTTTTCCTATACCATGAAGAATTCCTGCTTTCTTTGGAATATTCATACACAACATTTTTACTTATTTACTTTTTACACTTTTACTTCGCAATTTTTAAATCTGTAATATCTTCGAAAATATTTATTTAAATCACATGTTGTAAAGGGCAATCTATCTACAAGGGCAATAATCTACACGAAATGCACAACGTATCTAATGTATTTAATTGGATAAGGAATGATACTGTATCGTTTAAAATAGCTTGGTAAATAACCCATATTTTGTTGTAATATGTAAAAGATAAAAATGGTTACTGTGGGTTATCCTAAGGAGATGAACATAATGCTGTCGTGGACTTTTTTTTCATCTTTTTAAGATACACAATTCCGTAGTACATAAATTTGATCTATCTCATCAGGTTTAGCCAGCGTTTGCAATGTGAGCGGAGAAAAATATGTTTGTTAAGACATCACATTACAAATCTTAAAGTTTCTCGGCTTTTTTCTACTATAATATGCATGTATTATACATATAAACCTTCCTCTTAAATCATTCTATTCTTTAAAAAAAGCATACATAGGGACAAGTATACATAGGGACATAGGGACAGAGAAAGCGACTCCTGTAGCGCATGAGTATGTGAGTTCTTGGACCTATTCAATCCACTTTTTTACCCACTAACGTTTTTTCTTTTTTCTTTAAATTTTTATTTCTTCTTCTTCGTCGTCAATAATTTCCTTCATTATAAGAGCAGCTAAAATTTTCTTATCCATAACGTGTCCGTCTCGTTCGCGAAAAATAACCAACCTGATGTTGGACAACATCGAATTTCGTGTAAACGCAAAGCTGATGTTTTTCATCCAACCATGTTGTCAAACCATGTTGGACCATGTAAACCCCGCTATTGAGGATAGACCTTTTTAGTTTCAGTGTGTGTTAGTTTATTTTGTTTCAAGCTTTCAAGTAGATATAATATTTACCAGGTGAAAGAAGGTGAGTTTTTTCACTAAACCTTTTGTGTATTTTGTGTAGTGCATGTTTTACGTTGATATTGTGTTGTTTTGATTTTGTCAAATACTTTTATTGTACAGTAAAACCCGCTTAAGAGAAACCCGCTTAAGAGAAAAACCCGCTTATCTGAAAGAATTTTTTCGCCCCCGAGTATTTGTAGACCAATTACCTATTAAACACTCCGCTTAAGTGAAACTCGCTTAAGTGAAAAACCCGGATACCTGAAACATATTTTCAGTTAAATTTCATATTTCTCATTGAAAAAAACTCTCTTAAGTGAAAAAAAATTTTATCGAACAGAACAATTTGAGCCAAAAAATGGATGGTTAGATAGTGGAAAAAACGTGAAAATATTCATTTTAAGAAGATTTGTTGTGAAAATAATTCTGCTGACACAGTTGCTGCTAACCATTGACTGGAAATTTGTTGGCCAAACATTTGTCAAAGCTACAAACCTAATGACGTGCATAATGCTGATAAATTCAGGGTCGGGTAATGTTTAAGGCTCTACCGACGCCGACGGCTTCATTGGTAAATAGATGTGAAAACCTTCAGGATTGAAGCTACCAAAGGGCCGTATCACAGTCCTTTTCATTTCTTATTCGACTGGAACAGACAAAATTATTTTTTGTATTGGTGTGTAGTCTAAGATTAAACATATTTTGTTTTTCTTTTGCTTATAATTTTTCTTCTTAATATGTATAAAGTAGATCTCATAATCCGAGATGCTTTAAAAAAGCACAATTCCTGTTAATTAATGAAGCAGCACTACAAACTACAATTCGAAAAGTTTGATGCTAGCAGATCTGTATCTGATAATGATTTAGATGTGGAAATTTTGGGAGTCCAGAAAGCAACATCTACGGAAGATTTTAAATCTCTCAATGTTCTTAAGCAGTTTTCTGATGGGGATCTAATCTTAGATGAAATTGAATATAAAATGATGAATTGCCATTTCCGACTTTGTCGCAAACGAAAATTGATGACTTTTTTAAAAAAAGTGAGATTATTTTTGTCTTTATAAAACGTTCCTAATTGTATTCAAAAATATGAATATGTGTGTACATTAGGGTGTGTCATTTTTTGAGTAACTCTTAAAGTCATTAAAAAGTCATCAGTGTTTAATAAAATAAAAATCTTAATTTCATACATTTCCAACTTTTAGTTTAAATATCTTCAGAACGGCGCACTCTATGAAAAAATTAAATTGAGCTTTTTTGTAGAGCATTCAATTTCCTACTTAAATAATTTGTCAGTGTATTTTTAAAATGCTCAAATGTCAAGCTATAAAAATAAGAAAAAAATTACATTATTTTTCTATGTTATTTGTATGGAAAATTGAGGCACCTCTAAATTTTAATATTAAGAGCTCAAATTTAAAGCGGCTTCGTTTTATACCTTCCTGAAAGTAATTAGCCTGTTTTATCGTTGAAAAAAAAGTTGCACAAAAATGACACACCTTAATGTACCTACATATTTGAAACCTGAAACCAAACTTGGGAGTGGCCTCTTTTTGATATGCCCAATGTGCCTACGAATTAACCTACAAAAACTCAAATGTGATTTATTGTAATTTATGTAATATATTTATGTACTACCTATGAATTCCAATGTACAAACATATGTTATTTTTGTTATTCAATTAATTACTTTTTTGATGTTTAATCGTGGTTAGTTATTCAAACACTTTTATTTAAATTATTTCCAGGCAACTCCAAAGATAAATACATCAAATTATTTATTGTGTATATGAAGCATTAAACCTCCGCTTAGTGGAACTTTTAAATCCGCTTAAGTGCAATTTTTTTTCACTTATCAGGACTCCGCTTAAATGAAATTTTTTTCACTTAACCCGGGTTCGGTTAAGTGAAAAACCCGCTTAAGTGAAAGAAAAACTGTGACAATTTGCCTTTTCTCTTAAGCGGGTTTCACTGTAATAAGTAGATGTACAAGGAGACGACGCCTTGTAGAATTTATATGTACGGTTTCTCTCCCTATTCCCACTAATGTATGGCTGGTGGTTGATACTGTCTAGTTCCTCAATGTAGAGTGTGAGACAGATCATGGTTCCGCTATACATTAGTTTGTGTGTGTTGAGGGGTTTGAAAGAGAACCGGCAATGAAATAAGCAAACGTCTAAGGGGACGGTTTGTAGACTGTAGTGTACTTATGCATGGTTTCTCTCCCTATTCCCGCTGATGTATGGCTGGTGTTTGATACTGTCTAGTTCCTCAATGTAGAGTGTGAGACAGATCATGGTTCCGCTATACATCAGTTTGTGTGTGTTGAGGGGTTTGAAAGAGAGTCGGCAAGGAAATAAGTATTAAGTAAACGTCTAAGGAGACGGCTTGTAGAATGTAGTGTGCATTTGTACGGTTTCTCTCCCTAGTCCCACTAATGTATGGCTGGTGGTTGATACTGTCTAGTTCCTCAATGTAGAGTGTGAGACAGATCATGGTTCATGGTTCCGCTATACATTAGTTTTTGTGTGTTGAGGGGTCTGAAAGAGAGCCGGCAATGGATTAAGCAAACGTCTAAGGAGACGGTTTGTAGACTGTAGTGTACTTATGCATGGTTTCTCTCCCTATTCCCGCTGATGTATGGCTGGTGTTTGATACTGTCTAGTTCCTCAATGTAGAGTGTGAGACAGATCATGGTTCCGCTATACATCAGTTTGTGTGTGTTGAGGGGTTTGAAAGAGAGCCGGCAAGGAATGTACTCGTTGGTTGCTTGTGCGGTCAAAACTGCATGCGTACCCCTGAACAAAGTGCGACGGTGTGTATGGTGTAGTTTTGCCGTTTTACTATTGCTTTTCTTTTTAAATTGTATAAAGTATGTTCAGGTATTTCTGGGATACGCAATTGGCTTACAGGTTTCTCTTTTAATTTCAGATGCGGTGTCGCATCCATACTGTTCGTTTCGAATAAAATTGATTTTGTTGTGTTTTGTAAAATTCAGTTTATATTATTTTTTTTCCTAAACCTAAAGTATAGTCTTACATATTTACAAAAGCATTTTGTTGTATCAACGAAAATATTTTGTCAATATAACAATTTGTTTTTTGTTGAATCCACAAAAATTTTTATATATTTTTTTGCTTTATGTACAGATATTATTTGTTATTATAACAAATAAATTTTGTTATATCTACAAAAATATCCTGTTAATGTAACACAATTTTTTTGTTAATGCAACCAATTTTTTTGTTAATGTAACAAATTATTTTTGTGCATGTAACAAAAAATTTTATTCTGGAAAATGCCTTTCCCGAAGATTTAGCTGAAAATGATAAAAAGTAAAAGAATGATCTTAATGATTTGCCTGAAAATAATTAAAATTTAAAAGAAAAACAGAAAACATTTAATTTGCTAAATTGTATTTATAAGTTTTTTTTTATGTAACTGATCTATCCTTTATACACATATACATACATATTCATTCATAGAAATACAAGAGCTTTAAATGCAATCGAACAGTTAAAGGTTTAATGTTTTCAGTTCATTACGATTTGATATCGCTTTAAATATCTGATCTTGATGAATTATCATAATGTGATAATATATTATAATATTAACATTATTAAGTTTTTAAATAAAAAAAAAAATTCGCTATACGCCATACGCCATAAGCCATAGGAGCAACGCTGCTTTATAATGCAAGCAGTCATCGTTTAAAATGAATGAATGAATTTAATGAATAAGCTGAAATAAAAATTGAAGAAACCAAAAATAATTAAAATGTTGCATTAAAAAATATGTTACAGATCAGGGTTAGGTTTTATTGTTATTAAAATTATATCATACATTTTCATACAAATTACAAGTTTTTTAGAAATAAAAATTGAATCAAACAGTTTGAGATTCAATATTTTTAGTTACCTTTTGTCATTAACTTTCAAAGCGTTACAAATTTGAGCTATTAAATGATGATTTTTATCATAAATATCTAAAGGGTATGATATGATTTTGCAGTGGCGTTTCGGCCATTTGTAGTATGTCATGATCTGTCATTTGTTTTTCATTGCATTCAGAAGTGTTTACAATTTCACCATTGGACCACAGTAAACGTTGTGAACTTGCCTTGGAACAACTTGAAATCCATAACGATTTTTTTTTAGTAAATCATCTTTTACGAAGAGGCTTACTTTTATTTGACTAGTGCGTTAAATAAACAAAACTGGCGATATTCATGAAAAACCATTACATTCACCTAAATTGACCGTTTGGTGTGGTTTTTGGGCTGGTGGAATCATCTGTCCGTACTTGTTTCAAAATGAAGCTGGTAACACCATTACTGTCAATGGAGAGCGGTATAGATCGATGATAACCAACTTTTTATGAGCGTAATTGAAAGAAATTGATTTTGACAACATTTGGTTTCAACAAGACGGGGCTACGCGTCACACAGCAAATACAACAATTGAATTATTGCGAGAAAAATTTAGAGATTCAGTTATTTCAAGAAATAGTGATATTGAATGGCCTCCAAGAAGTCGCGATTTAACACCATTAGACTATTTCTTGTAAAGTTATTTGAATTCATTGGTCTTTCAAAATATACCTGATTCTCATCAAGCTTTTCAAGTCAATATTGAACGTGCCACATGATATACGACTTGATTTAGTGGATAAAGTGCTCAAAAATTGGTTTCATCGAATTTGTTGCAGAAGAAGAAGTTGTGGTGGTAATTTGAATGACGTTTTATTTAAAACTTAATTGTTTTGACTGAACTGTACATTAAAAAAAAAAATATTTTAATTTCCTTAACAAAAAGTGTGTTTTTTTCTAAAAATAAATCGTATCACTCTTATTGGAAAACCCTTTAGTTTTTAAATTAAAAAAAATATGCCATGCGAGCGACTCTGTTGGTGGATATTCTAAATTAAATACATAAAATATCTGCAAGCACATCGTCATGGCATGTGTGAAAGTAAATTACTTGTATTTGATGCCATCGAAATAAAGCAAGACATCTTTTGGTTGGAGGATGGTGCCAATATTAATAATTAAGGCTGAATCGTCTCTTTTTTGTCTAGCAATTTTGCTAAGAGCTGTTCAATCTCCTCCGAAGTTTTCCCAATGACTAAAAATGAGTTTTACGAGTCTGAATTTTCTTTTTTACCTTAAAAACCATTTTACCTGGGATGAAGACCAAATGGAGCAAATAAAAAATGCTGGCGTATCGACTATCTATGAAGAAAAATACATAACTAATAATCATAAATTTAAAATCATATAACTGCTTTAATAAATCTGTAAGAACATAAATTATGGCAGTAAAAGATGTTTTTTATTTAGAATCTATACAAAATGACAAACAAATAAACAAAAAGTGCTTGTTTTAGCCAACTTACTTTCAGAAACATTGGGTGTATCTCTCAACTCTTTTTAAAGGTCGGTATTGCTTCCATCTTTTAATTTTGACTGTAGCATTTCGATAATGCGGTCGTGTATATCTGAACATTTTGTTTCCAAATCGGTTTGTTTCCAATCGCAAGTCAGGGTACATTGCCACGAAGTCTATGTTGATCTTTTAAAAAAAAAATATAGATGTATAGAAGTAAATTAAAAAAAGTTACATTCCTAATAAATAATTGAAGTTACTGAGATCCTTACCAATTCATATCCAAGTGGTCGCTTGTAGTCTTTCCATTTCGCCAATTTTGCTTGTTTTGTAGTTGCATTATTGATTTCGCATAGTCGATGTTGAGAGGTGGCTGCCAAATGGATGTCCAAATCTACCCAAGAGCAATTCCCAGATAAGATCAATATTCGCCTCCGGAACTAAGGGTTTTTGAAGAAATCCAGTATGTTTTTTTTTTATAAATTTTTATTCAATGCGTTTACTACTCGCTTCCACGACTTTTTCTGCTCGTAGTCTTAATTTTTGCTGGTTCCCAGACTTTTTAAATAAGCCGTTGCTTTTAAAAATTCTTATTTTGTTATAGTATTTGGCGTATATTTTTCCGGAAGGAGCCTTCCCGGCTGTCTTATAAAGTACATTTCCTAGCATTATTATTTTTATGACTACTATTTTAAAAATTATAAGAATTAGTATTTTTCTTACCTCGGTCTCCGCAGGGAAAAACGGTTTTATTTTTGTGGCCAAGTCTTCTGCCAAGCAACGGACATTTTGATAATTTTTTTTTATCAAAAATTCGATAGTAATGTCTATCAAAACAATTCGGGTTGTATCGTTCAACTCCTTGTTTGATTTTGACATTTCAAGGAGACCCTTTCCTTGAGTGCTGTCGGGTGAGGACTTCTTCCAAGTCTATTTCCTTGGGCTGAACGTTTGGACTGGTTGAAATATTCACCAAATCAGCGATGGTGAATATTTTGGTGTTTGATTTCTGTAATCACTGTAAAGGGTGGATGTACGGTCACGAACTAACTTGACCGTCACCCTGGGATCTCCATTAATTCCCTGTTTAGTAAAGGGATAGGAAGATCCTGGCTGATGCGCTGACCGATTGTCAGCGGTTGCGAGTTACGAACAAATAATATGATGAGTCGACGAAGAAGAACACAATGATTTGCCCGTGAGGGTTGCTACAATACAATAATGTGTATTCACTTTCTCTTCTACTTATACATAAAATTCACGTGACTTCTAGATATTAATATTTAAAGAGAATTCAAATTTGAGCGCCAGATTCAAATATAAAAATAAAGTTTATCAATTTACAAATTTGAATTAAAATATAGATATAGATATGTATGATTTTTTGTGAAAAGATGTTAATCTTCAACAGTCATTTGCCACATTTTGAGAGAATGCTCGAATTTGATGATATTTCCCAAAGCAAACCCGTCCAATAGCCTGTCTGCATGCCTGGAAGGCATGTGTCTTAAAGCTTCCAAGTCGATTTCTTCTTCTAAAAAAATTTAGTGCATTTTTACAAGAATATGTTGAAATTCATTTGTTGACATACCGACACATTTTTGGTAAAGTTTCTCCAATCCCCAACTTCTTAATAGACGCAACAGTTCCGGTTCAGCTTGCAGTTCCGTTAACTCTACACATTCGGGCAACTGGTTTCCAATTCCGCTGTCAGAGTATACATACGATACTTCTTGCTGAATTGCATTGGTAGGTAAAGGATTTTGAGACGGGTCTTCGACCATTGCAATGTTGTTGCTTGAAATATAAATATGTACTTCTTTTTTTTTAATAAATTCAATTTTTAATTCTTTACTTTTTCGACTTTCTTAACCCTATAAAGATAGTCTACGTCTCACAGACGTTAAGACGTAAAAAATGTAATATTCTTTTAACTCTAAGCCGCATCGGGTTGACTGCTTAAATATGCTCAGCCAGTAGACGGAGCTCGCCTATAAAGCGGCCCATACACACCACACAAGTGTGCACACTTGTGTCGGTGTGGATAAATGTGGTACGTGTATGGGGTGGTTCGCACACCAAGGGTGCTTTCATAATTGCATAGTTGCGTTAGTCTGACCAATGCATAATTTTCATAAATGCAAATGACAAATGTAATAGTTTCATTAAAGCAAAACGCAAATATTTGCAGCGCAAATGTGCAAATGCTTTAATTCGTTTGCTTTTCGGTTTTCATCTTCAGAGAAAGAGACAGGCAGTACAAAACACAACTATTTTTTTTTCTTTATTCAAGTCAAATGTCGGATTTCAAGAAGACTATTAATTACCGCGGAAAAAATACAAAACAAAGTAAAAGTACAAAAAAATTGACGAAAACTCTTCAGGCTCCAAGTGATATATAAACAAAAAAGTACTGAATTAAATAAATAAACTGTTTTTTTGGGGAAAAAGAAAGAAAAGTATTTTATGGAACTGTGTACACAGAAAAATTCTTTCAATTCTTTGACAGATGACGCAAATCCGAAAAAGTGTTCATAAATGCATTGTAAAATGCATGCGCAAATATTTTGAATGACGTTAGTCTGATTGCAAATGATCGCATGTAAACAGAGCAACCGTGCAATTATGAAAGCACCCCAATTCTCGGTGTGCCACACGGTGCGAACAAAATGAAATAATTTTCATTTTTGGTGCCGGTGTGGGTTATGTGTGCCATTTGGTGTGGTGTGTATGGGCAAATGCCACACAAGTGTGCACACAACGGTGTGCACACTTGTGTGCTGTGTATGGACCGCTTAACGGTCATGCCGCGACGGTAAGAACATAATGTTACAAGTTATAGCTTTGTCATACGTCTGTGAGACGTATGATTATCTTTTATGTAACTTTTGTGAGATATTTCAGTATGCAAAAAAGTCGTTTGCGGCGTACAAAAAATGACGTTTTTCATTTTTCGCACTTAATGTAATCGTATGCGATTCAAAGCTACTAAGACTTAATAGTAGACTCATTTTCAATCAAAAAATGCATGTAAGGCAATCTTTAAAAATGAAAGTTAACTTTTGTGTTCCCTTAAGAAATTATTTTTAATTTATATTAGTGTTTAAGTTTTTGGTTTCTATTGTTTGAATACATTTTAATTTTTTTTTGAAATGATGCTTACTTTATTTTAATATGAAGTACATAAATAAAGAGAAACATTAACATTAAAGAAAAAGGTCATGAGTTTCTTTTAATACACTAAAAATGTTACACACGTCTCTGAGACGTATGTTTATCTTTTACGTCACAAAAATTCAACGGTTAAACAACACCTTATTGGCTGTTTACTTACTGCCTCAAAATCTAGCTGAGAGAGTAATTTAAGTTGAAGGTTAGTTGTTTGATAAATAAATTCATTCATTAGTAAATTTGTTTTCTCTGAACAAGTCAATGTATAGAAAACTACATAGGAAGTCCAAATTTTTGGTCTAAATGTAATCAATTTATGGTCCTAGGCTCATAAAAAAATAGGTACAATTCCTTGGAACCTATATGTAAATGCATTAAACATAAAAAAGCTTAAAAGTATTATTTTACACGAATCATAAGTTTTCCATTGAACATCTTAACTACATTGATTGGTAACCTACTAAAGTTTTCTATATTCCAAATTAAATTTTCTGAAATCACCATTTTGCCTTCATCTATTTCGTACGCACAATAATGGCAGTTGAAACCAATTCAGTACGGACTCGATTAACGCAACTAATAGAAATTGGCAGTTGCAGTAACCGAGGTTGTTGTAGTTACTGGGTCATATTTTCTGTATGAATTTTTAGTAAAAGAGGCGTTCAGATGGTCCAATTTGTTCGTCAAGCATCAAGTTTGTCAAGCAAATTTGTTAGTGTGAACTCTCAATCAAGTGGCTTGTCAAATTTGTTGGATGTATTGTATATGAAAAAAGTTTGGCTGACAACATTCCAAATTCATTTTGGAAATGAGCAATGAACTGTGATAGTACTATAGAATAAATATACAAAGGCTGGACTGTGTTGGACAGAAAAGATCAGGTTTTTGGCGCAAATTCAGTGCATGTGCGTATGTGTTTGCACCAACAAGATCAAACAGGATTCGAGTGTTAAAGAATTTAAGAGCGTTTTACTAAATATTTACGTACCTACACTCAAGCAGTGTACAAAAGTATAGATATAGAAAGTGAAGAAGATAACATCATTTTGCGGAAGGTGCAAAGCAGGTAGCAGGAGAATGAATTTGAAAATTTGGGAAAAAATTAAGCAGATATATTTCAATTGAAGTGATGTGGTATCCTTTAAGTACAATGTTTGATTATTTCATTTCAGTATGTTTTGCACACATTTCATGTATGTATATGTATTTAAATGAATTCGTGATACCAAGCAGAACAAGCCTAAGTCACAATTATTAAATCTTTTAGGAAAATGATTTAGGAAGGAGAAATGCTAGCTGGGGACATGGAACTTTAATTTTGCATTGAAATTATTCACAAACTACAACCCAAAGATAGAAAATGTAAGCATAAGGACACGCGGAATTCAAGTTATTTGTGACGAAAAAAAAATGTAAATTATCACTTTGGGTAGTTCTACATTGTACCGACATGGGCTATTAATTTTACACCACATTGAATATTAAATTCAATTTTTATTAATTAGTACACTGAACAACAAATTGCTCACCTTTCAAATACTTCCAAATACAATTTTTTATTCGATGAGAGATTTAGCTCTTCAATTAATTTCTCGTCCAGCACTGATCACCTTAACACTTGTTAAGACTTTGACTTTTACTAGGAGCAGAGCACAACTTCTTAACAACTCGTCACTATGCGAATGATCAGACGCGCTTGCGATTCGTTGTATATGAGCGTCACCTTACAAAAACTTTGTTATATTGATAAAAATTAAATTATGTTTTGTAGATATGACAAATTTTTTTGTATATATCACAAAATGGGTTACAAAAATTGTTACTCTTTAGTCAATTTTTGTAATATTGATCAAAATATCTTCGTTTTGTAGATATGACAAAAATGTTTGTCAATATCACAAAATCCGTTGCAAATTTAATTTATAATTTTTCATTTTTGTTATATTGACAGAAATTCAATTTCATTTTGTAGATATGACAAATGTTTTTGGTTTATATAACAAAATGGGTTACAAAAATTGTAACTCTTTATTCAATTTTTGTAATATTGATCAAAATATTTTCGTTTTGTAGATATGATAATATTTTTTGTTTATTTAACAAAATATGCTACAAAAATTGTAACTCTCTATTCATTGTTTGTAATATTGATCAAAATATTTTTGTTTTGTTGATATGACAAAAATGTATGTCAATATCACAAAATCCGTTGCAAAACTAACCTCCGTTAATAACTTTATTTTTGTTATATTAACAGAAATTCTTTTTTTTTTTGTAGATATAATAAATTTTTTTGTAATATTGAGCAAAATATTTTTGTTTTGTAGATAGATACATTAGATAGATAGATACATTTATTGGTTTCATTTAAAATTGATTTACAATGTTTGTTATTACATTAAATTTAAGACATGACTTAAAGCCGTCTGCCCGAGTTTGACGACGTTTATACAAAAGTTGTTTTTTATTCGTTTTGTAGATATGATATGAAAACCTTTGGAACGATTTTGATAAAGCATATAGCATATGATAAAGCATATTTTTCTTAAAATTGCTCCATCGATTTTGATAAAACTTTGCAGGAGAGTTTTTTTTAGAAATTTTGACAACAGATGGCCAAATTTTTCCAAAAAAATTTGTGCTTCTTGCTAATATGTACTAAGTTATTTTAAGAAACATAGTCCGTTTTAAGAAGAAACATTTTTTTAAAAAGTGAAAAATTAAAAACCGATTTATGGGAAAACTGTTCAAACGATTTTGATAAAATTTGTATCCTCGGTATAAATAACTTATCGAAACAAAATGGCGTCATTAGATTTTTGAGATTTTTATGGAATGAAAAAAAAAATTTCGAAAAATGAAACAAAGTTTGTTTTGTACAATTGATAAATTAAACTTTTGTGCATAAAACAAAATATTTTGTTGATTTTTTGTCATATTGATAAAAAATTTTTTTGTACAATTGACAAAACGATTTTGTGGCTTAGAAATCACAAAAAAAAATTATATTCCAAATTTTCAATTTGATGAAAAATTTTATCAGAATGACAAAGCTGCAAAAATTGTGGAACAACAATTCTTCGTTCATATCAGCAATACTATTTGTTTCTTTAAATTTTGGATTTTATCTTACATTTGTGTTATTGAAAAAAAGATTTATCATAATGACAAAATTTTCCGTAGATTTGGTGATCAATCACCAAGTAATTGTGTTTATATGACAATTTTATTTTGTCAATATTACCAAATGGTTGAACCCACGAATATTTTTTTTCCAATATAACAAAAAAATTTTCGGTTTTTGTCAGATTGACTGAAAAAATAAATAAAAGGTTTGTGCGATTGACAAAAATTACAAAAATACATTTTTGTGAATACAACAAAATTTTTGTTATATCGACAAATATGTTTGTGGATATGACATGAATCTGTGCATTTTTTGTTGTTGGTCAGTTTTCATCCATTTTTATCAAACTGACAGAAAATTATGTAAAATTTGTGAAATAGACAAAATTTTTCAGTCATATGCACAAAATTCTATCGTATTGATAAAAACATATTGAATTTTGATAAAAATATTTTTATCAATATTACCAAGGTTCTTACTCTGCGTATGAACGAAACTTACGTTTAAGAGCATCTAGTCTACTTTAATTTATTAAAGAGTAAGAAATACAACGGTTTTTTTGTTTTTTATACTTTTTGCTTTTATATTAGACTGCACCGGACAAAATAAAAAATAAATCAACGTTTTCAAAGTATTTTGTATATTCTTTATGTTTATTGGAGAACTCCCCAGGGACCAAGAATTATTAATTTTGTATAGATTTAATTTTTATCTATAGCAAATGCAGGTCTTTACTCGCGCAATCTTTACTTTACTCGCAAAATCTTATGGAATTCCAACAGTTTTTTCAACACTTAAACCACGGCCTACTGCGCAGGTCATTTCTCAAACTCAAAAATGCAATTTTGATTACAGACCAAAAGAATCATGTCTTGTCAATGCTTTTTTCCTGTAAAGAGAGATTAAAAATTTGTTATGCCTTACTGCCAAATAGCACTAAGTCAACTTAGTGCGTTCTTCCAAATTTCCAATATAGAATATGCTTCTTCTGACTTCGTGCAAAGTGAAGACAGAAATAGTTCATAAAGGGTACTTACTTACTTAGGTGGGCATTACAGTTCGGGGTGAACCTGGGCCTCAACCAACATCCTTCTATAACGACTTCGATTTCGGGCGAGCTCTCTCCAGTTTCGCACTCCAAGTCGGTTGAGGTCTTCATCCACTTGATTGCGCCACCTAAGACGAGGTCTTCCCCTTCCGCGATTTCCCTGCAATGTGCTTACGAAAACCCGACGAGCCGGAGCGTTTGTGTCCATCCGCTCTACATGGCCCAACTATCGTAGCCTCGCGATGCGTACTCTTCTGGCTATGCCCTCGCGGTACAGCTCATACAGCTCGTTGTTGTATCTTCTTCTCCACACATTGTCTTCGCATACGGGACCAAAGATCATTCGGAGAATTTTTCTTTCGAAACGACCAAGGGTTTCCTCATCCGCTTTCGATAAGGTCCATGCTTCCGCGCCGGCCGTACAGCAGGACTGGGATGATTAAGGTCTTATACAAGGTTACCTTGGTTTTTCTGGAGAGGGTTTTGTTTCTCAATTGCCTTCTTAACCCAAAGAAGCAACGGTTGGCAAGAGTTATTCTCCGTTTGATCTCCGCACTGATGTTGTTGTCCGTGTCTACAGCGGATCCTAGGTAGACGAAGTCCTGAGTAACCGAGGTTGTTGTAGTTACTGGGTCATATTTTCTGTATGAATTTTTAGTAAAAGAGGCGTTCAGATGGTCCAATTTGTTCGTCAAGCATCAAGTTTGTCAAGCAAATTTGTTAGTGTGAACTCTCAATCAAGTGGCTTGTCAAATTTGTTGGATGTATTGTATATGAAAAAAGTTTGGCTGACAACATTCCAAATTCATTTTGGAAATGAGCAATGAACTGTGATAGTACTATAGAATAAATATACAAAGGCTGGACTGTGTTGGACAGAAAAGATCAGGTTTTTGGCGCAAATTCAGTGTATGTGCGTATGTGTTTGCACCAACAAGATCAAACAGGATTCGAGTGTTAAAGAATTTAAGAGCGTTTTACTAAATATTTACGTACCTACACTCAAGCAGTGTACAAAAGTATAGATATAGAAAGTGAAGAAGATAACATCATTTTGCGGAAGGTGCAAAGCAGGTAGCAGGAGAATGAATTTGAAAATTTGGGAAAAAATTATATATATTTCAATTGAAGTGATGTGGTATCCTTTAAGTACAATGTTTGATTATTTCATTTCAGTATGTTTTGCACACATTTCATGTATGTATATGTATTTAAATGAATTCGTGATACCAAGCAGAACAAGCCTAAGTCACAATTATTAAATCTTTTAGGAAAATGATTTAGGAAGGAGAAATGCTAGCTGGGGACATGGAACTTTAATTTTGCATTGAAATTATTCACAAACTACAACCCAAAGATAGAAAATGTAAGCATAAGGACACGCGGAATTCAAGTTATTTGTGACGAAAAAAAAATGTAAATTATCACTTTGGGTAGTTCTACATTGTACCGACATGGGCTATTAATTTTACACCACATTGAATATTAAATTCAATTTTTATTAATTAGTACACTGAACAACAAATTGCTCACCTTTCAAATACTTCCAAATACAATTTTTTATTCGATGAGAGATTTAGCTCTTCAATTAATTTCTCGTCCAGCACTGATCACCTTAACACTTGTTAAGACTTTGACTTTTACTAGGAGCAGAGCACAACTTCTTAACAACTCGTCACTATGCGAATGATCAGACGCGCTTGCGATTCGTTGTATATGAGCGTCACCTTACAAAAACTTTGTTATATTGATAAAAATTAAATTATGTTTTGTAGATATGACAAATTTTTTTGTATATATCACAAAATGGGTTACAAAAATTGTTACTCTTTAGTCAATTTTTGTAATATTGATCAAAATATCTTCGTTTTGTAGATATGACAAAAATGTTTGTCAATATCACAAAATCCGTTGCAAATTTAATTTATAATTTTTCATTTTTGTTATATTGACAGAAATTCAATTTCATTTTGTAGATATGACAAATGTTTTTGGTTTATATAACAAAATGGGTTACAAAAATTGTAACTCTTTATTCAATTTTTGTAATATTGATCAAAATATTTTCGTTTTGTAGATATGATAATATTTTTTGTTTATTTAACAAAATATGCTACAAAAATTGTAACTCTCTATTCATTGTTTGTAATATTGATCAAAATATTTTTGTTTTGTTGATATGACAAAAATGTATGTCAATATCACAAAATCCGTTGCAAAACTAACCTCCGTTAATAACTTTATTTTTGTTATATTAACAGAAATTCTTTTTTTTTTTGTAGATATAATAAATTTTTTTGTAATATTGAGCAAAATATTTTTGTTTTGTAGATAGATACATTAGATAGATAGATACATTTATTGGTTTCATTTAAAATTGATTTACAATGTTTGTTATTACATTAAATTTAAGACATGACTTAAAGCCGTCTGCCCGAGTTTGACGACGTTTATACAAAAGTTGTTTTTTATTCGTTTTGTAGATATGATATGAAAACCTTTGGAACGATTTTGATAAAGCATATAGCATATGATAAAGCATATTTTTCTTAAAATTGCTCCATCGATTTTGATAAAACTTTGCAGGAGAGTTTTTTTTAGAAATTTTGACAACAGATGGCCAAATTTTTCCAAAAAAATTTGTGCTTCTTGCTAATATGTACTAAGTTATTTTAAGAAACATAGTCCGTTTTAAGAAGAAACATTTTTTTAAAAAGTGAAAAATTAAAAACCGATTTATGGGAAAACTGTTCAAACGATTTTGATAAAATTTGTATCCTCGGTATAAATAACTTATCGAAACAAAATGGCGTCATTAGATTTTTGAGATTTTTATGGAATGAAAAAAAAAATTTCGAAAAATGAAACAAAGTTTGTTTTGTACAATTGATAAATTAAACTTTTGTGCATAAAACAAAATATTTTGTTGATTTTTTGTCATATTGATAAAAAATTTTTTTGTACAATTAACAAAACGATTTTGTGGCTTAGAAATCACAAAAAAAAATTATATTCCAAATTTTCAATTTGATGAAAAATTTTATCAGAATGACAAAGCTGCAAAAATTGTGGAACAACAATTCTTCGTTCATATCAGCAATACTATTTGTTTCTTTAAATTTTGGATTTTATCTTACATTTGTGTTATTGAAAAAAAGATTTATCATAATGACAAAATTTTCCGTAGATTTGGTGATCAATCACCAAGTAATTGTGTTTATATGACAATTTTATTTTGTCAATATTACCAAATGGTTGAACCCACGAATATTTTTTTTCCAATATAACAAAAAAATTTTCGGTTTTTGTCAGATTGACTGAAAAAATAAATAAAAGGTTTGTGCGATTGACAAAAATTACAAAAATACATTTTTGTGAATACAACAAAATTTTTGTTATATCGACAAATATGTTTGTGGATATGACATGAATCTGTGCATTTTTTGTTGTTGGTCAGTTTTCATCCATTTTTATCAAACTGACAGAAAATTATGTAAAATTTGTGAAATAGACAAAATTTTTCAGTCATATGCACAAAATTCTATCGTATTGATAAAAACATATTGAATTTTGATAAAAACATTTTTATCAATATTACCAAGGTTCTTACTCTGCGTATGAACGAAACTTACGTTTAAGAGCATCTAGTCTACTTTAATTTATTAAAGAGTAAGAAATACAACGGTTTTTTTGTTTTTTATACTTTTTGCTTTTATATTAGACTGCACCGGACAAAATAAAAAATAAATCAACGTTTTCAAAGTATTTTGTATATTCTTTATGTTTATTGGAGAACTCCCCAGGGACCAAGAATTATTAATTTTGTATAGATTTAATTTTTATCTATATCAAATGCAGGTCTTTACTCGCGCAATCTTTACTTTACTCGCAAAATCTTATGGAATTCCAACAGTTTTTTCAACACTTAAACCACGGCCTACTGCGTAGGTCATTTCTCAAACTCAAAAATGCAATTTTGATTACAGACCAAAAGAATCATGTCTTGTCAATGCTTTTTTCCTGTAAAGAGAGATTAAAAATTTGTTATGCCTTACTGCCAAATAGCACTAAGTCAACTTAGTGCGTTCTTCCAAATTTCCAATATAGAATATGCTTCTTCTGACTTCGTGCAAAGTGAAGACAGAAATAGTTCATAAAGGGTACTTACTTACTTAGGTGGGCATTACAGTTCGGGGTGAACCTGGGCCTCAACCAACATCCTTCTATAACGACTTCGATTTCGGGCGAGCTCTCTCCAGTTTCGCACTCCAAGTCGGTTGAGGTCTTCATCCACTTGATTGCGCCACCTAAGACGAGGTCTTCCCCTTCCGCGATTTCCCTGCAATGTGCTTTCGAAAACCCGACGAGCCGGAGCGTTTGTGTCCATCCGCTCTACATGGCCCAACTATCGTAGCCTCGCGATGCGTACTCTTCTGGCTATGCCCTCGCGGTACAGCTCATACAGCTCGTTGTTGTATCTTCTTCTCCATACATTGTCTTCGCATACGGGACCAAAGATCATTCGGAGAATTTTTCTTTCGAAACGACCAAGGGTTTCCTCATCCGCTTTCGATAAGGTCCATGCTTCCGCGCCGGCCGTACAGCAGGACTGGGATGATTAAGGTCTTATACAAGGTTACCTTGGTTTTTCTGGAGATGGTTTTGTTTCTCAATTGCCTTCTTAACCCAAAGAAGCAACGGTTGGCAAGAGTTATTCTCCGTTTGATCTCCGCACTGATGTTGTTGTCCGTGTCTGCAGCGGATCCTAGGTAGACGAAGTCCTGTACTACCTCGAAGTTATGTCTGTCTATTTTGACGTTTTGTCCAATTCGTCGATGTTCTGTGTCCTATGACAACATTTACTTCGTTTTGCCCTCATTAACCATCAAACCCATTTTTGCCGCTTCTGTTTCGATACTCGCAAAAGCACCTATGACATCACGCTTTTTTCTTCCCATTACGTCAATATCGTCTGCATAGGCGAGTAATTGTACAGACTTTTGAAAGTTTGTTCCTCTGGTGTTGACGTTTGAGTTTCTTACAATCTGTTCAAGTATGATGTTGAAGAAATCGCATGACAGTTTGTCGCCTTGTCTAAAACCTTTTTAGACATCAAAGGTCTCGGTGAGTTCTTAACCGACCTTGACGGAGCAGCGTGAATTCTCCAAAGTCATCCTGCATAGTCGTACGAGTTTTGCAGGGATGCCGAAACTAGACATGGCTCTGTACGCTCGTCTCTGTAGATACTGTCATACGCGGCCTTGAAATCGATAAAGAGATGGTGAATATCGATATTATGTTCTCGGGTTTTTTCCAAGATCTGCCGTAATGTGAAAATTTGGTCTATTGTGGACTTCTCTGATCTAAAACCACATTGATAAGGACCTATCAAGTTGTTGACGTGGGGTTTCAGACGTTCACATATTACAGCAGACAAGATCTTATAAACGACGTTTAGGAGGCTTATCCCTCTATAATTGGCGCAATCGTGAGGGTCTCCTTTCTTTAGGATCGGGCATACGATACTGAGGTTCCATTCATCGGGCATGCTTTCTTCCGACCATATCATGCAGATCAGCTGGTGCATGCTCCTTTCCAACTGATCTCCAGCTGCCTTGAAAAGTTCGGCATCAAGGCCATCTGCACCTGCAGTCTTATTTGATTTAAGTTTGCATATAGCAAGCTTAACTTCTTCTAGGTTGGGAGGACGGCATTCTTGATCATCGTCCAAGCTGAATGGGGCAATCTGCCTGACAGCGGAATTTGTGTTCTCATCGCCGTTAAGCAGTCTGCAGAAATGTTCTTTCCAGATCCTCAGTAGCGACTGTGACTCTATAACTATGTTTCCCTGCTGGTCTTTACAGGCTTGAGTTCGAGGCTTGCCACCCTGGCAGGATCTTTTAACCTTTTGGTAAAACTTCCGAATCTCATTCCTGTCATGGCACCTCTCTATTTCCTCAAACGAGCGCTTCTCATGCTGCTTCTTTTTCTTTTTGAGAAGTCGGTGTTCTTCCCTTCTTCTCTCCTTGTAAATCTCGTTATACTGATCGTAGGCAGCCCTCGTTCGTGTTTGCATAAGCATTTGTCATGCTCTTTGCTTGGCTGCATTTGCCTGCCTGCATTCTTCATCGAACCATGGGTTTCGTTTTGGTGGCCGAGTGAAACCCAGAACCTCAGAAGCAGCGGTTCTGATGGCTCCTTGGCATTGCTGCCACTGGTCTTCAATGTTTAATGCTGGCGGCATGGGATTCAAGGATAATTGAAGGGACACTCGATTGGAGAAGGCATTGGCAATCTCTTGCGATTGTAGCTTTCCGACGTCATATCTCTTCACAGCGTTAGTTCGTGCTGGTCGGGAACAAGATATCCTCATTCGTACCTTGCTACAACAAGGTAGTGGTCCGAGTCAAAGTTGGCCCCTCGGAAAGTTCGGACATCTAGCACACTGGAAGAGTGCCTTGCGTCGATCGCAACATGGTCAATTTGGTTGACTGTTAATTGATCTGGGGATCGCCATGTACCTTTATGAATTTTGAGATGCGGGAAGCGTGTACTACTTACAACAAGATTTAGCCCCGCAGCAAAATCGATTAGCCTCAATCCGTTTTCGGAGGTTTTGTCGTGGAGGCTATGCTTACCGATTGTGTTTCCAAAGATGTCCTCCTTCCATAGTTTTGCGTTGAAATCGCCAAGAACGATTTTCACGTCGTGTCTAGGGCACTGCTCATATGTTTCTTCGAGGAGCTCGTAAAAACAGTCTTTGGAATCGTCGTCTTTCTCTTCTGTGGGGGCGTTGGCGCATATCAGGCTAATGTTGGCGAATTTAGCCCTGATGCGGATGGTCATTATTCGCTCATTGACTGGATTTTGGCTAATCACCTTATCCCTGAGTCTCCCTCTTACGACAAATCCGCACCCAAATAAGCGCTGTTTCTGTTGTCTGTAGCAGTCGCCATAGTAGATGTCACAGTTTTTCATCTTCTTTATGCCCGGTCCACTCCATCGCACTTCTTGGATGGCGGTTATGTCTGCTTTGCAGCAGTCCAGGGCGTGTTCATAAAGGGTGGTTAGGGTAATATGACTTTGGGTGTTAAACCAATACATAAATATGATTATACTGAACTGTTTCTCATTTAAATCTAAAAATCTTAAAAAAATGACTTAGTGCCTTTGGCTTGTAAACCAACGAATTGTTTCTGTTGCCTGTAGCAGTCAATTCATGTGTAGATACGGAGGATATCCTTTGTTAAATTGCTAGGGTTATCAACGGGTAAATCGTTATTGATATCCCAAATCCGAGGCTGTTGCTTATTTCACAACCACTGATTTTTACTTTAAAATATTCCAAAGCCTAACACACTTCGTTTCACACTGGTTTCTTAAGAAACCTCATTTCTTTTATTTAACAAAATGAGCGATTTTTATAATAAGAAATTCTAACTCAATTGATCAAGAGTAACTTAGCTTTGTCAAAGAAGTCAAATACCGCACTAAGCGGTAAGTTTCGTTTTGTTGAACAATTTGAGTTGCTGGCTATATGCACATTGAGATGAATATGTGTACCTACCTTTGTTCTTCTACTTTTCACAGGGAAAATTCGTCGACGTCATTAATATAAAAATGCATTCCACTAAGCTAAACTAACAACTTTCTTTATCTTAGCACGTTCAAGCCACAAAGTGTGAGAAGGGTATGAACCCATAAGCCACCAGAAAAAGTAATTTTGCTGCAAAAAGGAATGCGTCTTAGTTCTTTGCGGAAAGCATCTATACCTACCAACCTAACCTTTTCCACCATTTCGAATAAAACACTTTTGTACAAGTTGCACTTCACCACATACTACGCCAAAATAAAATACTTCAAAAGATTACGTGTAAATCCGTCGATTATGGTTTTCTGTCAGATGTATTCATATAGCAAAATTCGAACCCCCCTTTCCTCTTTACCTACATTCATACTTTTTCATTGCTAAAACTAATTCCTTAAGCTCTTTCAGCACATATTTTTTGTTTAACTTGCTTGTTTTTCATGTTTTTGCTCTAACATTTTACACCGTATTTTTAAGGAATTATATAACAATGAAATACCTTTCCATCCACCAACACCCTTAAGACTTCTCATAAAATATATGTTATGTGTATAATTTTATCCTATTTTTTTTTGTGTGGGTGTTTTCTTCTTTCAGAAATTCCACTGCCATCGTCGCCATCGAAGCAAGTAACACATGCAGTTGTTGAGCCAAAAGAGAGTAAGTTAATAGCTAACCATGCAAGTTTATATGTGTGTACATGATACATACATAAATTTATACCTTCATACATAGAATAGGTATATAAGTTTAGTTCAGAAAGCTATAGTAGTTCTTAGTTCTTTTCCGAGACATAACAACGGGCATTCATAATGACAAATGTCTATGGTGTGTATGTAACCCTCAACATTTTAGATACAAATCACATCATTTCGTAAAATGAAATAGTTCCTCTCCAGTGTCCAGGAGTTGGGGACTGAAACGATGAAAATTCTTTTTTGTACATACCCAGTAATCCTTGCACGAGGATAGCATAAATGTAAGCTGATACCTTGCCCCTCGCTGCAATAATTCTTTTCAACCGCAATGGAACAGACTTTGAAAACCGAGAGAAAGCACGAGTCCTGAGACAAATCGTAAAATAAGAGCCAGGTCTGGTCTAAGGATACCCTATTGTTCCAGCTTATGACCTTTTTTCTCAATTGCTGTAGCTGTCCACTGCAGTACAAGCTATACTCTTATGAAGCCAACTCTTACATTTAACCCAAAAATAGTGAATTCGTTTTTACTCATACCAATGATTATTACGAAATCCCTTAAACATTCTGGCCATCGCATCGTAAGGGTAGACACATACCTATATGAATTTTCGGAAAATTTAATGGTGAACAAAAGTCTTTCAGCAAATGATTTCAATCTCTTAGTCACCTTTGTACATTCAATTACCATGGTTGCCAAATGGAGTATTTTAATTTTGTGTAGTTGAAGAGTTCTTACTGCCTTAGACCACCCAATGCTAGTTGATATAATAATTTAAAACTTCAAAGTATTGACCAGAACATTTAATTGCAGTTGAATATAGCAATGTTTAACATTTATATAGTAGTCAATATGTATCCACAAATCCATCTTTTACAAAACAAAATTTTCAGGTCAATGTATATTATTATTATTTATTACCTACTTCTATTTCAAAATAGTAGGTGATGACACCAAAAAAAGAATGAAAGGAACATTTTTCATATGTATTATAACTCATTTTTATAGGGAGATTGAAAAAATATAACCACATCACATACCGACTTAAAGCTTTTCCTTGAGTATACCGAAAACTCAATTGTATTACATATACCTATTAAAATACTTTTCAAACTTGAAACCAAAAACATCTTTGTTTATGTTATACGTATGTATAACCTATTCGCCACAAGGATCAGAGAAATTTTTTTACATAAAAAAAGTTTTAATGTACATACCTGGTTTCTGAGATGGACTACAAACCGTTTTAAAAAGCGTACATTAAATTCTGTTTATTCTATTATAATTCTCTGCGTTGCAAAATAAAGTTGTATGAAAATGTAATTGGAATTGACTTTGACCTATTTTTCTTCTTCTTCATTTATATGTTCTTGGTAAGTTAGTTTAAAATCAATTTTTTAAAATTTTTCTCTTCTCTTTTCTGTGTTCTTTTTCTTCTTTTTGCACTTTTTCATGCGTTGTCGTACTTATGGTCTAAATTTCAAGTCTCTCGCTAACTATTGCAGAGGCGTATTTCACTTTATGTTGCCTTCTTTCACAGAAATATCGTATGATGTTATTATTTATTTTCACTCAGAATTCGGCTTTGCAAAATTTTGTCTTAGTTTTTGTTTGATTCAATAATAATTTCGGTAGGTACTACAACCAGTGAAAATAAAATTGTACGTGATGCCTGATTGGAAAATTGTTTTGGTTTTTATTAGGTATCTAAAAATTAAAATGCAGATTTGAATTAAATTGAATAGAATAGAATTCTCCAAATAAATCAAATCTTGAGGACATTATGGCAGTAGAACATAAACCTTTTTTTAAGTTCACCAAAGAAGGTATTGTATGAATTAAATCTGAGTTTGGTAACCTGCAAACTCTTAGTCTCAAGCTTTTTTGTTTGGTCAGTAGCATGGTTGGTCATCTGTCAGTCAATTCCCTTTTCTTAATTTCTTCATTGTCAGGGATTTAGGGATTTGATTGAACTTTTTTGTGGAAAATGATAAAAAGAGGTAACTCTTGCTACTATTGTTTCTCAATTGCTTTTAAGTTGGGTACTGCTGGCAGAGACAAACAGTCACGAGGACATTACTTATTGATGAAAATTGATTGCGGTTGAACGAAATAAATTATTTTCTGTTTTATGTTCTTTCTTCATATCTTTACCCTAAACTTTTCAATATGTAGATTTAAAGTATTGAATTTGTATTCAAAACTGAGAAATACACCATTAATCTTTATTTGATTTCCTTTTTTATGTCTCTATTCAGATAATATAATTCCTCATCGAAATGAGACACCTAAACTTATACAACCGGAGGTTTTTCCAATGAAATCAGATTTACTTGGTAGTCCAGGAGGTCCAGGAGGGAGTGGTGGATCAATGACGTCTGGATCCAGCTTATCATCAGCAGCATCTGGAGGTTCAATTGATCGAAAAGGGTCACTGGCGATAGGAAAGAGTATGTTTTATACAGAAAATCCACCGAAAGAGTATGGGCACTCTTCAAAAGGTACGTAATTTCTTAAGCTTTTTTCCGTTTGATGGTGAATAATCAATTATTTTAAATGTGGTTCACTGACTGTACACACCTACTTTTTTTTATATGTTTTTCTTTATCTTCAACGACGGTATGAACCTTGTCTTCTGAAAGGGGTCACATTTTTCTAAAATGTCTGATTTACACTTGTTATTCACCTGTAGAATTAGTCACGTAAAAATTAAAGCTATCAACAGTTTCAGATTATTGGTTAACTTTATATCTGTATTGAATCCTGTCAAGCTTGTTTTGTATTCTTAACCAATTGTATGCTTAACCTAACCAAACTAACAAACAGATTTTTTCAGCTTTCAAAACTAAACACTTCAATTGGGAGCAGAAAAGACTTTCCCGTGGGAATATAAGGATAAAATATAAAACCTATGTTCTTCCTTAAGATCTAGACTATTTCTGTGCAAAATTTCTTTTGAAACTGTTCATTAGCTTGGGCTGGAGATGGAAACATAAAAAGGCGAACAGACAGAGCTGCTTTTGCATTTATAATATTAGTGAGGACCGGTACCCGTGGGAATATTCGAGTTAAATATAGCCAATGTTCTTCTTCTGGTTCTAGATCATATCTGTATGAAATTTCATTTAAATCGGTTCTGTAGCTTAGGGAGATGATTACAAAGAAAGACGAACAGACAGAGCTACTTTCTCATTTATTATATTCCTGTAGAAATATGAGGATGAATCAAAGCTTATGTTACTCAGAGACAGTGTAGCATTCTAACGGTGGAAGAATTTTCGAAATCGGTTCTGTGGTTTTTAAGCTCCCGTATAGGTACGTTTCCGTTCCCGTGGGAATTTAGAGACGAAATATAAAGCCTATGTCCTTCTTCACGTTCTAGACTATCTCTGTGCAAAATTTCATTTAAATCAGTTCAGTAGTTTGGGTGGGAGACGGAAAGACGGACAGAAAGCCGGACATAGAGAGTTACTTTCACATTTATAATATTAGTTAGGATTTTTGTTAAAGAAATAACTGGAAACAAATTTAAAAATGTACTTTTTGATGATAACAAGTAATAGGTAGGTACCTACGGCAAATAATCGATTCGCGGAACTATGAAACTGTGAAACGATCATTTGCAAAATAAACACTTGACCAAGCAACTTAAAGCGAAGTAAGTGAAGGGCATTCAACAAATTGCCAAATGATATTTGCGGATTGTCCAAAAATCATTTCAAACTGAGCCGAAAGAACTAAATGCCAAATAATAATTGCGTATTGATAAAAAGACGAATTGAAAGAAAGCAAACTGTTATTTGCCAAGGTTTGCAAAACAAAAAAAAGTCGAAACGACCACAAGGAAATGACAAACGTCTTCTGTCCAAACATAGGTGACTCGTTTTGGGTAGATCTGTTTTGTAACTAGACAAGTCGTGATATTTATCCACCTGCTGTTTGTTAATGTTCGACCTGCTGGTTGAGATCGGTATCACGGCAAATCGACAGTTGAGGATGATTACTAAGTTCATGGTAACAGCGCAGAGTGTTATGTTCACTTAGTATATCAAGCTTCCTTTAAGCCATGATAGGACTTCTTTGATTGCCACAACATCCGCTTGTAACGCGGCATAGTAACTTGGAAGATGAAATGAGGGAAATGAAATACCTTTAGTATATCGGAGTATACTCTCCGCCATCCAAACCTTTTTTTGATCTTTGCACCGTCTGTATAGAAATGATCTGAATCATCTCCAAAGAACTCTTCTGGGTTCTTACATTTAAATCACACTTGCATATTTGTTGGAATGGTTTCGTAAAAGTTCCGGTTGGATGTCGAATGTCAAATAGAAATCAATACAATGAACGCGGTTTATTTTATCCAAGTGGCAAAGTACAATGAAGATCTACTCATTTTATTTACAATTCTTAGTCATTCCCTCAAACTTAAAGCTTGAAACTGAAACTCAATTACTTACACGCTGTTTTGGCAACAAACGAAAGTTCAATCAATAGAAATTTTTTCATTTTCATATAATACCACTTTCATTACGAATATTTTTTACCTAAACATGAGGAAACGTTACAAACCTCATTCAAATAAAAAGAGTCTAACTTGACTGAAATTTTGATCGTTTCTGTCACGAAAAAAGTTGGTCCTCCGATTCTGTCTGTCTTTCTGTTTGTCTGTCCGTCTGTCTGTCTGTGTGTCTGTATATGGATCTACAGCCTGAACTGGTGGAGCAATTTTCTTCAAAATTTGCAGTTAGTGTCAGTGGGCACCCTTCAGAGGAATTTTTGGGATTGGGTCTTTAGGTCTAGAAATAACGGTACATGCCATACAACCGATATGATACTACCAATTTTTCTCAAAAACAGCTCTAACGATTTTGATTAAATTTTTAGGGCTTAACTGCATAAGCAACTACTAAAGAATGGCGTTTTTAAATTTCCGCTTGAAACATTTGGAATATAGAATTAATTTTTTTTTTGTAGTTGGCAGCCCTGCACCACCAAACATAAGAGCGAATAATAAAACTTTTTACTCAGCCTTAATATTTTGGCATTGCACTTAGCACACAATCTCATGTTCGTGTGACCCAGTCGTGCCCATTTTTTCACTCAAAATTTGAAATTTTTTGAGAAACGTAAACAAAAATTCCCTCAGAATTTGAACCCTTAATATTAATATTAAGTGCTCAAATTTTTTTTTCGAAATTCTACAGTTCAGAGGCATTTTATGGTGTAGTCTAGGACATTACGAGGTTTTCTTTAGAATTAAATGCACTACAAAAGTTCTCATAGCGGGGAAGCCGTAACTCACACCGGCGAGTTAGTACCGTTCACCCAAAGCCAAATTTTTCGGGAAATTCTCGTTTTTTTTGCCCCTATCTCGTATATGACAATAGCTACAAAAAAATGTTTGTAACAAATTTGTAGGAAATCGAATTTCCTATAAAAAAGGTTGAAAAACCAATATGCAATAATATGGAATCTTCGTTGCTCAATAATTTACGAAAAATCAATAACTAATTTCCTACAAAAAAGTTCTGAAGAGCCAAAATGCTAACACCGATATTTATTGAGATACCAGCTGGCCCGCCCGGCCGGCGTAGCTCAGGCCCTTGATCGAATTGAGTAAGTTTAGTTAAGTAGTTTAAAAGTTTCCATTCTAGTGGGAGAATGGGAATGAAATATAGTTTATGCTATTCAATAATAGTTAAACACTCTAACGATGATAGAGTTTTTGAAATCGGTCCAGTACTGTAAGAGTGAAATACGTGTTGAAATCAGTACAGTGGTTTTTGAATTCCCGTTCCAGTTCCTTTTGGGAAAGAAATGATGAAATATAGCTTAAATTGCTCAGTGAAAGAATTTTTGAAATCGGTTCAGTACTTTATAGTTTCCTGGTTTTTTCGCCATTCTTGTTTCCGTTGCCGAAAGAATAAGGAAAGCAAATATGCTTCTCATTAAAGCGTTGCTCGGGTCTTTAGTTTAAAGGCTCCCGTTCTCGTTCCTTTTTCTGTTCCGGTGGGTTTAAAGGGATGAAAGATACCCTAAGTTACTGAGGGGTTATGTGTCATCCCAGTGCCGAAAGAATATTTGAAATCTGTCCAGTAGTTTCTAAGTTTTCATTTCCAACCCCGTTCCTAACGGAATCTTTCGTTCCCGTGGAAAAACATGCTAAAGTGGAAAGAATCTTCGAAATCTGCTAAGTAACTATAAGGTTCCCGTTCTCGTGCCTGTTTCTGTTCCCGTACGATTATAGGGATGAAATATACGCTAAGTTACTAAGGGAATATGTGGCATTCCAGTGCCGAAGGAATTTTTGAAATCTGTGCAGCTGTTTCTAAGTTTTCATTTTTGATCCCGTTCCTTTGGGAATCTTCCGTTCCCGTGGAAATATGTGAATGAAAGTCTATGTCAAGATAATTTAACATCCTAAAGTTGAAAGAATTTTTGAAATCTGTCAAGAAACTTTAATGTTCCCGTTCTCGTTCCTGTTTCTGTTCCCGTGGGATTATAGAGATAAAATATAAAAGCATATATATGTTATATTTCCTAGACCTCCACGAACATTTCAAGCCCAAGATAAGATAAATCCGTTCAGCCGTTCTCGAGTCTTAGCGTGACTAACGAACAGCAATTAATTTTTATATATATAGATTAACTCGAGAAAAATGAAACTTCAGACAAAAATAAAATATTTCCAACTTGAACAATGGACTTGAAATCTCCTTCTCGAAAAAAATTCAGTTCACTGGTGAGAGGTGATTTATCTTTCCCTCTGATCTGAAATAAAAGAAAGACTCAATATTGCTATTGCAGGAACTACAACTAAAAAAATTTTTTTTTTGACAAAGCTTAACGTAAAAATTTGAAAACGACGGTTTTTTTTTAAATAAGCCTGCTCTTTCAATTGACTCGGAATTGAATACTCGGAATTTTGTCATCAAATTTTAACAGTATATTTATTTTATCCATTAGATTAGATTAGATTTAGGGGACGGGTAGAGCTTGCTCAGCTCCGGGCACTGTGGTGTCTGAATTAAACCTATTGGGCCAGCCCATGTGAGGTTTCAGGACAGTTCTTCTGCTCCTCAATTGAACCAGAAGTTAGCAATCTTCTGTGGGTGAATGAGTTATAGTTTATCTAGGGGGATAATCTCATAATCAAGTATTTGCTTTCTAAGGCGGAAAAATGCTGGACATTCTATAAATGATGTGCAGAGATGTTTCTTCATTTTCGAGGCATAGTCTACAGATGGGGTCCGCTACCAACCTCATTTGGTGAAGATGTTTCTTTAAAGAACAGTGACCGGTTAGTAGTCCTGTGCAAATTTTTAGGGTTTTCCTATTGAGGTTCAGTAGAAATTTTGATGTTTTTTCAGTATATTCTGGCAAAAAGAGTTTTGAACAGATTTGACCAGATGAGTAACTCCAAGCTTTATTAGATTCCTCCAGTAGGACGTTCTTGGCAGTATGTTTAAAGGTGCTGTTATTAACATCGCAGAAGGGTTCAGGACCGACGAATGAAATGTCTGCCTTCTCGTTACCATCATAGCCTTTGTGTGCTGGGATCCAGTGAAGGATTGCAGTGTTTTTCCTTGCTAGTTCAGAGAGTGACATGACTGTCTCTTTGACTAGTTTGGATCTTATGACAGGTGAGCAGCTTGGCTGTTTGAAAAAATGAATATTGTTTTGGTTTTCGTGTTCGATGAATACAAGTTATTCTCGAACATTCTTTAATGGTCGCTGAAAATGCCGGAACCTGTGCCAGTTTCCATTTTTGAGCCGTCCGTATACCAGACCATATCTTGCCTTGAATGATGAGGTTTTGTCTTCCCTAAGGGGGATGACAATCGAGAAGTTGAGTTTAAAGTTGTACATCGGAATAATAGCATCCAAGCACATACTATTAAGTTTTTCTAGACTTTCCATTATCGACAGATCTCCTTTCGGGCATGGATGTGATTTTATGTGTCCTTGATGGAGAAGATGGTGTGTCGCCAGTCCCCTGTCTTGCTTCCATTTTTATGACGTTTAGAGCGTATGTTTTCTTTGGATTGCCGTTATTTCTTTTGTTTTTAACCACCATACAACAGCTGCGTACGTTATTGTTGGTCTGACTACCAGCGTATATAGGTGGAACATCATTAAAGGTTTTAGACCCCAGTTTTTCCCACATACGCTTCGACAAGTCCATAGGGACTTGGTTGCTCTGCTGGAAATGCGTTCTAGTTGAGGGTTCCATGAAATTTTGCTGTCTTGGATGATCCCAAGGTATTTTGATTCCTTGGAAAATGCTATTGTTTCCCCATAGAGATGGGGGGTATTAGAAGATTTAGTTTTCTTCTTTTTGTAAATGGCACAATAACTGTCTTACGGGGATTGACAGAGAGACCTTCATCTGAGCACCAGCTTTGATTTATTTTATCTATAGGTACTTTCTCTATACTTCAAAAAATAAAAATACGAAAAATCGATTTGAAAATTCTAGACCACCAACCCTCTTTAAGGCCAATTCAGTTATCAGTTAGATAGTCAGTTCTTTTATGAAAGATAGTTTATTTAAATTTCAGTCCAGCTATTCAATTGAGCTTTCATTTTACTTGTCGAAAGTCAGTTTAACTGAATAACTAAATTGACAACTTATGGGAAATCCATCAGTCTCAATTTCAGTTAAACGCTTCAGTTTTCGCATTTAGACATCAGTTAAACTGAAAACTTAACTGATAGCTGAACTGAAACTGAAACTGAAATGATTGTCTTGAAGGGCCTTTAGTAAACTGACTTTCGTCTGCTCGCAAGTAAAACAAAAGCTGAACTGTGCACCAGACTGTCGTCTAAATACCTCGTCTTTGTTAATAGAAGGGACAACTGAGTTCAAGTGAACTGATAACTGAACTGCAAACAGATCGTCTGAAAAAAGCCTTAAACATTATAAAGGTCACTGTGAGCGCAAATTATTATACTTATACAAAAAAGTCAACTAAAAAATGATTTATTTTTCTTTAATTTTTTCAGGTGTATCAACACTTCACAAAAGTTTCCTTAAAAAAACGTATTACTGCCTATTTGGAGGAACGGTTGTGCTATTTATCCGGCTCCAGTTGTAAAATGTTAAAAATTTCTGTATACTTCTAAGCTTATAATGTTTTATTGTTATGTTTACTCTAAATTTCAAAAATTAGCAGAAGTTTGCTTAATTGGTCCTCTTGAAGTTCGAGAGTCTTAAGTTAAAAGCTTTATGTACATACCAATAGCTCCTGAAATATGAACAACAATGATTTTAAGGATTTCCTCTTAGATTTTATATTAGAGTTTCTGACAATTAACCACAAAAATATTTAAGTACCTACTGTGAGGAATGTTAATTTGTAAGTATAGTCAAGCTTTTAACAAATACATGAATTCGTAAAATATTAATAATAAATGACTTTCTCAATCACACTTTTTTTTTGTTTTTGAGACCCTTGGCTTGATTTATTAAAAATACATATAAACTTTTCCACACACATATCCCCTTGAGAACATATCATTATTGAACTTTCATGTAAGCCTTTATTTTGATAATGTTTTAATAATATTTACTTGCAGACCATGCCCAAGAGAGCAAACTATGTGAAAAGAAAGTGTTAATTTATCAACAGCTGGTGTTGACAAGTTTAATAGATAACTTGAGGAGTTGCATAATATGTTATGTTGAGAGTTATTTGTTTTTCGTGTGTCACTTTTTATATACATTACTCCAAAAATTAAAGGATGTTAAAAAAATTCCAAAGTTTAGGGTGATTTTCAACAAGGGATAACTCAGAGAGAATTGGTCTTACAAAGAATCCTTTAATTTTTGCGATTAGTGTACTTGACCGAAGGAACTTGATTTACTTCAAAGTGTGTCTTCTCATTTATCTTGTATGATGTTTACGTGATTTCTTTCATTTATTGAAAAGAACGATTCTAAAATTGCAATTATGTACTTCCACGTACCACGTTCAAAATCAAGATGAAATTACATGAGATTTTAAGTCAAGACCCTTGTCATCACTTAAAATTTTGGTAAAAAGTTATGTTTTTACACTTTTAATTACTGTAAGTTGAAAACAAGCTAATTTTGGTAGAAATAACACTGGATTTGGCCCCCCAAATAGTAGCATCAATTGCGATAGTGATTTATGAAAAGCAGTTGAGGTTTTTCTCAAATATTCCTCCGATATAGAAAAAAGAAAACTTCTCTAAACTGACAGTAACAAGCAACAGTTTTTATTATGTAGGCCAAGATTTAACAAAAAAAGGAAAAATTGAAGCTTGATAACAGCCTGATACATGCTCTGTTAATAATTCGTAGCCTTACTCAGTTACTATACGCAAAAATGTTTTGGTGTGTTTTTCTGGCATCGGGGTCTTTGATCTTACCTGACTACCATTGCCCTTTGTGGATTGTTTCCTATCATGGTCTTCCAAATTTGAAAGATTTTAGAAAACAAACAAAAAGTTCGTTAGGCTAATCAAGATGCCATTCTAAAGGCTGTCTGACTAAAAATAGTTTTTAGAATGTGGTCCAACTCCAAACTGTAGTTTAGACACATATTCGTTTAACTTTAAACACTTAGAATTGGCTATCTTAACCTTGGTCAAAGTGACATTTGACACAACAAACAAAATTTTTGAAGAACAAATTATAAAACAATATGGAAGACATTTAATAATCGAGAAGAAATACCATTTTCATTCCAATCAAGTTTGTTCAGTATACGAAACTTGAGAAAAATAGCACCAGACAGTCAAATCAGCTATTTTACATGAGTCGCGATAGTGTTTTTTTGCGTTGTTATAATCTCATGTCCAAAACGCAGCTAATGTTAGCAGGTGTATATAACTTGAACCAATTGATAAAATCAATACTTATTTAATGACTTTTAGTAAAAATAACCTCTACTGGAAAGAAAAGTGTTGGAATGCGTTTATAAATACGTTATCGGGGCTAAGGCTCGTCCTACTTTTATGACACGTTAAGCTGAGCAGCTGTCAAAAATGTTCTAATTAGTTCCAACTCTAAACTCTTACGACACGGTCTGCCGTTGACTTGAAAAGTAAAATAACGCGTTTTCTAAAGTTACCTTTCCATAACTATAAGCTTCAAGTTTTAAAGTTAATGGATTGGTGCCTGTTCTTTAAATTTTATTTTTTTTTTTGTAAGAGGGACTGTTGTTTATAATAATATTGGCCCTTATTTCAATATAAAACGCACGTTTAAACTTCAAACTATACATCAGCAATATAAAGTACAGTAGTTGCCTACAACGTAATAAACATTTATTTTACATATTTTAAATCACATGAGACCGCTACGGAAATTAAGCCTGTCCAATAGTGTGAGTATTCACGTGAATTGCGAATAAATTTGCTTTTGCCTCTGCTACAATACCAAAATTATAGTAAATTCCTGTTACGTGCATTTCAGTAATGTAATTGGCTGTGTGTTGATTTTAATTCTTTAAGTATAGTAACAAAACGAATATCAAAATAACGGAACAGTGATAAGGAGGGCGGGGGGGGGGGGGGGGGGGGCAAAACAAGCCTAAATAAATTATCCATATACATATACACCTTTGGACAAATCATAATACAAAAATCAATATTTATCATCTGAGACATTCCATTCTTCCATTGAATAAAACAAATCATGTCGGAATACAGATGCCAAAAAATTATTATAAAATCAATTATATTAGAGAACAATTTATAATTATGTATTTATTATTTAATACTAAAGTAGATCTAATTTAAGAAAACGAACTAAAATAATTTGCAAAACTTATCAAGTCGTATTATAGGAGTCATATGGAATCTTAGGAAATTTGTTAAAAAATCTGTAAAGCTTAATGTTAAGTAAAAATGATGACAAATACTTAAATATAAATGTAAATACTATTAGACTCGAATTGTTGCCTAAAGAGAATGTTTTGTAATTAAATTTTGAAACAACTTTATTTTACCAGATATCAGTAGCATTTTATAGCTGGATAAGTTTAATTTTGTAAAAAAATGTTATAATGAGTCAAAAAACAAAAAGAAATATTAAGAAAATAAGTTATAATTTTTTAATTCTTAAAGCAAAATTAATTATTCAAAAGGTTATATTCATATATTGAGTGCGAAAAATAATTTTTAAAGACTTAACGAAAACATTAATGTGTAATCTATCAACCAATCGTATTACCAATTCATTTTAATGCAAACAATGTTAAATATATTGGAAGGAAAATGAAACATAGAAAAAATAAAAGTGTTAGCCATACAAAACAGAAATTTAACGACAAATGTCTCATAATTGTGACACTTATATATACATTGAAATATATATTTAATATGCTAATCGAAAGCTTGATTTTTAATTGTTGTGTTTTTTCGTCAAGATTGGACTTTTGCAAACTCGAAGCGGCACTTGCTTAAAAGGTTTGTAGTAAACGTATAACGATACCAATGATTGGGACTTAGAGTTTAAACGTCGTTAATAATTTATTATATTTTCTAAAATTTTTATTTCGTCATAGTGTAGTATTTTTTTTTTTCGCCCTTGATCAAGCTTCAAGTTCGCGCAAAATTTGATGTGGATTTTATGAAATGCTATCCTTGAAACGAAGTTCCTTATACTAAAGAAATCTTTGTATTTTTTGTCTGTGCAGTCCATAATTAGATCATATTAAAAACACTAGCAAAAAACATACGGAAGAGGAAAATGATATTTCAAAATTCTTGTTTTCCTTAATTTCAAATCATATTTTTCTTAACTGCTAAGCAAAAAAAAAAAAAAAAAAAACAATGGGAATGCTTAATGGCAGAATATGTTCTTGGTCTAAAGCTTTAACCAGACGGCAGATGGGAAAGGACGAACGGTAGTCGATAGACGACGGACGTTAGACCAAAAACAAAACACAAAAGACCACGAAGCATTATACCAAAACGGTAATATCTCAGACAATGATGTCGAAGTGATCAGAAAAGTTTTGATTTTGTGGTATTCAAATACAATTCAGTAAGTAATTCTGGTGTACAAAGGAGGTCTAGTAGATTCTGTTGAAGTGTCTTCCAGTGAGGAATGTTTCGACTGAATTGTCTGGATGGGATGGTACCTAATGGTTCAAGGTGTCACGTCTGGGTTGTTGATAGTTCTATATTTCAAGTCTTAGTTTTTCAGACTCGAACTATGATTATGCTGCTTCTCGATTTCACAGTTTTGCTTTGGAATGGCAAATATCGACGTAAGCAGTTTTTCTCTGAGATAGCAGGAGCCATTAAATTCAAAGAGAGATAGCACGGGTCACTAAATTTAAAGTGAGATAGAACATTAAACCAAATTAACATCACTCTACACTATGGTGCTTATTTTGCTGTGGGGTTTTCTGTTCATACAGTTACAGTTCATAAGGCTATTGGAAAGGTGGGTTTCCATACAAAAGGTCGGGAGTTTCTAAGAGTTGATATACAGGGTGTTCCGTAATTCGTGTTACATACTTCTGCTACCAGCTCGGCCTTAGCTTCATCCAAAAGCTCAAAAAGAAATCGTGATGGCTTAGTTATTAATCAAAACTCTAGTCCTCGTCCTAAGCGTAAAACATTGAGGAGCAATGCGAGCAAAGGTCAAGGTCTTGAGTCCACTGCGTCAGTAGCTAAAAATCCTACAGTTACCCAAGATGAAATTCAGTCCACTGCGTCAACGTTCGAAAACTCGGACTCTATGGATACGCAGCCTGTAATTGATCCAAATTCTCTGGGAATAAATGTCCTTATGGAAGCTGTTCCCAAACCTATATCTCTTTTTATTTCACGACTTAAACCAGAAATCACCACGGAAGATGTTTTGCGGCATCTGGTTAACAAAAAGAGTATCCCTTCTATTACGTCAATCAAATGTAATAAAATTAGTAAAAACAATAGCTTTGTTTCTTCATTCAAGTTAGTTGTTCCTCCTTCCCTCTCTAATTCTATTTTGAATAGTAATTCTTGGCCTGATGGTACACTCATTAAAGAGTTTACATTACGCAGGAAAAAACCAGTAAGAACTGAACGAACACCTGAGCCAAAAAACTAAATAGAATTACCCTCTTTTACCAAAATGTTAGAGGGCTTCGTACAAAAATTACGAATCTTTATCTTAACTCTCATGTCTTCTCGCATGATATATTTGCCTTAACTGAAACCTGGCTCAATCCAAGTCATTTGGACACTGAGCTTTTTAGCAACGAGTTCTCAGTATATCGTAAAGACCGTCACTACGATAAGCCTGAAGATGTGGGAGGTGGTGCATTAATTTCTGTAAGAAATACTTACATGTCTTCTCAAATCACTTTTCCTTTTCCATTTACAATTGATGTCTTATGTGTCAAAGTATCCGTACAGTTAAATAGTATATATGTCGTAAACGTCTATATTCCTCCAAAGAGTCCTGTCTCAGCTTATACTGAGCTCTCTTTAGTTTTAGATTATGTAATGGAATTGTCTTGTCTTAAAAGCTATATTTTATTATTGGGCGATTTTAATTTGCCAGAAGTGAATTGGGTCCCTTCTAAAGTCGGATCCTTTCAAGTAGCATCACTGACTTCGTCTCAGCAAGAGCTTCGTTTACTTGACAATATCATTTCCTCAGACTTACAGCAAATAAGCTGTATTAGAAACTTTATGAATCGCATGCTCGATTTAGTTTTTTCATCTGACGCAGTTAGTACTGTTGTTCTTAAATCTAAGTATGGCATTACTAACTTAGATGATCTTCACCCACCTTTAGATATTTTTCTGGATTTAAGTTCTGATTTATATGTTCATAGTAACTCATTTGACTGTTCATACACTTTTGACTTTCGGAGAGCGAATTTCGATTTGCTTTCCGAAGAACTCACCAGAGCCGGTATAGATAATGTATCAGCTTCTGACAATATCGACGATGCAGTCAAATGCTTTTACTTGATCTTGGAAGATTGTATGAACAAAATTATTCCCCGAAAAATCCTTAAGAATTCCTGCTTTAATCAGCCTTGGTATACCAAAGAACTAAAGATTCTGCGTAATAAGAGAAATAAGGCCTGGAAAGCCTACATTAAAACTCATTCTACAAATGACTATAGTGTTTATATTAGTTTTTCTGAAAACTTTAACACGCTCTCCAAAACTCTTTACTCCAACTACCTAAGACAGATGTCTTTCTCTTTAAGGGATGACCCAAAAAGTTTTTGGCGATTTGTTAATTCAAAGAAAAAATCTGATGGCTACCCAGCGAACTTTATTTCTGGTGATACTCCGCTAGGGAATACTAACGATATTTGTAATGCCTTCGCTAATCATTTTCGAAGCTCTTTCTCTGATACCCCCATAGATGACCCAAAAAGTTTTTGGCGATTTGTTAATTCAAAGAAAAAATCTGATGGCTACCCAGCGAACTTTATTTCTGGTGATACTCCGCTAGGGAATACTAACGATATTTTTAATGCCTTCGCTAATCATTTTCGAAGCTCTTTCTCTGATACCCCCATAGTAATAGATGAAAACTACTTTACGTATTTACGTAACTGCTCTCAAGTTAATTTTAATAATATCCCTGTTCATAGTGACAACATTTTAAAATATTTATCACTTCTGCAAGATGACTTTTCGTCCGGTCCGGATGGAATCCCGCCAGTTCTGTTAAAGAAATGCCGTTCCGTAATAATGTTCCCACTTCAATATCTCTTTCAGCTTTCAATCAAAACAGGTGTTTTTCCTAGTCTCTGGAAAAAGTCCTTTATCACTCCGGTTTTTAAAAAGGGTGATAAGATAGAAATAAAAAACTACAGGCCTATATCCAAGCTATCTTGCATCCCCAAACTCTTTGAACAGGTTGTTTGTGACAGCCTCTCATTTTTTACAAAAAATATTATTTGCAGACAGCAGCATGGCTTTATGCAGAAAAGATCAACGGTAACAAACCTTCTTTCTTTTCTTCACATATGTTCTAATGCCCTTGAAAATGGGTATGAGCTCGACTGTATTTACACTGATTTTTCCAAAGCATTCGATCAACTTTCTCATGATGTAATATTATATAAGCTCAAAGCTTTTGGATTTCCTATAATATTTATTGCATGGATTTGCTCTTATCTCGAAAATAGAACGTACCAAGTAAAATTTCGTAACAGCTTTTCGAGTCCCTTCAATGCTCTGTCGGGTGTACCCCAAGGCAGTCACCTTGGGCCTTTGCTTTTCATTATCGCAATCAATGACGTTGTTTCATGCATTTCGTTTAGTGAAATTCTGATTTTCGCAGATGATATGAAAATCTTTAAATCCATTCAAAATACTACTGATCGCGTACTTCTTCAAAAAGATATCGATAGCTTTGGAACATGGTGTGAAAAGAATGGTCTTAGTCTTAACCCTTCGAAGTGCCAAACAATGACATTCTCGAAAAAACGTGAACCTAGCAATGCTATATACTTAATGTCTGGTCATTCATTATGTAGTGTCTCAAGTTTTCGTGACCTAGGTGTTTACTTCAATATTAACCTTGAATTTAATGAGCATATAAGCTCAATAGTAAGGAAAGCAAATTCTATGCTAGGTTTCATAAAAAGGTGGTCAAAAGAATTTGATGATCCTTATGTAACATTATCTTTGTATAACTGTTATGTTCGTCCTCATCTCGAGTACGCCTCACAAGTTTGGTCTCCCCTATATGAAATTCATAAACATCGTATCGAGGCTGTGCAACATAAATTTATTCGTTTTGCTTTGAAGGGTCTTCCTTGGGAAGATCCATTCAATCTACCTCCTTATGAACATCGAATCAAACTTTTGCAATTGCAAACCCTTAGTCAAAGACGTATCAACAACGACCTAGTATTTTTCCATCAGCTTTTGACTGGCTTTATAGATGCTCCTTACTTGCTCTCGTCCATAGATTTTAACTACCGCGGAGGATCTCACCACTTGCGTAATTTGGAGTTGATTCATTGCCCCCATCATAGAACCAATTACGGCATGAATGAGCCGCTATCGCGCATGAGTAGATTATATAATTCTAACTCCCTACTTTTAGATTTCAACATTAATAAATCTAGTTTAAAACAAAAATTTAAAACCAGTGCTCCACATGCATGATTTTTTTTCAATGTTTCTTAATTTATTGTTTTTCAAAATATTTGTAGTTTATACTTTGTTTTATTTTTAGTAGTTTTGTTTAATTAATTATTATTGTATTTCATGTTAGGTGTTCTATATTGTATGTCACTATTTGTATTTATTTTTTTTTTCTCATCTATATATTTTCTATACGTTCGTTTTGTGCTGGTGTTGGTGTTTTCTAACCTCTAACACTTGCATTTATGATGAAGAGCGTAGATAAGTACGTACAAATGAGCTTGCTCTAAGCTTCGTGCGACTTAGTCTCTAAGATGCAAATACTTTGGGATGTGATTCCTGGTTATATTCTTAGAAAAAAATTGTTACAGTGAAGTACGTTTCTCAACTTTGACATCACTTTTTGACAATCTAAAAAAGGCTAACTTTGTGTAACCTGTGTTGCTTAGGGAAGAAAATTTGAACACCATTTTGAAAATCTGGTAACCCTAAGCCTATAGCAGCTCAACATAAATACAGTTTCAAAGATTACTATTTCTTCAAAAAATTAAATCTAAAACTAGGTCTCTACCATCAGTATTGACAGAGAAATCGAATTTAACACAGGTCAGGGTACACCAAAGTTAGCCTTTTTTAAATTGTCAAAAAGTGATGTCAAAGTTGAGAAATGGGCTTTAACGTAAAATTATTTTTTTCTTAGATTATAATATACTATCTCAAAGTATGTAACGTGAATTACGGAACATCCTGTATACGTACTATAGAATATTCCCTCCATCACAAAGAATTTACTCTGGCCGCCTTCCTCGACATAGAGGGCGCCTTCAACAACGTCAGCAACTTTGCAATTACAAAGGCACTGACGAAGCTCAAAGTAGATAATTCCATAGTGGAGTTGATAAATCTAATGCTAAAAAGCAGAAGAATTAACTCTACTCTAGGAATCTTCTCTGCAAAGAGATCTGTCAGTAGAGGAACACCGCAAGGCGGAGTCCTATCCCCCCTTCTATGGAATATAGTCGTCAATGAACTTCTAGTTGACTTAGAAGCTGAGGGATTCAAAGTGATTGCATATGCAGATGACGTCTCCATTGCGGTGTCCGGTAAACATGCTCACGTCCTTACGGACCTGATGCAGACCGCTCTAAATAAACTTGTAAAATGGGCGGGAAAATGTGATCTAGGGGTCAACCCTCAGAAAACTGAACTCGTTCTCTTCACCAGGAAATATAAAATTCCTCAACTAATAACTCCAAAAATAAATGGAATCTCACTTGTACTTTCAAACGAAGCCAAATATCTAGGTATTATCCTAGACAAAAAGCTAAACTGGAAAGCCAATATAGAGGAAAGAATCAGGAAATCAACCGTAGCCCTGTTTTCCTGCAAAAAAGCCATTGGCACTAAATGGGGCTTCTCCCCCCAAATCACCCACTGGCTCTACACCGCAGTCATCAGACCAATACTCACATACGGAGTAGTGGTATGGTGGACCGCTCTTGATAAAAGGACCTACTGCGACAATTTAAGCAAGGTCCAACGAACAGCCTGTCTGTGTATAAGTGGAGCACTGAGATCAACACCCTCAGCTGCACTAAATACACTCCTTAACCACTAGATATCTTCAGCAAACAAATGGCCGCCAGTGCAGCCACTCGTATGAGAGCTATCTCCCAATGGACCGAAAACAACATCGGTCACGTTACAATCCTGAATTCATTCGGATCAATCCCCTGTCACTCCGACTACACCATCCCCCAATTGGTTTTTGATAATAAGTTCCAAGTCTCAATCCCACCGAGAACGACCTGGGACGACGAAGAATTTTTGAGAGATGATTCAATTCATTTCTATACAGATGGTTCAAAAACCGAAGAAGGGGTAGGCTGTGGGGTGTACTCAAACCGACTTAACGTAAGTCTCTCGTTCCGCCTTCCAAACCATTGTAGCGTGTTCCAAGCGGAAATTCTGGCGATCAAAGAGGTCTTATCATGGCTAAGAGAAAACGTGATATCCTCAACGAATATCCGGATTTTCTCAGATAGTCAAGCAGCCCTCAAATCACTCGGCGCTGTTTCTACAAACTCAGTAACCGCCCTTAACTGTCGCCTATCTCTTAGGGAGATGGCTGAACAGTTCAATATTCACCTTATTTGGGTGCCAGGGCACAGAGATATCGTGGGTAACTGCAAAGCCGATGAACTCGCCAGAGAAGGAACCGTTCTACCGATCTCAACCAGCAGGTTGAATATTGGTATACCAATCGCTACATGTAAACTTATGCTAAAGCAAGCGGCTATGGATAGAACAAATCATAGGTGGTACAATATCACCACGTGCGCGGCAACAAAACGGATATGGCCAGGTCTAGATCCAAAACGCACAAGACATTTGTTATCAATTGCCAGATTGCAAATTAGCTCCGTAATCAATGTCATCACCGGACATTGTCTGATAGGAAGACACGCCATAAGACTTGGCGTTCCCTCAAATGACTTCTGCAGAAGTTGCTTAGATGAGGAGGAGGAGGAGACAATCCCACACCTCCTCTGCTCATGTCCGGCACTCTCTTCTAAAAGAAAGCGGCATCTAGGAAAATATTTTCTTGATGATCCAAGCGATCTGGCACACACAGATCCCCTGCATATCCTTCGCTTTATTAAAAGCTCCAAATGGTTTTGTTAAGTGAGGTACTCCCTCGCATAATAACTATGGTATCACAATGGACCTAATATTGGTCTAAGTGTGTCAGTTTGTTTTCCTGACAGCCATTTTAACCTAACCTAACCTAACCTGTATACAACTTTCTTTGACAGTTAAAAAAAAAAATGGGCGCGATTCGATCCCACGAATTTGCGATTGTGTGCTAAGTACAACATCAAAATTAAGGTAGAACACAAGGTTTAAGTATTTGTTTCTCATGAAATAGGGTACACCAAAGTTAGCCTTTTTTAAATTGTCAAAAAGTGATGTCAAAGTTGAGAAATGGACTTTAACGTAAAATTATTTTTTTCTTAGATTATAATATACTATCTCAAAGTATGTAACATGAATTACGGAACATCCTGTATACAACTTTCTTTGACAGTAAAAAAAAATGGGCGCGATTCGATCCCACGAATTTGCGATTGTGTGCTAAGTACAACATCAAAATTAAGGTAGAACACAAGGTTTAAGTATTTGTTTCTCATGAAATATATTTGGTGGGACAGAGCTGCCAACTACACTTTAATTATGAAAATTTAATGAAATCGCGTAAGATATTGAAAAAAAAAATTAATTTAATATTAAAACGCTGCTTCTTAGCAGTTTCTAATACATATAAACACCGAATTTAGTCAAAATCGTTAGATCAGCTAAGCTTTTTCACTTATTTTAAAAATAATTTTTTTTGAAGATCAAGTATGGAAGTTTTAAGACCTTGGCAAAAGATGTTTCGACAGCATTGAAAGTAGATATTCCAAAAAGTCAAATTTAAATAAAAAAATTAATAAAAACTCCAAAACTTAAACTTTTCTAAATGTTGATACGCATTCTTTCTTAAACAACTTACGACTTGAATATAAAATTTCTCTTGAAAAGGTTAACGTTCTTAGACTTTTCCAAACATTTTTTATATAATTTTACACAAAATTCTACCGAAATCGTTGGAGCCAGCGTTGCCAGGCTTTCGGCATGTCGATTCCCTTTTTTCCACCCAAAATAGGGAAAACCCTTTTGAACCACAAAGTTTGAAAAAAAAAACCGGTTAAGCGGTTCAGGCTGTTGATCCATACACGGATAGACAGACAGACAGACAATATTGCAGGACCCACTTTTTTCGTATTCTCCGTCATCGTAATGTCATGTTTGAATGTTATCTCAATTTTTTTTTTGTACGATTGCAAACCTTGCTTATAAACTGAATATAATCGCAAGTTAAAATTTAAGATACTCTTTCCCAGAAAATTCATTTTTGTGGGTTTTCAACTTTATAGACTTTATTTTCTGAACAAGAATTGATTTTCTGGAAAAAAGAACCTTAAAAAGAGTATTATCATTGTTTAAAGAAAAAGTAAAAGTAATGGCAAAATCTGGCAAAAATTTGATGGAAAGAAAAATTGTTAGATTTTTTTTTTAAATTTGACCTTGAGATTTGAATACTCAAAAGCTATTAACTTAATTAATTTGAGCTTAAATGTTATTCAAAGAACAGAGTATTAACTTTGGAAAACACTATGATTGATATGTGACAAAAAGTGAACAAATTATTCAATCAATTAACTAGACCGTCAAATCTGTTGGTCTCATGCAACAATAATTAGAAATTATTATGTCAACACAGTCAGATTCAGTAGGTCGTGGAAGTATAATTTATTTACTAAAATATTTGATTTGTTTTAAAAACTATTTTACTATCAATGCCGATATCAAAAAGATAGAACACAAGAGATATGATTCGCTTCGCGAAATAAGGTAGAAAAATATTTGTGATGTTGTTTTCGGCCCAAAAAAGGTAATAAGGCCGATTCGGTCTAATTGCCTTCGATCTTGTTTCACGGCTCTAATAAAACTACAGGTGTATAAGATCTTTTTAGCGTCTCGTATAAGATCTTGTCTTCTGTAAGAAGTAAACGCATGCAAATCTCATACGGCAATGCAGGATGACTTTGGAAGATTTACGTTGCTCCATCAAGGTCGGTAAGGAACTCACCGAAACCTTTGACGTAGAAAAAGGCTTTAGTCAAAACGACAAACTGTTATGCGATTTCTTATACACTGTACTTGAAATGATTGTACTAAGCTCGAACGTCAACAATAGGGGAATATTCTCTCAAAAGTCTGTAAAATTTTTTACTTACGATATTGAAGTAATTGGATGAAGGAACCGTGATGTCATAGGTGCTTTTGCGAGTATTGAAATAGAAGCGGCAAAAATGGGTTTCTTTGAATTAAGAAGGCAAGAAAACACTCTCCAGAACAACCAAGGTAAAACCCTGTATAAGACCTTTATCATCCCAGTCCTGCTTTACAGTGTGGAAGCATGAACCTTATCGAAAGCGTATGAGGATAGCCTGGGTCGTTTCGAAAAAAAAATTCTCCGAATGATCTTTGGTCACGAATGCGAAGACAATGTGTGGAGAAGAAGATACAGCAACGAGCTGTATGGGCTGTACCGCGACATGGGCATAGCCAGAAGAGTAGGTAGGTGGTACGCATACGATGGTTGGGCCATGTAGAGCGGATGGAACCAAACGCTCCGGCTCGACGGGTTTTCGAAAGCACATTGCAGGGAAATCGCAGAAGGAGAAGACCTCGTCCTAGATGTTGCACTCAAGTGGAAGAAGAACTAAACCGATTTAGAGTGCAAAACTGGAGATAGCCCGCCCGAGATCGAAGTCGTTATAGAAGGATGCTGGTTGATCCGCAGGTTCACTACGAACTGTAATGTCCAACTGCGTAAGTAATATATCCATGTTTTGAATCCTTCGTATCAACTAACGTTTGATTTTGTGTCACAAATACATGCTGAGAAACAAATAATGTTTGAAAATGAACTTATTGAAAAATCATTTACTTAACAAGCTGTTGTTTTTACAGACATTCTTATATATAAAACTTTTCAAATAGCATATATTTTTATCTGCTTATAAACCAACGAAAGGAAAGAGAGAGTTTTTCCAATTTTATTAGAAACAAGCTGAGCCACCCGGCGGCAGCGTTGTTTGGGTTTGTAGTTTTAAGGTTCTCGTTATCGTTTTTCCGCTTAAGTGGGAACTTGGGGATGAAAAATAATCATTTTTACTTTGTGATTTTGTGGCATCGACGAAAGAATTTTTAACATCTGTCCAGTAGTTTCTAAATTTCCGTTCCCAGCCGCGTTCCTGTAGGAATCTTCCGTAACCGTGGAAATATGTGAAATAAAAGCCTATGTCACGGAGGGATAATGTAACATCCTATAGTTGAAAGAAATCGGTCAAGTAACAAAGTTTTCGGTTCTCGTTCCCGTTTCTATTCCCGCGGGATTATAGGGATGAAATATAATCTATATTACTAAGGGAGAGGATAATGTAGCAATCCTTATGCAGGAAGGGTTATAGAAATCTGTCCAGTAGTTTCTAAGTTTCCGTTCCCAACCCCGTTCCTGACGGAATCTCCACGCAATTTTTTTAAATTCCGTTTCAGTGGGAATATGGGGAACAAACCTTGACAAGAAGCATTTATAAGTCTATGTCACTGAGCGATGAATGTATAACATCCTAGAGTTGAAAGAAAGTTGAAATCGGATAAGTATAAGTATAATCTAAATTACTGATGGAAGGGGATAATGTAGCACCCCTAGTGCTGGAATCGTTTTAGAAACCTGTATAGTAGTTTCTAAGTTTCCGTTCCCAAACCCGTTTCTGTGGGAATATCCGCGCAATTTTTTAAATATTTTATGTCATAAGAACCTTCTCCTGACAATAACAAACACAACAGAAAGAGAATTGGCCAAATTGGTTCAAGTTATGCGCTTACCAACACATTTTGCGACTCATTTTTATATATATACTAGCTGCCCGGCCACGCGTTGCTGTGGTTAGCGTTTTTGTCATGATATTGTCATAAAGTATTTAATGGGAACGGTAGGAGGACATCAGACCTGGGCACCATAATGCTTTTTTACATAGATGCTATTTGTAAAAAAAAAATCATGGCGACCTTCGTTACTGATTCTCTACTACCGATACCCCTTATTAAAACGAAATAAATGAAAGAAGACGAAAACGTTAAAGCTGATATAAAAATTTACTGGTTTCGGATTTGAAGGGCAAGGACTTTGAACACAATTGATCAAAATGTTCGTACAAAAAAATTAGATTTAAAATTTTTTGTTATTTTTTTTATTGAAGTTTGAAACAAATGAGTATATTACATAAATAACAGGTAGGTAGCGCGGATAATTTAAAATCTTCAAAAAATAATATTTATAATTTTGAATTATAAATACTTTTTATTTCAATTTAATTTAGCACTAATCGGTGCACAATATTTCTTGCTAACCTGTCTTTCGCAAACACAAATAGGTTCGACGGCGCGGCGTTCCTATACGTGAACATGCAACATAAAAACATGGATTTTCCAAATCTAAACCACAAATGGACATTGTTTGGCCTTGAGATTTATTTTACAGTCATGGCAAAATAAATTTGACTTTAAATTTGACTTTAAATTCGACTTTAAATTTGACTTTAAATTTGACTTTAAATTCGACTTTAAATTTGACTTTAAATTTGACTTTAAATTCAACTTTAAATTCGACTTTAAATTTTAAGCTAAACGAATTGGATACTGTAACCTTCTGAAGGGTATGGTAGAATCTGGCGGTATCATTGGAATACGTGGCAACAGGACCACTTTTCCTTTAAACTTTCCAGTTAAAAAGATTGCTTCAAGAATATTTACGGTGATCTTGACCAAACGTGTACCGTTGCATAATTGAGGTGGATTCAAAATGCGCAGGAGAAAAAAAGTTGAACCAATTTCTAATCGAAGATTATGTGGTGGCATTCCGGGTATATCTAGTGAATTTAAAAATTCAACTGCAAAATTTACACTATCATTTTCATCAACAAAACAACAGTATCAATTGATTTAAAAGACATCAGATTGTCTGGTAACAGCTGTTGTATCTGGAAGTTGATTTCATCAACATCAACATTTTTAGCTGCCAAAATAGCCCGATGACTGAGCCAGTTATGATTCAAGTAATTACTATAGTATATGTATGTATGTATATGTTGTATATGCATTTGTATATGTATATCCGGAAAAGTACTCTGAATTAATTCATTTTTTTCCTGAAGATCAGTGTAAAAATTGTCTGGCAGTTTAACCCCGTTCCTGTAGGAATATGGGAATCAAACCTTGACAGGAACCATCTCTGGACTAAACCTTGTCTACCCTGAAAATTTTATTAATATCCGTTGAGTGGTTTAGGAGTCTACACCGGATATACATACATACATACAATCATACATACATACACACAACCTATTTTATATATATAGATAGATAGATAGATAGAAGATAAAGAATTTAAATTATATTTAATTTATACTTAAGTCAAGTAACACGTAGCCGGCTAAACTTACTCCAAAAATTAAAAAAGTAAAATTCACTGTATTTCGTTTACTTCAAAATAAATTTAAACTATACTTAAGTCTCGGCAACATGTGGTGGTCGATCAAAAATTGAGATGTGAGCTATCCTGTCTTTTAAGTGGAATCAAACTGCACACGGTGTACAAATTTGATTAAAATCGGTTGAGTAGTTTAGGAGTCCATCGTGGACAAACATTGCACACGTAATTTATATATATTAAGAAGATAAGATATGATAAGATGCTTACGCTTTGTCTCAGTTGTGTAGGAGGAAACTGATTTTGTTTTGTTTTTTTTTTTTCAATTTGCGATATAAGCAGTTGAACAGCGTTATTGTGCATTGAAAACCTAGTTAAAATCAGAAATAAAAAGTAAAGAAAAACCTGAAACGGTTCCCCTGTTCCCCAGTGCCTGTGTTGTTCTTAGAACAAACACACTGGCAAATTTATATTTTCTCAAACTGTTTTTTTTTACCTCTCTACCAAAAACTTTCACGTTTAAAAAACAATTGAAAGTAGAAACAAAATTTATTTCCTCTATTTTGGTTTTGTGTTTTTTGCAAAATACATATTTGTAATTTGACAAAATTTTTCGTGGAAGAAATAGTAAAGGTAAGTTTTCAAAACAGTATATCGGTGGTTTAGTAGAAAAAAAAATTCGTACATTTGCGAAAGCTGTTTCGTTTATTTTACAAATTTTTTGTAACATTTTGTATTATACCACCCATACCACCCATATCACCCATTATCTACGAAATATTTGCACTATTCACGAAATTTTGTACAATGTACGAAAAAAAACTTTCGATTTTACGAAAGTTTTTTTTTTTTGGTGGAGAAAGCGCTTTACGGCAATGAAAGGTTATATCCGTGGAAAATCATTTTCGGTTTCTGTTGGGATTCGAACCACGCACCTCCCGCGTAACTAGCAGACATGCTAACTATTACACCACGGGCACCACATCTGCCTAATACTCCGAAAATATAATCCATCATTATTTATTACAAATGCTTCCGTCCTATGGTCTCATCCCCTCTCAATATTAGAAAGATTGCAATAACTCTGGAAAGAACTATTCAGAATTTGATATTAAAGTTGGTGGAGATTTGCAGCTCTTTAACCATCTCCATAACACTAAATTGTGGCCTTTGTTCAAAGTTGCTTATGAGTATTTTGATGCCAAAAAAGTGAAACCTTCGAGGTCAGCAATCAACCCAAACATCTTTTATTGAAAGTGATATATATGTAGTAGCTGCTTGCCGGAAAGTCAAAGATTATTATCTTTTGCCTGGCAATGATGATAGTTCGCAAAGCATACTGCGAAGATACTACAGATCTTTGTGTGGAGCCTTGTGCTATCCTTTCAACAAGTTCATTCTGAATTGAATTTATTTAATTTAAACCATTTATTTCACTACAGCATCGCGAGTTTTTCAGCAGAAGATCCGTTATTTTAAATTTAATAGAGTATAGACATCACAACATCGCAGCAGTATTCGTTAATGGGTATCAAGGTGATATACCTATGTTAACTGCTTTGATTTCTCAAATGCATTTGATCAACATCGTTTACTGAGAAGAAAATTGGATAAACATAGCTGCGATATTTCTCTTTAAAAGCGGTTTCCTTTGTTCTGGTCAAACCCAATACGTTAAGTTTAAAACTTTTTTTTAACAGAAAAATGTGTTACATCTGGAGTACCACAAAGGAAGTAATTAAGGACCTATCCTTTTCTTATTGTATATAAGTTATTTGCCATGTGTGCTTCATCACTCAAGGAATCTCCGAAGAATGGCCGACAATGCCAAAATATTTTTTATGTATTCAAATCATGAAGATACTATTTTACAAAACGATTTTGATGCTCCTCTCAATGTAAAACCCTAGAAAAACAGAACTTGTTCTATTTACGAGAAAACGTAACATTCCAGATATACTTCCACCCACCATTAATGGTATACCAATAAATTTATATGGTACGGCAAAATGTCTCGGAATTGTCCATGATCGTAAACTTAGCTGGAAAGAAAATTTGAAAGAAAGAGAAAGGAAATCTCAAATAGCTTTCTACACTTGTAGTAGAATTTTCGGAAAAAATGGGGACCTCGTCTCAAAACTAGTCACTGGATCTATACATCCATAGTATGACCAATCCTCACATATGTCTGTCTAGTCTGGTGGCCATCATTAGAGAAGGCTTCAAACCTTAAGACCATGACCAAAATCGAAAGGCTTGAATGCATTGGCTCAACTAGTGCCATGAGAACAACACCAACTGCAGCTCTGGAAACTTTCCTGTCGCTAGCCCCCCTGGATCTTTTTACTAAGGAGATGGGGGCCAAAAGCGCACTGCGACTCAAACGATGCAACAATTGGAAAACAGGCCTATCAGACCATAGAACCATCATGGACCATACAGATATAGACATTTAAACAGACTATACCCCCCCCCCCCCGCATATCGATTTCAATCGAGTGGCCCTAACAGTCTTTCCGACAATAGAAAGCTGGGCGGAAAACAGGGATATAATAGGAAATCACATTTCCGTCTTCACAGATGGTTCCAAAACGGACGAAGGGGTAGGATCGGGTATCTTCTCAGATTACCCTACCATGAATAGATCAATAAAGCTTCCCGACTTCTGCAGTGTCTTTCAAGCAGAAGTACTCGCAGTGTGTTAAGCCGCGAAGCACCTAGCTACGCAAAACTTGATCAACAAAAATATAGACTTCTTCATAGACATCCATGCGGCCATTAAAGCTATCTCATCCATTACCACAAAATCCAGGCTAGTAGACAGCTGTCGCAGTAACCTTAGACTACTAAGCGAAACAAACACAGTAAGTCTAACCTGGGTGTCAGGACATCGCGACATAATCGGTAATGAAATGGCGGATAAGCTGGCTAAAATCGGGTCAGCACTCGAATCCAGCGAAACGAACACCTCAGTTCTAATGCCACTAGAGCAAGAAAAAGAACAGAATCAAACATAATTTTCTTAAAACCGCCAACGACAGGTGGTCATTTTTAGAAACATGACGAATCTCCAGAAACCTTTGGCCAGATATTTCCAAGAAAAAAACAGAATTTCTACTCCAGCTAAGCAGACCTCGGCTCTCTCTGTTCATCGGCATTCTCACGGGCCAGAACTCGTTGGGTACCCACATGATGAGAATGGGCATTAGCACATCCGACTTATGTAGCGGATGCCAAGATGAGGAGGCAGAGGAAGGATCATTCCACTTCCTCTGTGAGTGTTCCACACTAGGAAAAAAAACCGCTCGGAGAATACTTCTTTGACGAACTGGGCGACATCTCTAATCTCCCATTGAGCAACGTCCTGGCATTTATTCAGGGCTCCAAATGGTTCAGTGAGGGTTGCCTACCCCAATAAACCAATCACCAACCCATCCCTCTACCTCTCCAAGCCTCTCACCTCCTCATCCTCTGTTTTTCCGGGGAGCACAATGGATCCTTGAGATCCGAGTGAGGTGCTGCCCCCCATGCAACCTAACCTAACCTAACCTGCTCCTCTCAAATGGACTCTGACAAATAAATTATCACTGAACAAATCAAAGTGCGGGATCATAACTTTCGCTTGAAAGTTTTTGGATCACCAGAGAGATTTTGCATTGAACGAACACTTATAACAACTATGCAAAAAGTTCAATGCTCTCCAAAACTTACCTTGAATGACCAAATTGAGTAAGTATAACGTATACCTAATCAACAAAACAAAATAAAGACTGGGAATTATTAAGCGGTGGTCGAAAGAGTTTGACGGCTCAACTGTTGAGTTCAGTTCTCTCGGTCACTCAGACACAACGTTGTCTGAACTTTAAAACTCTTGAAACCTAAGTTTTCATGTAATATTGTGAATGGAATGTAGAGTTACTTAAATCAGTATCTAAGTTATGGACAAACGTCGGTCTCCAAACATTTTCAGATTCGATCGAAAATCATGGAAACTTTTCATGTCGAATTAAAAAAAAACCCATACCCATCCTCTCATTACCTTGAATGAGAGCCTTTATGAACTAATCCCAATCAAGTAGTGGTTGACTTGACATTATCTTACTATAAAGTTCTACCGGACTTGTCACTATCGGACCACAGACTCATTCAGTTCTATGTTACAAATGTGATCTTCACCCAGTTGGTATCAAGGAGTCCCAAAAAACTTACCAAATACTTTTCAGCGATGAGCTGAGTAACTTCATCAACACTTTACCTAAGTTTTCAACTACGCAGAAAGTGAAAGATGCAGTTCTAAATAATGCCCTTACAAGAAACTTTGAGCTGGTATGTCTACTAAGACCTATACCTATTAGATTAACGGTTCCTTGAACTGCAGAAACTTCGCAGGGAAAACGTTCAAAAAACCCAATCAGAGGCTCACTGGAACCTATACCGATCAAAGCAGTACTTCTTACAGAGACTTCTGTAAAAGAATCGAAAAACTCAGTAAAACAGCCGACTTGCCAAAGCGCTTAAAAAGCGCAAGGTAAAAAAACTGGATTAATTCAAGTAATCAAACAGTTCTTATCCTATACTGAGTCGAAAACAGAGACAGTCAGTCTTATGCTGGAAACTTACTTCCCATGAGGATGAATCCGATAAATCCACTCGACAGAGCTGGTACATGTCATCGTTAGCTGGTTTTAATGAGACCATCAAATATGTCTTGGCTTCAAGTCACCTGGCACTGACGGTTTAATCCAGCTATGTTGCAGTAAAGTGTAGATATAAACTTTTTGCTATTTTCATTTGCAAACCGCACTTCAAATGCACAAAACATGAGTTCCAACGTGGAAAATTCTGGTGAGACTGCAAGATCGAGTGCGCGCTTGACATTTAAGATTTTGAAATTTTCATCGTCATAGGAGGTGCTTTTGACTTTTGATAGTTTTGTTGGTGTTTGCAACGCTGCCAGAGAATATGGTGTAGATGAATCAAGTCTTATGCATTTACAAAAGGAGCAAATTAGGGCTGTTCACAAGGTGCAGTACCTTTTACTTTTCTGTGATCCATGCTGATCGACTTTCTACATGAAATACTCAATTGACCTAACGTGTACGCCCAATCACGTGCCGATGACTTCGCCGTGCTCTCGGTTGGATCTAGCATCCAAGCCGTTTGCTCTAGAGCAAAGGCTTTAGCATAGCCTAAGCACCTGGTGTGCTAGGAACGGTCTCTCAGATAATGCTCTTAAAACCAAGTTTGTTCTCTTTACAAGACGTAGAAAATTGACTGGTTTCACCCAACTTACACTTTAAGGCGTCAACATTTCCAAAGCCCGAAAGCATATGTTATCCAAATGGCTTTAAGCTACATTAAGAACAATAATGGCTGGATCGGGAGAAGTATTTGTATCTGCACCCACAGCAAAGTTGTACTTAAGGCTCTACTCAACCCACTAACTGCTTCAAAAATTATCCAGAAATGCAAGAGCTCTCCAAATGCGGTCAGAAGACCAATTTTTTTTTCAGATTCTATCACGGCATAACTGGAAACGAGATTGCCGATGAACTTGAATGGCACGTATCAACTTTCTCAGGACCAGAACCAACGATTGGTCGGTCCTCAGTTAGGGCTGCATTAAGCGATTGAGTGATTTTCCGAACATCTGGAAACTAAGACAAAAGAAAGTGGCCATCTGATAGCGCAATGCACCGGTATATACAGCTAGTACATATTGTAATGTGCACCCAACATTGCATGCTAATTTCCTAATTGAAAACGTTAAACCGAAAACACAAGTGCTGGCAACGCTATAATTGAATGCTATAATGGAAGACGTTGTTTGTGAGTGAGTGTGTGTGTGCAGAAAAATACCGGGAGGGGAACTTGTCTAGACATCATGGTTCATAGAAAAACTACCAGAAATCTCTCGATGTTTCACACTTCTATATAAACAGGGAGCTGACGCAACCAGAAGTCAGTTTTGATTATAGAGTGATAAAGTGAAGAGTAAATTGTCTACAAGTGATAGTCCAAAAGTCGAGTTGAGATCGAATAAAGTATAGATACTGAATAAAAGTGGTTGAAATAAATTGAAAAGTGAAGTTTTATTTTTCGAACTAAGCGCACGTTACAATATTTTAAAAACCTCCCGTGGAAAAACCAATGTCATTTCTCCGTCTATTTTTATTCTTAATGGCTAAAGCGTCAAATTTTCTTTAACTATTTACATTTATCCTTCTTATACATGTCCACTTCGAAAGCTTGTGGAAATATTAAAAATTCCATATGTATTCGCACGTGTTTCTTTCAATTGCTTATACTCATTATTGAATCAAAGTGTAATGTTCTGATAATAATCATTGGAACTGATTCCATGCCAATATCCCATAAAACCAAAAGTTTCATAAATTGAAAAACTTTGCTTAAGGCATTCGTTGTCAACCGAAGAGCAACAATTTAACACTACAAAAGCTAATTTTTTTTTTTTTTTTTGGCAAAATTTCGAACAGAAATATTTTGTTGGCATAGAACACTTCTTGGAAGTGTACAAAAATCTCTTTTTAATAGTTTCTTTCCCAAAATAAAATGAAAGCAAATATAAAAATTCAAGTAGTCCAATCACACCGCCATTGCCGGCAATACACCACGTTAATAACGTATCAGTAATCGGAACAGCAGCAGAATACGAGCGCCTACCAGCTCAATAAATGTAAATACGGTGATTTCGAAACAATTTTCCACAGTTTAAGCTACTAGCATAACCGTCATCTTCGGGCACTGGTGCCAAGAACAAGAATTTTTAAACTAAAGTAGAAGACGTTTTCATCCACAGCTCGCCAAAACACAGTCAAAATATTCATTCCCTAAAGAGCATATCTACAAAATATACATTTTATATGAGTACACCAAGGGCGCAGCATACCTAATGTTCCTGATTTGGTCGTTGCTCATACCTCAAAACTTCTCTTTACTCCATTGCTTTTTCCCTATCCACAATGGGCATTCGCAGCACAACGTCATTCCTGGAACAGCCTAAAGAAAAAGTTTTTGGCACTTTTCCAACACCAATACTACCTGATGCTGCCAGAAGCTTTCAGAATAGATGATGGTGGTGATCAGTGTGATCGAATGAGTTTCCTTAGTGTTGAAATTTTTTTAACACGCATAGTTAAGTTTGAAAATAAAAAGCCAGCTTTGGAAATATGAAAGCGCTTAAGTAAAGTTAGTAGTGTCACTTCGGCTACTTAAGTGATTATAAATATATAAAAAAAGCTAAAAACTGCCTGTATAGGTGAGGCACCGTATAGGTGAGGCACCGCGCTAGATGCCTGATTTATATTCGTTAAATAATTCTGTCTTAAATGACAGCCGTACTTTGAGACCGCAGTTGATAAACTCCATAGTCCATATATATATATTTAATTCATATCTTTTTTGGGCTGAGGTACGGTCACACTGGTGAAAAAGTTTGTGGTGGCACTCGTGGCAGCAGTCAAAAGAGCATTAAGCGAGCATAAAAACCCACTTGAGTACTTTTTACGCTCTTATGGCCGTTTTTTCTGTTTTGCCTTCCACAAGTCTCCGCTGCCGCCTACTTGTTGTAAATAACATCATCATAATTTTGTCAGTTTGCATTATCTTCCACTTAAACTTTGGAACTTATTAAATTATGGCCATGGTCGTGGTAGGATCGAGGGCGGTTTTAAATAGGTTTTCAGCTGATTCAGCGGTGGCGGCAGCGTCATTCAGTGAGGCCTGGATGCCGAACTATTATTCTGCAACATAGAGGTGGAAATTCTAAATTTAATAGCTCAGAGTTGGCATCTATATCTATATAAGTATAAACATGATATAAATCTAAGTTCAGCTTTCTGCGTTAAATCAACTTCTTGCTAAAAAAGGATGAGATGATAACGATAATGGGCTGGGATGGATGTGGGTGGTTGGTTAGGAGACGTAAATTATGTTCAAGAGAAAAGAATTGCCTTTCGTTTGCCTTGCGGTGAAACGGTATCGTTGTAGAAGACAAGTAAATATTTTAATTTTGCGTTAATGGAGCCTTCAGAGTGCTCCACCACGGAAGAAGTTCGATGATGATGATGGACTGTATTGAAAGAGAATTTTGCAAGAGAGTTTTTTTGTATTTTTTATTTTTTTTATTGTTATTTAGTGAATACTTTTCAAATGTTGTTCGGACGACTTGTCAGTCTTTGTTTCTGATAAAGATGACAGTCACTTTAATTAAAGGCTTTTAAGGAGTTGGGAAAAAAGAAACTGATTTTATTTGATTAGAAGGTCTTCCGAGTGAAGATTAAAACAAGTGTCTGTCCAAATCATTGCAAATGTTAGCTGCAATTTGTTTCAAAGTATGTTTAGAACCTGGTTGAATTTAACGATACATCTATAAGTAAGCAGATGTAATATTAAAATAACAGAGTTTCCAAATGTTTCAATCATTTTCATTTGAAAATGAAATTATGATAGTTTTGGGTGAATTCTCATGATATAAAAATCAATGCAATGCTTCTACTTTAACTCGGCACTGTCATAATTTTAAGGAGACTTAGACTGAAAACTTAATCACATGGATATTTAAGTAAAGCTGAAAAACTCCACTCAACTTACGGGCAATAGATTCGCGGAAAGAAAAAACCACCTTGAATACTAGGTGAAAGAACTTGTTCATGTCAATAAATCAGTAAAAACACATATGCCTTCCAATTTTGAAAGGCACGAAAAAATTGATGATTCCTTATCACTTAAATGAGGCATAATACAAACTTTCCCCTGTAATGAATTTTGTATCAACTTAGATAAAAAATATTTAAGTATTCTATAAATTTTGGAACAAAAAAAGTTTTAAAGCAAATCTTCGGCTGAGTGTGTACTATTTTGTTCAATAGGCCATTTTTCACGAAATTGATTTAGGTATGCAGTCTTCATAATTTGGGGGCGCTCTTTCGTTTGGCGCAAACCATTTTGTCCATCTCTTTTGGTTTTTAAGTTATGGAAAACTTCTTTGTTCAATAGTAAACTTTTCTAACTGTTTTTTTGTTCAATAAACACTCATTCTGTATTATGTTGAACTGTTTCTTTCTATCTTGTTCAATGTTCTATTCTATTTTGTTACTATACCCACCATTTGCCATTTGTTACCATACCAATAACCCATAAAATTTTTCTAATTTGTCATTGCTCCACACAAAATTGTTCAATATCCAAAATGGCTTCCTTATTGATTTTAGTTTATTACTAATTTAGAAGAAAAGAAAAACATTTAGTGTGACTTGTTTTAAAACTAAAATTGTGTACGCTTGCAGAGAAATTAACTTCCAAACAATAATCTTCAAATATAATTAAAAAATTTCGATCTAAACTTTAAAAATCGATTTCCCAACATTTTGAAAAATGGACATTGAACAAGAGAGTACTCAGCCGGTATCAGTGGTCTTATTGCATACTTGTACAATGTCATTTTATGCAAAAAGGAAAATTTTCATAAAAAAAGCCCTAAAGTCGCTCTAAATAATTTTGTTGTTTTTTATCTCCTGTTGTGTGAGATATATTTTGATAATAAAGATAAAGAAAAAGAAAAATGGATGAAGATATACTTCTTATACTTTTTTTATTTAAAATTTCTAATAATTTTCACAACTTTCTTATAAAATTTTTTGGGCCGACGCATTTCGGATATTTATTCCATCATCGGGACAAGTCTTGGCCCCATTACATAAAAATAACAGTTTCAGTCAATTCGCCCGATGATGGAATAAATATCCGAAACGCGTCGCCCCAAAAAACTTTATAAGAAAGTTGTGAAAATTATTAAAAATTTTTAATAAAAAAAGTAGGTCGTAAGTAAAGGTCGCTTAAATATATGAAACGAAAGAACGGCAACAAGTTAAGTTAACAAGAAAAATTCAAATCATTCTTGACACAGCTAAGAACAAAATTCAGCCTCACAATGAATCAGGAACCTGTGAAGTGCAATGTGGAATTTACGTAGCTAGCTACATTGGTCAAACAAACAGCATCAAAATTCCATCGCCCCGAAAAATCCTCCCTCGCCTCTCATGTTCTCACCATCTACCATCCTGATCTCAAACGTCTCCTTACTTAAGCGTGTAACTAGTCATGGAACATTGGTCGGCAAAAGATGCAATCGATTTGACGACTTAGCAATAAGATCAAAGATTTCCTGTCTGAACAAAATATGAGTATATAGGTGGTTATTGGTACACTAAGTTAAGTTCTCAGTTCTCATTGTTCTTCGAAGATTTTCCCAGAACAAAAGGTAGGGGATCTGAAGATCAAAGTACGTGATTTAAAAGTAAACTTGCGTTTGAGTTCATAAGTGGTGGTTGCGTTCTCTAAAAGAGAACGAATCAATAAATTTATTTTTATTTAATCCAAAAAAGAAACTGGCGCAGCCGGTAGGATCTCGTGGTCAGCGCAAATACCTTTGCTTTTTTAAAGCTAAGTTCGGTATTACGAATTGTCCAAATTGATGTTTTAAGATTCTGAACAGTAATAAAATTTATTATGAAGCTCCCGAGTCGAAATACCATTCTTCTTTTTCAAGCGCCGAGACAGAAAAACATCCTAACATCGCATTCTTCTTTTTTTTAAGGTTCTTATTCTTTTTTGGACATTTAGCAGCAATATGGCCATATTCGTTGCAGTTGTTACATTTAGGAACCTTAAAGTTCTTATTCCCAATTTTTTTTTGTTCTTCTCAACAAAAGCAGTATCTTGACTTGAATCCAAATTAACGTCTTGAAGAAGTTTGATTTTAATACTGTCTCCTGTAATAAGAATCCCAGAGCTTTGGATTCCCATTATCATTGGCTTGTATTCTTCGGGAAGACCAGCTAGAAAGCATTGATCCTATCCATTCTTCATCTAGGTTAAGACCAACAGACCTGAGCTTGTACCGTACGCGGTAGAAAAATCTTTCAATTTTGTAGAACAAAATTTTGGATGAGCCCAACTCTCCTCACAAGACCAGAATCTTGAAAAATTTTCTGAAGAGAATCCCAAATCTCCTTAGCGCTTTTGCAATGTCTTATATGTGGATAAATGGATGTTTCAACAAGCAATATAAGCTCCGATTTCGCGTTTAAGAGCTTCGTTGCATCCTTCTCCGTCTCACTACCACCATAAACAGCCGTCCAAAGTCCTTTCATTTGAAAATAAGCTTCAACGGAAAATTTTCAGTCTTAGAAGTTTTCGCTTCCCCGAAGCTTTTCAATACTGAATTTCGTTTCAGACATCTTTTCTCAATACAAATTTCCTTATTATTTTGTATTTAGTTCGTGATAATGCCCATAACCTGATGTTTTAAAATTCTGAACAGTAATAAAATTTCTCAACTTTCAACACAAATAACTACTTGAAATATGTAGTTCCCGGTTGAAATGGTGCGAATTTACGTAGAGGGAGTGCTTAACTGTGAAAATAAAAACCACAAACAGATGAACAACTTTTGAAAGAGTACTCGATCTCAGTTGGATGGACAAAATTGAGAAGAGAAAAATTAACAAAATAAAAGTGTTTGAATAAAAACAGAAAAAAATTAATTAATTAATTAAAAATTAACAAAGTGGCAAAAAACATAGAAATCGAAAGCCCCAACGTGATCGAAAAAGATATAACATATAAGGATGCATACCAAATACCAGCTGCATTAAAATTAAAAAAAAGGAAGTTGACACATCAGCAGTGCAATCAACAGATTCAACAGTGATCCAACATACAGAAGAAAACCCATCAGATGAACATTTTTTAACAACAGATTCAGAGATAAGGTAACAATGGCGAAAATTATAATAGATCTATTAAATTTAATATGAAATCTACCAAATTTCAATGGTAGAACTTGTGATTTAATTATATTTTTTAAAATGGCAAATGATATAATTATCACAGTCAGTTTATATGGTGAACCCGCAAAGGAGTAGTTTGGTAAAATCAAAGATCACAGATTTTGCGTTAGAAGTTATATTAAGTGGTGGTGAGCCAGATAACTGGCAAGAAGTCGAAAATATATTAATTAGGAGTTTTGGAGAAAATGAAACTTTCCCAAAATAAAAGAACAAGCGGGCAAAGTTCATACTAAAAATATTACTCATCTTTATTATTCCTATTCAGAAATTCTTTGTCGACTAAACAATAAATATTACTTATCGGAAGATAAACCAGTAGAATGCAAGCCCAGCAATAATCAAACATCATTACTATAGCCAAATTTTGCGAAAAAATTCCACCAAATGCTAGTTCAATTATAATTAATCATGGCATAAAAACCTTAAGTGAAACTTTTTATAAATTAGAGTCTTGTCATTGGACCAGGGAAGATAATAACAATAACAATGATAGATATAGTCGAAGTTATAGAATTGGAAATAGTAATAATAATTTTAACAACAAATATGATAAAAAACAAAAGTAATTATAGTAAAAATCAAAGAATTGCTAGAAACTATGAAAATTAATTAGGAAAATCAAATAATAGAGATACCTAATACATAGTTATAAATTATGGAAACAATAATCAAAACTATACAAACCAGAATGGACAAAGTTATAGGCAGCCAAACAGAAATGCTAAGTTTTTTAATCATAATCGTTACCCATTTGCTAAACAAAATAGGAAAAATGATGATGAAATACTTCATGCCTCAGCAGATCATTACCCTGCATAGATGTTTATAATCTATATCCTTAATAAAAAACTTAGATTCTTAGTAGATACTGGAGCAGCTACCTCCATTTTAAAAGAAAATATATTTCCCAAATACCTTTAAATCAGACTAGATAGGCCAGTTACAATTACAGCTCTTTACAATGAAAATATAATAAATACTAAAATTATAAAAGAAAAATAGTAAAAAAGAATCAACTATGGAATTTTAAGTTACAACAATTAATAATTATTCATTCCAAGTAGTTTAGTAAATACATAATAAGTACGAACTCGGTTTGCGCAACCCTCGATTCGTGCAACTCCTCGATTTTCGCAACACTAAAATCGTAACACGTCTTGACTCTATAAGTGCAACTTTTCAAAAAGGGTACCTCGATAAGTGCAACTTCATGTGTTTATTTATCCTTTTTTTATATTCACGTTCTTCTTTTGATTTATATTCCTGCGCTATTTTACATCCAGTTTGTCTGAACAATATTTCTTGCAAGAATATGAACACATAAAATGCATCTGTGTTTATTTGAGTGGGTTACGATCTCGTTAGTGTTTACTAAAAATTCATACATGTTACAAAAAAAAAAAAAAAATTACAAAATTGTCAACTAAAAATAGAAGTGATATTTTATCAGAACTAGAAAAGGGTTCTTAAGTTAAGACAATTTGTAAAAAATATAATCTTCACAAATTATTAAATTAACAATATGCCGCATTAAAAAAAAGCAAATTGCTCTTTGACAATTTATTTGTGGCTAGAGCAGAGTCCGGACCAGGGAAACGAGTAACGATGAAGGCTTCTGAGTATGGAAAAGGCTTTATATGAATGGTTTAAAAACAAAGAACAAAGCACAAGTTATTTTTATAACATTTCCGCTATCTACAAAAAAATATTAAAAATAAAAAACATAATTTGTGTCAAAGAAAATATGACCCAGTAAGTGCAACAACCTCGGTTACTGCAACTGCCCGAATTTCTATTAGTTGCGTTAATCGAGTCCGTACTGTATATACTTATGCCATTATAGAAGCTGAGATATCATATGATACTCATACCCTGAATATGAAATTGATGAAACACATGAAATTGAGATCAAGAACGATAACGATAGCCGAGTTTTGTTGGGAATTTCTATATTCACTTATATTCAGTTAACTTGCTAGTATCAATGAAACGCTTTATATGGCTTACCAAGTTCACTTTCACAAACTCCATTTACCAACCATCCCTGTTGTTCACTTTGGTAACTGAGTTATTTTTGTTCACTTACGATATTCACTTAGGGGTTGTTGTTTTTCCATGAGCGATGTTTTACGATGTTTTGCTTAAGTGAATATAAGTGAATATATATTCCCAATGGAACTGGGCTGATAACGAAGATAGATGGAGTAGATTAACATCATCTCATATTTGCGTTAATTCACAGCATGTGAGAGCAGTCGCCGACGCCGACGCGACGGCGACACGTCAGGGGAGTAATTTACAGTAACAAACTAGTTTCAAGACCAAACAAATCACAATTCTTGATTTAAATACTTCTTTGGCAATTTCTTTAGTTAAATTACTTTTTAAATTTCTACTTTTCAGCAGTCGATGATGCGGATGTTTTACAAAGTATTTTATCTATCAAATCAAATTCAAACGGGTTTGATGAAAGAAGTCCAGTTTTCGTTAAAATTATTCTACCCTTTATCTTAAAATATATAACACATATTTTCAATTCTGTATTAATGACGGGAGTTTTTCCTTCGGCCTGGAAACGAGCTTAAATGATACCAGTACCCAAAAACATAAATGAGTTCAGGCCAATTGCCATCCTACCGTATCTGCCTAAAGTCCTTGAAAGAATAATGAGTTCTCAGTTCTGGCTTTCGTCCGAAACACAGTTGCACAACTGCTTTAATAAATGTGATTGAAGACATAAGGAACGCTGCTGACAATGATCAAGCAACTTTCCCTATCTTACTTGACTTCTCTAAGGCGTTTGATATGGTAAACCACAATATTCTCTGCAAGAAACTTCAGAACCAATTAAATTTCTCTTCGTCATCCACTTATCTAATATCTTCTTACTTAAGTTTTAGATCTCAGGCAGTTGTTTTAAATAATTCCAAGGCTCGATTCTTGGTCCAATATTTTTCACTATGTACATCAATGACTTGCCTAAGTTTTTATTAAGCTCTTCAATTTATATGTACGCCGATGATGTGCAGATGTGGAAAAGTTTTCCTTTGGGTCTTGTAGAAAATGCTGCATGTGAAGTAAATGAAGATCTCGGCAAGATTTTACAATGGTCACGATCGAACGGTCTCCTTTTAAGCCCATCTAATCAAAATGTTTAGTTATTTGCAGAAAACTGTTAGATATATCAATTTTTTCAAATATTTGTCTAAATAACGGTCCTATCAATTTTGTTGACTCCGCGAAAAATCTCGGAATAACGCTCAATAAAACTCTTACATGGAATAACCATATCAGGATAGCATTGGGCAAGGTTTATGCAGGTCTTCGCACACTGTGGGTGGGCAACGCAGAAGGTTATACCTTTTAAAACCAGATTACTTTTAGCTAAAACACTAATTATACAAATAATCATGTTTAGATGTGAGCTATTTAACAACTGTGACTTTGAACACAAGCGGAAACTCAATGTGGCCTACAATAGCATCGCATGCTATGTTTATGAACTAAAAAGATATGATCACATTTCAGCTTTTTCAAGATCAATATTTGGTATCACCCTTGATGATCTATTAAAAATTAAAACTTTATCCCTACTGCACAACGTAATCCAAACTCATCAACCAGGGTACCTATCCTTTTCACTCAATCAAAGAGAAGTTATACCATTCCAATATAGTTGTTTGATTTCAGAACGAAAATTCTTTATCCATGCGATAGGTCTATGGAATTTCCTTCCCCGAGCCATTAGTCTAACGAGTAGTATAACCTTGTTCAGGATTAAGCTCAGACAATATATCTGGAAGCACTTAGATGATGATTGGATATTTATTTATTTCTTTATCTCTTATTTTCTTCTTTTAGTTTCTTCTTTGCTCCTACTATCATTTCTTTTTGTAAAGAAAAAGCGTTAATTGAATAGTAACAAAATAATAGTTTTTAACAATATTTACTTGTATTTTACATTGTTAAACAAACACTTAAATATTACAAATAGAATTATCTTTGAAGCTTGCATTATCAAATGAGATATGTATCTTACAGTGTAAGTTATGAAGTAAAGTTTTGTATTAAATTGAAATTGAAAGTAAAAACTTGAAGAATCATTTTAAATTCTTTTCTATAAAATGTTTCCAAGTAGAACACAAAGAGTGTTTCAGAATTTTCATCAATTATCTTTGGTATCCGACGCGTTGTATGTATGATGTTTCTAAAAATCATTACAATTTCAGTTTTGGTGAATCTTCTCGGCTATGTATGAACTATTGAAACAGTTTCCTATTTCTGTAACTGACAAAACAGAGAATGAATAACTGCTTGTAACTTAGCGCTAAACTTTTTTTTTGTTCAACGAATCAGCCAGCAGAAACATTTGCATGCGCGTCTTCTTGGTTAAGTTGACTTGACTCGGCAATTTTTTTTTTCTTTTATTTGGCGAGCTTGTTTTTCTTTAAAATTCTACAGTTCAGAGGCATTTTATGGTATAGTCTAGGACATTAGTAAGTTTTCTCTAGAATTGAATGCTCTACAAAATTGCTTATTGCGGTGAAGTCGTAACTCACACCATCGAGGTAGTACGGGTTACCAAACCCAATTTTTTAGTAAAATATTTTTTTTTGCCCCTATCGCTTAAATGACAATAGCTACAAAAAAAAATGTATTCAAAAATTTGTAGGAAATTTAATTTAAGTGTTTTCAAATTGATAACATCGATATTTATTGAGATATTGAGCTTTTAAGTTGAGGAAGTATGGAATTTTCATTAATTATTATTATTATTATTAATTAATTATCCATATCCAATCTTTTTTTTTTTTCTTTATTGACAATTCGTTTTTCATTTTTTAGGAGATTAGATTGGAAAACAAATCACTCATGATTTAATTTTAATGAAAATACTAAATAAATGTCATGTTGATTTCTCGCTTCTTTGCATGATGCTCTAAAGGAATCGGAGCTACACATTGTTTAAAACGAGTCTCCAACCACTATTACGAAATTTGTTATATCTTATAAAATTTAAAATAGGCGATAAAAAAGATTCCTCGGACACGTATCTTTTAATTTTCAATATAGAAACTGGGAAAAATTTTCAGCCCTTTGTAGGCATAACCTCCACCAAAATTTTTAGAGAAGTTTTGTCTATGTCTTCGTAGGAATTTCATGCCATTTACCCCAAAACAACTAATACAAGTGGTTTCACTATCCATGAACCCCAGAATAAGCTCTCCAAAAATTTGGAATAGCGCATAGAGCCATGGGTCTTCCAAACTGCACAACTCTGCCGCGTCGATGGTCTCGTGCGCTTCTTTAATTTTCTCATAGCTTTTTTTTAAGCCTTTTTTTGGGTGGTTGGTGTTAGGTCTCAAAAGTACGTTTAAATATGACAGAAATGGATGGGATCGGCGATTTGGAAAGGGTGGAATAAGCCAGAGTATATCAGGAGTTTCCAGTCATTGTACTACGGGCAAACCTCTCTTTACCACTGGGCCCGCAGTCAGCAGGGGCCCCAAATTGCTGTAACATCACTTTTACTCTATTATTCTATTTTCAAAAAAAAAAAAAAAAAATCGATACAATCCTTTTTTTTTGAACAACAACTTTTGTTGAACATTTTAAATCACATTCCCTCCGAAATTTTATTCAAATTAAAACAAAAAAAAAAGACAATCTGGTTAACCAAGTAATGATCAAGACAACGAAACAACAACAAGAACAACACTTGTGTTCGTTTCGTGAATCTTACGAATTGCGATCATGGTGTTGTGATGGGAAAACCTCTTGTGTATCCTTCTGACATTTGCGATGGTCCGAAAGAGTTACTATTAAATTTTTTTTCCTGCTTTCACTAATTGTGGGTTTTTTATATTTGCTGTCTATTGTTAAATGTAGTAGTAGGCGTTGCAATTGTGTAGAGATTTTATTTATTTTTTAAGTTGTAAAAAGTCTTTCTCAAACAAGATGGTCAGCGCGAGCTGATGCACTTATATGCTCATCGAGAAATTGAAGAAGCTTTAATGTCTATCGCCAACGATTTAGGACAGGCACGAGAAGCCAGACAGGAAGCTCTTAGTCTTTGCAAAAAAATGTTCAAGCTTGAATTTTCCATACTTACAGAACCTTGGCGCTTGGAACTCTATATTGCAAAGAAATAATAAAACAAGTACTTTATTTCAAAACAAAATACTACTCTGGATGTTGCAATAAATTTGCTGAGTGTAATCGATCGATGGATTCATAATTGGGCTCAGGGACAATTTTGATAACTTTGATTCATCAGCCAGACAAAAAAACCCGGATTCCGAATATAAGGACCTTTCGGAAAGGACTAGGTGTAGAAGAATTTAAAAGAATACTGGAAAATTAGTCGTCACGAAAATGAAAAAACTGAAAATATTCTAGAACTTTATAATTTTTTAAAAACAAATGAAATTGAAGATGAATTTCCAAATCAAAAGACATGAAAGGATCGAAGATCCATGACCACAACTCTTAAATTTTTGGCGTTTCGCCCAGGTACGGCAGTGGGCTCATCAGTTAGATGCTGCCGTACCCTTTCTAAAGAAGAAGAATTTGTTATTGTTAAAAGTTTTTTGAGTTGGATTAGAAGTCAAAAGACATTTTGGTGTAAGCCAAACAAATTCGCGCCTTAGAAGGGTACGGCAGCATCTAACTGATGAGCCCACTGCCGTACCTGGGCGAAACGCCAATAATTTTTAAGAGTTGTGGTCATGGATCTTTGATCATTCATGTCTTTTGACTTCCAATTCAACTCAAAAAACTTTGAACAATAACAAATTCTTTGTTATTGTATTTATATTTTGAATTTCCAAATGTTGAAATCGCATTAAGAATTTTCTTGAGTATGATGGTGACCAACTGTAGTGGTGAACGTTCTTTCTCTGACTTAAAAAGAATAAAAAACGAACAACAATTGTTCGAGAAAGATTGACAAGTTTGTCGCTAATGTCAATCGAAAGCGACGTCTTCAAAGGTATCGAGTTTGAGGATACAATTAATGATTTTGCTAATCTTAAATCAAGAGAAAGACTCTTTCAATAATAATTCCTCTTTCCATCTTTCTTCATATTAATATTTTGTTCCTTAAACTACATTCTGAATTTAATTTTCCGTTACTTAAATTTTGTTCATTTTTGAATACTTACGCGAAATATTTTTTATTTTGTTCTTACACCAAAAAAAAAAATTTCGTGAATTCGCTACTAACTTTCGTAAACTCTATTTTCGTACATTGTACGAAATTTAACGAAAGATTTAGTCAAACTACAAATATTTTGTAAAATCACAAAATCAAAATAAAGGAAACAAAAATGTTGTTTCTACCTTCATTTGTTTCTTAAACGTGAAAGCGCTTGGTATGGAAATAAACTGTGTGAGAAAATAAAAATTTGCGTGGTGTGTTTTTTCTTAGGACAACACTAGCATTGATATCTAGTGCTTGGTTTCAAGGTAAGTTAAGTCTTTATTGATATATTAACAATTTTTTAATTTTTATTTCTGATTTTAAATAGGTTTTCAATGGACATTTACCATCTTTTGCTTCTAATAGTGCAATAGAAAAAAAAAAAAAATCACATATCCTTGTTCATAATTGAGACAAAGCGTAAGTCATTTCTTATAAAATTGAAAAAGATTTACTAACTATCTATTTCTTTTTGAAGGCTAAAAGGATTTGTAAGCAGAGAAGAACATATGCTATTTTATAAGTTTTAAATATAAGAAAACATGTAAAAATAACACTTAAGCAATTAATCTTTCAATAAAATCACTTTAAATTTTTTTAAAACATTTCTTTTTCAAACATTATTTGTAAGTTGCTGCGCAGGATTAGCAACATTTTTTTGCATCTCAGAGACCTAAGTGGCACTGAACTTAGAGCAAGCTCGTCTGTACACACTTATCTACGCTCTTCGTCATTAATGCAAGTGTTAGTGGTTAGTAAATAACGCCAACACAAGCACAAAGAGAACGTATACGAGGAAAAATAAAAAAACATTACAAAAATATAACAAAGTAAAACTTAAATTAAATTAACATTAAGAGAACAAACTAAACTAGTGAAACATAACTAAACAAGGTTATAAATAAAAAATGAAATTAAACTACAGTAATTAAAAATCTACTAAACATGAATCATGCAGATGGTACACTGGTTCTTAATATTAATTTTAAACTGCTTTTACTAATGTTGAAATCAACAATAAAAGGATTAGAGTTGAATAACCTACTCATGCGTGCTAATGGCTCATGCATTCCATAGTTAGTTCGGTGGTGGGAGCGATGTATAAACTCTAGATTACGTAGTTGGTGAGTTCCTCCGCGATAGTTGAATCCTATGTGGGAGAGCAAGTCGGGAGCATCAATTATACCGGTTATTAATTGATGAAAAAATACTAAATCATTGTTGATTCTTCTCTGTGAGAGGGTTTGAAGATTTAATAAGCGAATACGATTTTCATAAGGAGGGAGATTGAAAGGATCTTCCCAAGGAAGACCTTTGAGAGCGAAGCGTATGAATCTGTGCTGTATTGCTTCGATTCGTGATTTATGAATATCATAAAATGGTGACCACACCTGAGAAGCATACTATAGATGGGGACGAACATAACAGTTGTATAAAGAGAGGGTGACATAAGGGTCATTAAACTCCTTTACCCATCGCTTAATAAAGCCAAGCATTGAATTAGCTTTGTTAATAATGAGGTTGATGTGTTCATTAAATTCGAGGTTGGTACTAAAAAGAACACCGAGGTCACGGAATCTAGAAACTTGTGATAAAGATTGTTGCGATATTGAATATTCTCCAATGCTAGGAGATCTTTTGCGGGAAAAAGTCATACTTTGGCACTTGGAAGTGTTTAAAGTTAGTCCGTTCATTAAACACCATACAACAAAACTATCAATATCTTTTTGTAAGAAGTCGCGATCTGAAGCATTTTTGATGATTTTAAAAATCTTCATATCATCAGCAAAGATTAAAATGTCGCTATAGGAGATGCAAGAAATTACATCATTTATAGCAATAATGAAAAGCAAGGGGCCAAGATGACTACCTTGTGGCACGCCAGACATAGCATTGAAAGGTTTTGACAAAATGTTACGAAATTTGACTTCATAAGTCCTATTTTTTAAGTAGGAGCTTATCCAAGCAATAAATACTGTGGGAAATCCAAAAGCTTTTAGTTTATAAAGTATGATGTTATGAGACAGTTGGTCAAACGCCTTAGAGAAGTCAGTGTAAATGCAATCAAGCTCGTGCCCACATTCAAGAGCATTGGAACACTTATGATGAAAGGATAGAAGGTAGGTAACCGTCGATCTTCTTTGCATAAATCCGTGCTGCTGGTGGCAGACAACATTCCTTGAAAAAAAGGATACGCTTTCGCAGACTACTTGTTCAAATACCTTAGGTATACATGAGAGCTTTGAAATAGGTCTGTAGTTTTCTATATCGGATTTTTCACCCTTTTTGAAAACAGGTATGATAAAAGATTTTTTCCAAAGAGTGGGGAATATTCCAGATTTTAATGAAAGCTTGAAAAGATGTTCAAGTGGAAAGGATAATCGTGAGGAACACTTCTTTAAAACAATTGGCGGAATCCTGTCCGGACCGGAAGAAACGTCATCTTTGAGAGAAGAGAGGTAGTAAGTAATTCTGTCTCTTTGAAAAGGGATATTATTAAAATTCACTTGCGAGCAGTGAGTTAAATATTCAAAGTATTTTTCATCAATTTCTAGATTTGTATTACAAAAAGAGCCATTAAAATGGTCTGCAAAAGCATTGCAAATGTCGGGAGTATTTTTTAATGAAATGGCATTATAAATAAAGTTGGCTGGATAGCCATGAATATAATATAATATAAGATCTACAAATTCTTTCGTGCATTGTACGAAAGGTTTTTTGTAACTTTAATAAAATTAGAATAAACAAAAGTCATTCGTGGTTTTGCACCACGAAATTTTCGTAGAATATACGAACGTTTTAGTTATATATACGAAATATTTTTTTGGGTGTATTCTTGCATTGCTTATGTATGTTTATGTTAATGTTAATGTTAAAACGTAAACATGCTGCAATAGTTATTTATATCACCGAAAGAAAAAACCTTGGTTGATTTAAACATGTTTCATTGTTAATCAACAATTCATCTAAAGTTGTGAAATTAACCAAGTTTCGTGATGAATTCAAATAAGAACGCATTTTCAAATCAAGTATGCTGCCGTGATCAATTTTTTTTCAGGTAGGTATCATAAAAATGTTTGAATTAAGTATGTTCGTAGTTGATTTGAATATGTTCTTATTTTTAACCAACAACGTGATTGTTGACTTCATACTTGATCAACAACAAACATATTTAACTAAAAATCAATGCTGAAATTACAAAAACCATTACGTTTGTGATTGAAATACCAAATACACTGTTGAACTATCCCCAATATGTTTGATCAACAACGTTCATACTTCTTTAATCAATAAAGAAAAGTTAAAGTATCAGTAACATTTTGAATTCCAATATTTTTCATACTTAAGCCCACAGAAAACGTGAAGTCGCATAACGGAACTTCAATTCAATATGTCAATATGTCGTCACCATTTTATCTTAAGGGATAATTAATTATTCTTTATGGTTGATCAAGTACATATGTTCGTGAGAATTCAGCCACATTTTTATTTGCTCAACAGTTGTAATGTAAAATTTCTATGATAAATGCCTGAATTGAAGTTTGACCGAAACATTTTTAATTGATAGGTCAAACTTCAATTCAGGCATTAATCATAGAAATTTTACATTAAAACTGTTGAGCAAGTAAAAACGTGGCTGAATTCTCACGAACATACTTGATCAACAATGTTCATATTTTAACAACAATTCAGAATTGTTGACGAAACACAAACGTTGTTAAAGTATCATGGACATGTATGTCTCTAGTATCACAACCGTTGTTGGTTAACAATGAAATTGAAAATGACGTTGTTGATTTGAGCTATGAAAATTGTAGCATTTAAATAAATAAAATGAAAATGCCAGCTTGTTCAATTTAAGTATGTTCGTGCTTGACGCAAAAACAAACAAGCTTCATGGTTGATTTTACCAAGGTTTTTCTTTCGGTGATTCATATTGAATATAAATAAATAAAAAATAAATGAAAATATTATTCATTTAAAAAATAAGAGAATAATTATTAATTCAAGGCTGTGTGATCTTTTCTGCATACATTTATTACACAACATAACAATTTTATGTAATCATATAGGGGCCCCATCTTGAAAAAGTGCTCAGGGATCCCAAAAGGGTAAGGACGGCCTTGACTACGGGTTCATCTCCAGATAATATCTCCCACGTAACTTTGAACTGCTCTTCAGCTTGTTTTCCGCGCAACGAGGTTACTACGGAGGGTTAGTGCTTTCCCATTTACACCTAAAACAGAAACAAACTCTCTGAGGATATGAACATTCAAAGAAGGGACGAGCCCCCTCTCACTTTTTCCCGATCATTTATGAACTTCTACACCTTGCGGCAAACGTGAACCATTTCTGCGAATAGATTGGTGTCGAATGCCCAATAAGCTCATCGTTTAGGGTCAGCCGCATAGGGTTTCAGAAATACCCAAAACAAGATTTATGGCCCATCGATTAAGTGGTGAAAATCTATGACCACTTCATCCCATGTTCTAAATTTGCAAAATAAACCATTCAAAAGCGTTTTTTAACAAAATCAAATAAGATTTCGAAGGTGTAGATTCAGTCAGCCTTTTCGTAAAGAAAAATTAGGCCGTGAGAACCTTGAAATTGATGGAAACGGAAACACGAGTTTCCTTCGAGTTAGGACATGTTATTTAGATTTTAGACTATTAACAAAACAAAAGTTCTCGCGGGTAAAAATTCCATCAGCATTTTTGGAGAGTACGGTGTATGTACGTAACGTACAGAAAAAGTTTCGAGTATAAATACATTAAGTATGTGCATTGCTGATAAAAATTATAATTCGCAAGTTACATTATAAGGAATGGCTCTCCCTCCATGACACTGACACCTTCTACCCGACTATAAAGCCGATCCAAATAGTGTTCCTTCTTTGCGCAGATCATGGGAGTAATAGTTAAATCCATTTAGCACTTCTAAATTGAACTTTTTTCATCCGACATGTGCATTGGCACTGGTTCTTCTTTTTTTCAGTCATTTTGGTGCTATTTTTTCTTCAATTAAATGTGGTGCATTTCTTATGATCCCTTTACATTGGACAAACCTGCTGCAACACCAACATTATGTCTAATTTTTGCAACGGATTGATGAGAATTAGATGTTTAACCCTCAAAATTGTCCTTCAATCAGCGTTCGAAATGACTTTGTTGTTCTTACCATACTGAGACTTATTGGACAACAGAGCGGATATTGCTTTTCGACTTCTCTTGATTTTTTTGAAATTGACTTGTTTGAAAAACCCAACTCCTCATAAGATAAAATTTTAGACCGATTGATTTGAATAGACGAACAAATGAATCAAAAGAAACTGTCATTTACGTTATAGTTTTAATGGTAGCTTCATGCATGTGCCAACGTAATGATTGAAAAAATATATACATATATAAGTATTAAGTATGGGTCAGTACTTTAAAAAAGTATAGTCTAACCGACCTACTGAAACAGATGCAGGCCATAAAATGAGTAGAAAAATGCATTACAAAACGATGGGTCAACTTTTACAGAAACAAAACATATAAATTGTTTTAGCTCTATGTGGTGGGATAACCTGATGATTGGCAATGTATGTGGTAGTAAGTGGCTTCGTTGATTTTTATTTCTATTTATTATTATTTTATTGAATTGCCACTCCCGCTTAAATGGACGGAGATAGACCCGCCTCCCATGCGATTTATTTATCGTCTTGGCCCAACCTATCCGTCCTAGGCTTTTGTTGCATTTTACACAACACCCTGTATAATTCCAACCCCACTTTTTTGGGTTTTAACGTCAGTAACAGTAATTTAAAAATATATGTAATGTTTCAATTTTGATTGATGCACCTAGAGCGCACTGTTTTGCTTCTGCAGTTGAATTGCAACCAAGCATAGGCCATCGGCATCGTATTTTGTTGACCACACTAACAATCAGTAATTAACGAGTTAATTTTTCTCAATTAAGTTCCACTAATTTCACATTATTTGCAGCAAAAGCAGTCGCAAAAAATAACCCTATAATTAACAATTATGAGAATTTTTTTCGTTTAATTGGCGGAACGTAACGAAACTCACTGGACGCGTAAAATCACAACAGTTATTATAACCCGTCGCATTCCAGATGAATTCCTTTGAATAAAAGTGGTGGCAATAATGGAACAACCCACACTTACTATCACGCCACTTCTGGGTGTTGTCTCGTTTTCCATAAAAGTTAATCTTTAACACTACCAGCGCCACCCACCCCACAGTTAAATAAAACCCATCTTTGTACATGCCCGTGTAACATACGAACACAGCCGATTATCGACACACAAACAGTGTCGTACAATTACATCATCAGCGCGTCGTATTACCATCGGAGTTGGGTCGGGAATGGCAGTCAGGGACAGGATAATAAATCCATTAACATTATGTTTCACCGCAATATGCGCCGTGCCGCGCGCCTTTCAGCACACAAAAGAGCGCCAATTTATGTGTGGGAAAAGTTTTTCCAACTTCAAAGGGACGACAACATTGCTTTGTGTGGATTTCACATTACATGTAGAATGTAGATTGAGGTTGGGATTGGGGTCGTCACGAGGGAGGGCTGGTTGGCCTGTGGGGGAGGACTCTCTTCAGTGAATGGTGTCCTGGAAATGCTTTCATCGTCATTTTATTGCAAACCTTAAATTGAGAATGAAATAGGCGTAATTCTTGACATATTCCCCTTCACAGTCTGATTTCCATAATTTGTTAGGATTACCTTATGCTAATATCAACGGCGTGGCGCAAGGAGCAATAATGACGGTGACAAGCTATAATAATTTATGTATGCATGTAGGTACAACTACTTTTCAAATTTGGGTGACAAGTACCTGTTTAGATTACTTTTTTAAAAAGAGGGTCAGTCAAATTTAACCACTGAGTTATTGTCTTTGATTCTCTTTTCTTATCTCTACACTATGTTCGCTTGGAACTAAAAAAAAAAAAGAACAATGAACTTTTAAGCCATCTGTTTTGGACATTGTGGCAGTGGTGATCGTATGAAAGCTCTCACTCTCCATGTCACTGATGAGTTCCACTGACTAAGATTAAAATCTACTTAATTTTCCTTAATAAAAATTAAAAATCAAGTAAGCCACTACTATCACATACTACAGTGTTTGAAACCTAATACTTTGTTCTTTAATTATAATTTAAGTTCAAGTTTTAAGTGAATAGTTCTGGAGTAATAAAGTTTCAAAATCAAAGTTTTGAAAAAAATCTAATTTGTTTATTTAGATATAAATTTTGCCTTATTGGGGTTGACTTTTTTAAGCAATCAATGCCCTTATTAGTTTTGGGTCAAACAAACCGAGCGAGGTCTTTTTCAGCTTTTGAGAAATTAAAAAAAAGGAAAGGTATCTATATAGGCCTAATTGTAACGTCGCTTTAAGTCCACTGGTAAAGCTCTTGGAAAATCTTTCTTTAAAGACGTCAAAAATATTCATCTGCGATGACTTTAACAGTAACCTTCTTGCGGATAGCGTTCTAACCAGTGAAATTAAAACATTTGATTTATTTCCAGTGAATACAACCATTCACACCCATTTTGTAGGTAGATCGCAACACTCTTAGATGTATTTTTTAAGTGACTTAAGTGACATTTTGCATTATGATCAAATAACCGCAGCAGCGTTTTCAAAACACGATCTTATTTTTTTGAAACTCGATTTAAGAACGAATAGAAAGAAACCACATTCTGGTATGGAGATTTTATTGCATAAAGTAGATTATTCTCCATTAGAGCAACATGTACAAAGTATTAGATTGACGGGTAGAGCTTGCTCAGCTCCGGGCACTGCGGTGTCTGAATGAAACCTATTGTGCCAGTTTAGATTTAGATTGACGGTACAAAGTATTGAATGGGATAGAGTTTTCTGTTTCCCCTCACCCAATGACCAGGTAGAATTTCTGAATATTAATACAGGGTTTTCCATTAAGAGCTATCCATTTTATTTTTTAAATAAAAACGCCAGCCATTTGAGATAACAAAAAAACATTAATTTCATATTAAAGTACGCCCAATACCATTTCGTTCATATGTCCTCCACGGGCGCGCTTGCAGCGATCGATACGTTGAACCCAATTTTCGACCACTCTCTCGCACATATCGACCGGTACTGCGGCAATTTCGCGTTCAATATTGGCTTGAAGCTTCTCCAAAGTCTCTGGCCTGTTGGCGTAGACCAACGACTTGACATAGCCCCAAAGAAAGAAATCCAAAGGTGTCAAATCACACGAGCGCGGCGGCCAATTGATCGGTCCATAGCTTGAGATAACACGTTGACCAAATTTCCTCTTCAAAATGTTGATGGTTGCATGAGCTGTATGGGCTGTAGCTCCATCCTGCTGGAACCACATGTCACTAATATCCATTCCACGCAACTGACGCCAAAAAACGCCACAATGTGGTTTGTGCGATGCCCAATTCCTGTGAACGACGTGGAATTGACAGATTTGGGTCGTTCTGAACGGATGCACTTACTTACGGTCGCGATATTTTCAGCACTCCGTCCTAATCTTTGCCTCACTGGTACGGGAACATTGTGCAGCGAAAACGTGGACTCAAATTTGTGCACTAAACTAAGAATTGCGGCACGGGTGGGACGATTATAACGACCAAAAATCGGAGTTAGCGCTCTTAAAGTTGCAGCGACTGACTCAAAATTTTGATAGTACGCTTTAATAATTTGGAAACGTTGTTGATTCGTGTAACTCACCATGATGAAATGGTAGACCTTAATGAGCAATCTGACGTTTACAGAATGTCAAAAGACCTTAAGGGCGCGTTTACATTAAAGAAACAAAATGGATAGTCCCCAATGGAAACCCTGTATCTGAAATCTGCTTAATAGCCACGTTCCAATCAGAAGAGAAAACTTAAATGAAATTCGAGGCTCTTAGCGGGATCATGCTTTTAAAGGGTGGAAAAGAGATAGACTAGAGAGATTCACCATCAGAAACATCGTACTCTTCGCAAAGAAGCTATCAGTAAAATAAGATCCGCAAAAATTGAAATGCATCGAGTAGAGCGAGGAACAGCTTACAAACGTCAATTATGGAAAAATCTGGGAGAAAAAGGATAGGCAAACAAAACATGGATCCTTTTCATTCTTCATCTAATGTTCATGAACCCTCTTATGTTTCCCATTCGTACTACTTAGTATCAAATCGCCTACTTAGTATCAAATCAAATGCGTTTGGCATTATATTCTACCTTACTTTACACATTTATTCAATACAAGAATTATGACTGACGTTTTTCCGAATGTCTGGGAACAAGCATATTTCCATACTTCATTATTTGTCCAAAGTACTTGAAAAGTTCCTTTAGGCACAAAACTATTTGTCTTTTTGCCGCGAAAAACACAGCTGTAAGACAGTTATAATAAAGGTAGTTGAGGACATAAGACTGGCATTAGACGATGACCTAGTAACTTTCTTAGAATTGCTGGACTTGTCAAAAGCCTTCGATACAGTCGACCATCTGTAGCAAACGCTATTGTAAGTTTGGCTTATCATCTCCGTCAGTTCGTTTAATGAACACATATTTGCAAGATAGATTTCAAGCGGTCTCTGTTCATAAAAAAAGTTTTAGCTTTCTTCCTACAGTTAGAGGAGTTCCAAAGAGTTCTTTCCACGGACCTCTCTTTTTTCTATTGAAATGTATGCAAATGATGTGCAGTTGTTTAAAAGTTGTCCCCTAGGACTTATTAAAGTTTAACAATGATCAGGTGCAAATACTCGATTGGCCACAAGAGACTCTTTCTAAATGTCCCCTATTATACGATGTCTGATGAGACATGTCTCATTTCTGACGATCCTTTTAAATTATTATCTTTTATTCTATGAGTACTATTTCACGGTGAAATTTGTTGCATGCAATTTCTTCGAATTCTTTTTTGTTCTGCCATCCCGTGTCGCAAGTGTTATTACACGATGAAATCCAGTTTCATGAAACTAGTTTCACATTTCTCTTTATCTTTCATTCGGTGTTTTTGTTTTTGGGGAAAAATAGTTATCTACTAGTGTCTGGTTGCTTCAAAACCTCTTTTATTGGCAATTGAAAAACAAAAAAGTCATTATTATTCGTATTATTACTTATGTTTGAACCAAATAAAACAGAATAAATAAAAAACGAACAAGGACAAAGAGAAACGTCAAAGCTGTGTAAAGTTCTAACTGTTAACTTTCCTACTTTTGCTGTATAAGCGCAGCTCGCTTCAAATTGATGGCTAGAGAGCCGCAGTTTAATAATGAATTCACACTCAGTGTAAGGAATGGAATTAATTTTATTTACATTTTCTTACAGCTATTTATACCTAAATTATATTACAAATCTATTTGGGCTATCCCCTCTTACGAACTATATTGCAAATAAGAATGCATCAGCATTCTGCTTTTCATAAGTAACTTATTGGGGCAGTCGTCTCATTTCTAATGTTGACAAACTTGCATTCGGGAGTAGTGTAACAAAATACATTCAGTGCCACTCACAAAGCAACGTAGTCAAAACGATGTCTTTGAACTTAGCTTTTGTTGGCCAAAGGGGACAACAAAATTGTGTACATCGTTTTACTATGATATTAAGTATCAATGAAAACGTGCTTTTTGTTTGTATCTCGTATTTTGGTTGTGGCTCTTTTCGAATGAATGTTATTACACTACATCCCTCCCCTTTAAAAAATGATATTTATTTACATTTCTAAAATTTAAATAAATATTATTCGGTTTTTTTTTTGTGTGTACATATATATGGATTTAGGTTTGTGTTATTTATTGATACTTATTGTTAGTTTGTATTTCTGGCTTCAATCAAATTGTCATTGTGTACTTCTTTGTTTTTGTTTTCAATGCTTATAATACTATTTGGACCATTTTGTGCAATGATTTTATATGGACCTTTGAAGGGTTTATCTAGTTTTCTTTTATTTCCTACTTTTATATAGACAAAATCTCCTATTTCGAAATTTGATGCTTTTACATTTAATTGATTGTTACATATTTTAGTTTTATTTAATTCTAAGTTTTCCTTAGCTCTATTATGTGCATACTTTAACTTTATTTTAAATTCATTAACATAATTATCCAAGTTATAAATGCTCTGTTTATTTTTAATGATTTCACAAGGTAAAGCACATAATTTTCTATATACTAATTCAAATGGTGCATAATTTGTAGTACTGTGTGGTGTAGTATTGTATGTGTAAGTGTAGTATGGTAGTAACTCTTCCCATTCGTCTTTTTCGTTCATAGTCATAAAATAGTCGTTCAGAACTCTATGGTTTCTTTCTATTGAGCCTTAAGTTTCATGGTGAAATGGCGTAGATGTAGCCTTTTCTATTTTTAATAATTTGCATATGTTTACTAATAGTTCATTTGCGAATTCTGTGCCTTTATCTGTTTTTAATTTCCTAACACAACCATATTTTAAAATGAATTTTTCTACTATAGTCTTTGCTACTGAAACGGCATCTTTTGTAAATATGTAATGGAAATGCTTCAATGAATTTTGTAAGCTCACATTGAATTGTCAGAATATACCTGTATCCATTTGATGGTCTGAGTGGTCCTACTGTATCTATTGTTATTGTTTCAAAAAATGATGTATTTGGTGTCTCTGTTTTTGTGAATTGTTCTTTTGTATATTTTGTTATTTTAACCTCATTACAAATTCTGCACTTATTTATATAATTTCTAAGCAATTGATAACATTCTCTGAAAGCTGTTTGTTGAAATTTTTAATCCAAAAGGTAATCTTTTGAATTGAAAGTGACCAGTATCCGTAGAAAATGCTGTCAGTGGTCTGGATTTGGGATGTAATGGAATTTGGTGAAATGAACTAGTTATATCTAAAGTTGAAAAATATTTCGCTTCTCCTAATTTATCTAATACGTCTTCCAAACGAGTTAGTGGGAATTTATCATCAACTACTTTTTTGTTCAAAGACCTAAAATCAACTACTAATCTCCATTTTTTGTTACCTTCTTTGTCCTTTTTTGGAACTATTAACAAAGGTGAATTATAAGGACTTATAGATGGTTCAACTATATCTTCATCTATCAATTTTTCAACTTGGTTTTTGATTTCATTCAAATTAGCATGCGGAAGTCTGTAATTTTTTATGTATACTGGTGTTTTATCTATAGTTGTTATTTTCTGTTCATAAAAATTATTTTTGTTAGTATTTCATTTTCTAAGTGAAATATATTTTGAAATTGCTTGCATAATTTAAGTATTTCTGTCTTAGCGTTGTCATCTAAACTATCTACTTTTAATTCCTTTTCTATTTTCTTAAATCGATCTTCATCTACTAAACTATTTTTAAATTGTAATATTTCATAACTCGAGATTGGTTCTATTCCTAATGAGATATGTTTAAGCGTTACTTCTGAATCAGTCGTATTTAGTATTTTCACATGTTTGGTTCCTATGAATTTGCTAAAAATACTCCTTTATTTATTTCTTTTCCATGTATTACGCTATCTTCTTTTACGTCTAAATCGACTTTATGAATTATCTCTGTTCTTGCTGGAATTTTAATATCATTTTTAATTTCTCTTGTATTCATATTCATTGGTAAAACCATTTCTTCCACATCTAATGGAATTATTAGTACACATGTTTCATAATCAATCTTACAGTTATATTGTAATAAAAAGTCTCTACCTAGTATTGCATCTGTTGATATATTTATTTCCTCACTAACCACGTGGAATTGATGTTTTATATTTGTTTCTCCAAGCATGAGTTCTAGTTCTGTTATACCTTTCGAAAATATCGTTTTATTTGTTATGCCATTTATTTGACATGACGAATATTCATTTAAATCTTTAACAAGAAACTCTTTACAAACTGAAATATCAGCACCCGTGTCAATTAAAAATTTAAAAGTTTTGTTTAAATGTTTTATCCTTATGTTAACGAAATTTGTGTCGCATTCCCCATAGAAATTTAGAACCTTCTTTGATATCCCCGATTCTGTTGCCCGGGGATCTCTAAGTTTTTCGACCTAGTGTTACTATTGTGGTATCCCCTTGCAATACCTTTACCTCTATTGTTATTTCTGTTCCTATCATAACCATTGTTATAATTGTTGTTATTGTACTGTCTATTGTTGTTTCTATTATTATTTGTAAATTTTGGATAGGAAGAATTATGGTTGTATTGGTATCTACCACTATGATTTGTCCTAAGTTGCATGTTATTTTTTTTTTTTTTTTTTGGTGGCCAGGGTCACAAGACCCAGGAACAGGTGAAGCGCAATAAAAGTCTGGTATTCCATGAAACTCTAGCCTCTCCCTTTTCAAGACCGTTATGCGTTAGCAAATAACATCCTGCTCGAGGTGCCACTGCAACTTGCTTACGCAATAACCGAACATAACGGATCTAGACCAGTAAAGGTCGATAAACAATCCTCAAGCCAGTGGTTGAACAGCGACGCCGAGGGCTGAATGGCTAAGGAGTTCTTAGTCGCTAGTTGCGAACTCTGGATACCTAGGCAAATCCAGTTTAAATTATAAGTCCTTTACGTTGGCATAGGGCTCTGCCAATGGTGACCTCCTTTCCCTATTACTCGTGGGTACAAAATTGATATTTTTAATGTAAATCTTAAAGAGAGTGATGCTGCTCTAAGTGCATCCACACCAATGGAGACAGGTCTTGACGACCTTCCACCTATTGGTTCTTTGGAGGAGGCGAAACTTCTTAACGAGGCTGCCCCTACAACACACACTGATCAAACGATCAAATCCACACAAAAAGCGCGCGTCAAGCTTTGTGGAGACGCTCGCAAACGCTTTAAATTCCTTCTGGCCAGCGGCCTTAACGAAGCCGAAGCCAGGGATAGAGCCAGAACGGCTGTTCCAAAGGGAGAAAAAAGGAATCGCTCTGAATCCTTCCCTAGGGACACAAATCGTGCCAAAATAGCAAAACCCAACATTGCTCACAAGCAGAGGTCTGTTGATGTGCCTATCACATCAAATCCGCCTCCAAACCAACAAAAAATAGAGCAAATTCGGCAAGCGCTAGAGAGTTACAAAATAGGTATCCTTGCCTCTGACTTCCCGGAAACGCTACTTAACGCTGACCAAATGACAGTAGTGCAAGACACCATCTTTGGTTTGATCTGCAGCCAAAAGACAGGGGATATCAGCCCCAAATTCTTTGGCACCAATTTCAGACCAGGATGGCTTGTTTTCAACTGCAAAAACAAGGTCACGGCTGACTGGCTAAAAGGCGAAATTCCAAAATTAAAGCCTTGGGAGAATGCCTCACTGAAGGCGGTTGAAGAGGAAGAAATTCCCAAAAACCAAATTCTGGTCGGCCATTTCCCCGTTGGTCCCACCTGCACGAACGAGCAGATCCTCACGGCAATCAAGGTCCAGAATGAGGGTCTCCCCGTTCCTGAATGGAGGATCATAAGAAGAGAAGCCAAAGGTGCCGCCTGTATTCTTACCTTTTCGGTGGACCACAAATCTGCGGCTCTACTGAAAACCAGAAAAGACATCATAGACTTTAGGTTTGGCGATGTTCAACTCCGCCATCCTAAAGCCCCTCACAAAACTGGTGTCCCCAAACCCCCACCTAACTCCCCTGTCAAGACAGCCTGTATGACTCTGACGACAGGTAATAGTGCTCCACAGCCTTCACCAACGTCAGATCTACAAAACAGGCTGACAGCTCCAGTAAACCTAGTTCCTCCCCCCTCAGTTGCTAATGCCACACATACCTCACCAAAGGAGTCAGCCGTTAGGCCCTCCTCACCAAAATTAAGCAGCTCAGCCAAATTAATGGCTCCAAAACGGGACCCCAGGCCCAAAGGTAAAGCTCGGCAGAGGCTATTAAAAGCACCAGCGAGCTTTACCTCAACCCCAAAAACAAAATGAATTACACCACCCTAAAATTCCTGCAGATAAATCTTATGCACGCCAAAGCTGCCGCAGCTGCGGCAAGCAGAGAATTTGTCAAGCAGGATCTGGACTGCTTACTAGTCCAGGAACCATGGGTGGTAAGAGGCCAAATAAAAGGCCTTCCAACACAATCGTGTAAGTTAATATACGACAACACGCAACTCCAACCACGAGCTGCGCTTCTTATCCATAAAAGAACTAACTTTCTTCCCATTCCAGAATTCATCACAAATGATCTAGTTGCGGTACTAGCTGAGATCCCCACGGCAAGAGGCTTACAAAATATTGTAATAGCCTCAGCCTACTACCCGGGGGATACTACCTCCGCACCACCTGAAGAGGTAAGAAAACTTGTTAGATACTGCAACGCAAGGGGAAGACAGCTACTACTTGGTTGTGATGCCAACTCCCATCACACCATATGGGGTAGTACAGACATCAACAAAAGAGGTGAGTCACTTTTAGATTTTCTTATGCACTCAAACTTAGATATTCTAAACAAGGGAAATGAACCTACTTTTGTCACCTCCACTAGGAAAGAAGTGTTGGATATGACAGTGGCAAGTTTTGCCATAGCCAACAACATTCTCAATTGGCATGTCTCGAAATAGATATCAATCTCGGACCACCGGCACATCAGATTTGATCTGTCAAGGCCGAATCCCAACAATATAGAAAACAATAGGGTACCAAGACACACGGACTGGAATCTCTACACAGAAACACTTCGTTGTGAATTTGAACCATCCTATCCAAACATTGACTCTCCTTATCAACTTGAAAGGGAAGCAACACGCTTAAGCTCACAAATCACAAGCGCATACGAGTCCAGCTGTCACATTAGACAGATCAACTCAAATCGCGATGTTCCCTGGTGGAACAGTGAGTTGGAGAAGTTAAAAAGAAAGCTTCGAAAGTTGTTCAACAAAGCTAAACGAACCAATTCGTGGAGCGAATATCGAACAACTCTAACGACTTACAACTCGATGATAAGAAGGCAAAAACGACTTACCTGGAAAAACTTCTGTGAAAGTATCGATAACTTGCCTTCTTCAATTAGAGATCAAAAAGCCTTAGCTAAAGATCATAACAATGGTATTGGTCTCTTAAAAAAATCGGATGGTAGTTTTACCCAAAGTTACAGTGAAACTCTGAGCCTACTTTTGGCAACTCATTTTCCTGACTGTATACATACCACTGATCAATCTCTAACCACAAATGTGAGTTACACTACACCTAACAGCACAACAAGAAGTCTAGCTAGAAAAATTTTTAACGAAGACTCCATCAAATGGGCAATATCCTCCCAACAGCCTTTCAAGGCGCCCGGGGAAGATGGTATCTTTCCTGCTCTCTTGCAGTATGGAATTGATACCATAATCTGCTCACTTATACTTATCTATAGATCCAGTTTTGAATTAAGCTACATCCCTCAAACTTGGAGAAAGGTGAGAGTAGTATTCATACCAAAAGCTGGCAATAGATCAAACTCAGACCCAAAATCCTTCAGACCAATCAGTCTCACATCCTTGTTTCTAAAGGTCATGGAAAAAGTGATTGATTTACACATTCGCAGTACGGCCTTAATAGCAAATCCTCTCAATGCTAACCAATTCGCTTACCAAACGGGTAAATCCACTGTTACAGCTCTCCATCAGCTGGTAAGCAAAATTGAGAATGCGTTTGCTAAGAAAGACATCATACTCTGCTCTTTTCTTGATATTTCTGGCGCCTTTGACAATACTACGTACTTGTCAATTCAAACCGCTGCAACTGTCAAAGGAATTGACACACCAACCATTAAATGGATTGACAAGGCTACGCTGATGACCTGGTCATCTCTATTCAAGGCAATCGAGAAGCACAGGTCACAAACCGTATGCAAAGTGCTCTGAACAAAGTTAATGACTGGTGCAATAAAGAAGGGCTTAAGGTCAACCCCACCAAAACAGTCATCATTCCATTCACCAGGAGACGTAAAATCGATCGTGTTTGGAGAAACACTATCCGTAAATAGTGTTCAAATTAATTTTTCCAAAGAGATCAAATATCTAGGAGTAACCCTGGATAATAAACTCAATTGGAAACCACATCTAGACAAAACCATAGCAAAAGCAACAAATGCTTTCTGGGCCTGTTCTAGACTCTTTGGTAAAAAGTGGGAACTTAGGCCAAAAATGATTTACTGGACATACCTCACTATTATCACACCCATCATAACCTATGATTTGCTGATCTGGTGGCAAAAAACAGAACAAGTTTATGCCCGCAAATCTTTGCAAAAGTTACAAAGACTAACCTGTGTAGGTATCACAGGTGCAATGCGCACCTGCCCAACTTTAGCGTTAGAAAGTTTATTAAATTTTCCTCCGCTACATCAAAGAGTAAAGAAGACTGCTGCACTAAGCGGACTAAGGCTTCATCTCACTAACTACTCGAGAAAGGAAAACTTACAAGGACATATGAGTATTCTGCAGGTGCTCCCAATACTGAAATCGCCTGCAGCACACTCCTCGGACTTTATGCCTAAACGCATAATGTTACACCACCCCTTTGAAGTAATCTTTCCAAACCGCTCAGCATGGAAGAACCCTGTAATTCTTACAAATAACTTCCAATACATCTGGTATACTGACGGTTCAAAAACAAACAACGGTGTAGGTGCAGGGATTTACGGTCCCAACTTTAAATCATCTACATCCCTTGGTAACACAACTACTATCTTTCAGGCAGAGGTAATGGCTGTAGAAATCTGTATTAGGGAATGCATTAGAAGAAACCTCCGAAGATCAAGCATCCTAATCTGCTCTGACAGTCAGGCAGCACTAAAGGCTCTGTCCTCGACAAAAATCGAATCCAAACTAGTTTGGAACTGCCTGACTTGTTTACTTCAATTAGCCACTCACAATAAAATAACTCTTTCATGGGTGCCTGGTCATGAAGGCGTACCGGGTAATGAAGAGGCTGACCGACTTGCTAGACTTGTCTCTCAGTCTCAATTCAAAGGCCCTGAACCCTACTGTGGTCTCCCAATAAGTAGCCTAAAAAACGAATTAGCTACCTGGGAACGACAGAACATGATCAGCACCTGGAACAACTCAAATGGCCATCGTCAGTCAAAACTATTCATTGACTTATCCCACAAACGTATGAAAGAAATTCTTGACATGAGCAAACGTGACGCAAAGTTACTTACGGACTTCTTCACGGGACACTGCTCTCTCAAGTATCATCTTAAAAACATGGGCATCAGCCAAGATGACACCTAACGTCTCTGTCTTGAAGACATAGAAACAGCTGAACACATTTTATGTGAATGCCCTGCCTTAGCTAGATCCAGGCTTAAAATATTCAATAAAGGGTTCCCCTGTCCCCTTGATATCAGAAACACCTCAGCTTCAAATGAACAAACCTATACACTACGTGTAATTAAACCCAAGGGAACAGCACAAAAGATCTTTCAGGTCGACGTGCCTGTAAAGGTAATTTTTAACCTTCACCCTATAAATTAAAAAAAAAAAAAAAAAATGATGTTATTTTGTCGTGTAGACGCTTCAACCTCAATTGCTATCTGTACAGCTTCATTAAATGTAGCTACTCTTGATGCTTGTACTACCTGTCTACATGGTTCATTTAATCCATTTTTAAAAACATTTAATCCTAGTTGGTCATTTAACTTTATTATAATTCTTTTATTGGCTTCACCCTGTTCAGCTATCTGAATCTCATTTAATTGTGAAATTAGTACTTCTATTCGCTCTGCAAATTTGTTAACTTCTTGTGTTCCCTGATGCTGTCTTGCTAAATCATTATGTAGTTTCAATGGGTTTATTTTTGTTTTGTAAATATCTGTTAAAACTTTCTTTAAATCTAAAAAATTGTCAGGTTCTTTGTCTAGAGTCAGAAGCCTGTTTTTTGCTTTGTCAGTTACTTTAGTTGCTATCACAAATTTAATTAATTTTTTCTTTTCACTTTCTCCACCTAAAGTATCATGATAGAATTCAATAAGCCCAAAAAAATTTGAAAGATTCTTCGATTCACCGTTAAATTCTGTAATAAGCTTTGTAGCTGTTAACATATTAAATTCTGCCATTTTTTCAGGATAAATTTTTTTCGTTTTTGGCTTAAGTAATTCTAAAATTCGTTTTTCTATTTCTTTGAAGTTTACTGATTTTCTTCTATTTCCGTTTCATCTGTTATTCCTATAAGTATTTCTTTCTAATATTGTCAATTTCTTTCTTTGTTTTGTCAATGTATTCTTGTGAATATTCTCTGTTTGGACTTTTTTTTAAATTTACTAATATCTTGTAAATGCTTTTTATACTATCCATAACAGAAATGACTTCAAATGTATTTTATAATTTTTAATTTTTTATTTTTTTTATTTTTTCCTAGACATTATTTATTCTATTTCTTATGATTTGTTTTCTTACATATTTCTTAAAGTAAGAATTAATTTTCGCTACTAATAAAATGATAGGTATTACTAGAGTAATATTGTTTATATTTGAACTGCTTAGAATCTGCTGGCTGCTACTCAGGTTGTTGTTAATCACCTCCTTTGATTGTGGTTGCCCCATTTTCTTAATTCCTCGATCAATTTGTTTTTTGAGGATTTGTCAGTCGTAATAGCAGTTATTCTATGTAATTTAGCTCGCATCTGTCGTGCCTTTACTGCTATCCCGGCTCTCGGTCTTCTTGTTCTTTTTGGTGCTTCTACTTTGGACGTTCTAGATGATGATGGCGTTCTGATGGATTTATTTCTTTTGAGGTATTCCTCTATTGTAAGAGGTTTTGGTCCTGCTGTCTTCGGAGTTGGTATATATTCTGGAATACTGTCTTGGTCTTCTTGTATCAAAGGAATATATTCTTCTACTGTTGGTGGTGCGTTGAGATCCTCAAAAAAATCATCAAGCTCTTGATGTGAGTAGCTCATCTAAGATAGAAAGTGGACGGCCGGTGAGGTAAACGTTGAAGATACACTAACTGACTTTTGGAAGATCTTTAAATGCTGGTGCAGATATATGCAAGTATACATAATACATATATTAAATATGTTCACTGAAATAATGCAATTACTGGACGGTTGTCAGCGACTCAACTGAGGGATAAGACTCAACTTGAAAGGGATTTTGGTCCGCGTCTTGTTGTTAGCCCAACAAGTTGGCAGGTTCGCCATGTAAAGTTCTAACTGTTAACTTTCCTACTTTTGCTGTATAAGCGCAGCTCGCTTCAAATTGATGGCTAGAGAGCCGCAGTTTAATAATGAATTCACACTCAGTGTAAGGAATGGAATTAATTTTATTTACATTTTCTTACAGCTATGTATATTGCAAATAAGAATGCATCAGCATTCTGCTTTTCATAAGTAACTTATTGGGGCAGTCGTCTCATTTCTAATGTTGACAAACTTGTATAAGCGTAGCTCGCTTCAAATTGATGGCTAGAGAGCCGCAGTTTAATAATGAATTCACACTCAGTGTAAGGAATGGAATTAATTTTATTTACATTTTCTTACAGCTATGTACAGCTGCGGTCAAAATAATAGTAGTGTGAGTAAAAGCATTGCACAGATTGGTATTTTTCCACTTTGCATTGCGTTGATAGTGAAAACCCGTTACACTTTAATTGTTTTAAGGGGTGGGAAAGGATCTCGTCAATATGTAAGAAGACCTCCAAACACCGAATATAATCCACACTTTACAATCATAATGGTATGGGCATGTTTTTTCTTCTACGGAGTTGGACCCATAATGCGGATTGAAGGCATTATTTATCAGCATCTCTATGTTAGGATAATGCAGGAAGTAAAGCTACCGTATACTGAAGCTGAATGCTACCGTAAATGAAGTTGCTTCTTGCTAAAATGGGTCTTTCAGCAAGAAGCAATGGTTCCAGGAAAGTAAAGTAGATGTGATGGAGTGGCCCGCAAAGTCTTCGGACTTTAATCCCATTGAAAACCTATGGAGCGCTGTAAGAAAATATGCTTCTAAATGTAAACCAAGCAACAACACAGTCCTTTGCGAAGCGTTACAGCAATCATGGAGCTCGATAAGCACAGGAAGGTGTGGAAACCTGATAAACTCTATTTAACGTCTTTGTACTGCTGTTATAGCTAACAAGGGACATGCAACTAAATACTTATTAAAGGTACGAACACTCAGCCACATATTGTAATAAAAAATTTTGACCAAATTTTTTGATTTCGTAACATTTCAAGGTAGATTTTCCTTTCACTACTATTTTTTTGACCGCTGAATTTCAACATCTGTTCAATAAACTTGCAACTATCGGATAATAATATTAAATTTTTTAAAGTTTTTTTTTTGTAAATAAAAGCTTAAAACACCACTTTGAAAACAACGTTATTGGTTTTTCAAATTAGAAGTGACGAATAAGTTTTTTTCAATTTTGTTGTTTCTTAAGCTCTATACTACTATTATTTTGCCCGCAGCTGTATATTGCAAATAAGAATGCATCAGCATTCTGCTTTTCATAAGTAACTTATTGGGGCAGTCGTCTCATTTCTAATGTTGACAAACTTGCATTCGGGAGTAGTGTAACAAAATACATTCAGTGCCACTCACAAAGCAACGAAGTCAAAACGATGTCTTTGAACTTAGCTTTTGTTGGCCAAAGGGGACAACAAAATTGTGTACATCGTTTTACTATGATATTAAGTATCAATGAAAACGTGCTTTTTGTTTGTATCTCGTATTTTGGTTGTGGCCCTTTTCGAATGAATGTTATTACACTACAGCTGTTTCACCAAAACCATAACCCATGCGGCACACGGTAGCTCATTGTCCATCTCTTTTTTTGGAACTTTCGTTCTCTTTTGCACTTATAGTGTTCGAATAGTTTCATGCAACAAATTTCACCTTGTAATAGAACTCTATGATACTACATAAAATACGTTCATCTTAGACTGCTATAATTATACGGTGAAATTTGTTGCACGAAACTGTTCGAACACCATAAGTGCAAAAGAGAAAGAAAGTTCGAAAAAGAGAGATGGACAATGAGCTACCCTGTGTCGAATGGGTTATGGTTTCGTGAAACAACTTTGACGTTTCTCTTTGTCCTTGTTCGTGTTTTTGTTTATTCTGTTCCATTTGGTTCAATGATAAGTAATAATACTAATAATAATGACTTTTTTGTTTTTCCCTTGCCAATAAAAGAGGTTCTGAAGCAACCAGGCACTACTAGATAACTATTTTTACCCAAAAATAAAAACACCGAATGAAAGATAAAGAGAAATGTGAAACTAGTTTCATGAAACTGGATTTCATCGTGTAATAACACTTGCGACACGGGATGGCAGAACAAAGAAGAATTCGAAGTAGTTTCGTGCAACAAATTTGACCGTATAATAGCAGTCTTACCAACACAGGAATTTGAATAAAGCAACATAGCAGAAAGAGAAAATGAGAAAAGAGAAACGTTAATGAGCCTGCTAAAAATCGGCACGGTACTCACCGGGAATCTTTTTGTGCATCTCATTTCCTCACATCTCCTTTCTTTTCCGCACTCATGTTAGCCTGGGCTCGTGAGACATCATGTAATAGGGGACCATCCACTTCAGTCCAAATGCATTGTGTTTGTGGTCAGTACGGTCAGCAATAGGTTATTTTCTAATCAAATATTAAAATTAAGGTATTGTAATGTACACCCAACATTTAATACTAATTTCCTATAATCGAAAACGTTCAACCGAAAACACAAGCGCCAACACTATAATGGAATGGTATAATGGAAGACGTTGTTTGTGAGTGAGTGTGTGTGTGCAGAAATATACCAGGAGGAGAATTTGCCTAGACATCATGGTTCATAGCACAAAACTACCAGAAAGCTCTCGATGTTTCACACTTCTATATAAAGAGGCCGCTGATGCAACCTGGAAGTCAGTTTCGACTTTAAAGTGATAGTGTGAAAATTGAGTAAACGTGATTATTAGTCGAGTTGTATATCGAAAGTAGATATTGAATAAAAGTAGTAGAATAAAATAAAGAAAGGAAAAGTTTTATTATTGCGAACTAAGCGCACGTTACAGTATGTTATTTAATAGGAAGTTAGTCTGGGACAGTCAAATTTAAAATACGTCCCTTGATCATCTTTTTTGGTACAGAACTCTACTCTTACTTTGCAGTACCACCTCCTCAGATCAGAACAGATTATTAAAGCTAACTTAAAGCTAAGCCAAGAACATCAAGTCTTTGTCAACGCTATCCGTCTGTGGAATCTTCTTCCAAGAAATTTTAAAATAATACGTGGTCAAACTAAGTTTAACATTGAACTATGAACTTCGAAATGATTTTCAAAGGGACTAAAAAAATTAAAAAAAAAATTAAGGGGCAATGCTTCTATTTAATTTTTCTAAGAAGTAGCTTGGTCACTGCTTTTATAATGCATTCTCTTTAGCATGGCAATAATTTATAAGATGTATTTCTTACTGTGTATGCAATCAGTGAACAAAATATCTAAATTTAATCTAATCATCTACTGAGGATAGTATCCTCCAACTGCATAGGTTGAAGGTATTCGTCGATCTCGATGTTCAACAGATTCCTGTGGAAAGGAGGGGCCCTACCGCATACCGTTCGAACGTAGTTCCCTTGAGACGTGAGGTGGAGTTTCCAAAGTGTTCAAATATAAATTGTGTTTTTTTCGAATTGCAATAAAACACAAGATAATTTATTCGAAGGATAATTTTATGCCATAAGTGTTTAAATATGATTTCGGTCAAGTGGCCGCCACGGTTGGCTTGAACAAAACCAAGTCTACTAATTAGATGCGTTCAATCTTACGTCAAATTTCAATTTACCAAGTAATTTTGACGAGAATAACAGAACGCTTTACTCTATACGCTTTTTAGAACACTATTAACTGACTTTTTTCTCTTTTTTTTTTTTGTCCTTAAAGCTAGAAAAATCACGATCGTTCTCTTGCTTTCTAAGTAAAATTTCTATTAATTTTTTTCCTATTAAACTGAACAAAAGAAATTAAATTGAAACACATCATGAAATGCAAAAAAAGTTTATTAACGTGCCATCAAATCCCTAGACTTTGCTGGGCACTGTACAAGATTTGAGATGACTTTTTAAGGAGCTCAACTTCATCGAGCGTTAGATTCAATTTGATTGTTGAAGTAATACCGTTGGCATGCAAGGCGCAGGGTAGTGACAAAAAGACATTCTCTTCAATTCCGTACATTCCCTGGAAAATAAATCTATTTTTTCTACGAAAGTAACGCATAAATAAATGCACAAATACCTTTACATCTGTTGAAACTGGCATTACAGCACCAGAATTATTCAATATTGCATCGACAATTGAAGCACAGCTGAGACCAATTGCCCAGTTAGTGTACCCTTTTTTTGAAACAATGTTTTTTGCTGCATCAACAACTTGTGCATGTACTTGGCTTAAGCCGTCAGCGTCTTCACTGATGCCTATACATTGATCCAAGTCCCTCAAGTGTACGCCGCCCACATTTACGGAAGACCAAACAGCAACACTACTATCACCATGTTCTCCAATAACGCAGGCTTCACATGAATTTGGTGCTATATTTAAAGTTTGAGATATCAAAAAACGAAACCTTGCCGAGTCCAAGGTCGTTCCGCTTCCAAGTACCCGATTTTTCGGAAACTTTGAAATTTTCCAAGCCAAATAAGTCAAAATATCCACTGGGTTAGTGACCATGAGTATTATGCTTTCAGGACTGACTCTGACAATGTGTGGAATGATTTCTTCAATGATTCTGGCATTTTTCTTGAGCAGTAGGAGGCGGGACTCATCAGCGTTGCCAGAAACACCAGCAGTGATTATATAAATCTTCGAACCAGCTGTTACATCGAAGTTGTTCCCACCGGAAATCTTAGCATTTCTTACGAAACTTGAACCATGTTGCAGATCAAGTATTTCACCATTCACCTTCTCTTTATTGACATCGATCAGACAAATCTCATTTGATATTTCCTTACTAAGGATGCTTATTGCACAGGCCATACCAACATGTCCTGCACCTACAATTGTAATTTTGTTGCCACCTGATGACGGTACATCGTCGACCTGATACATTAGTCTTTCCTTAATAGACGTCATTTTCATATATAAAGGAGGTATTCTGAAAGAAAAAGATATGTGTAAAGTGGTTGTATAATTCCATCAATAAATAATTCATAATCAAATAAATTCATGATCAGTAATATAAAAGTCTTTCCAAGAACAAATTATGTTTAGATATTAAAAAAAACAGAATATTTTCTGAATTAAATTTAAATTTTGCAAAGGTTGAATGGGGGGGGGGGGGTGCAGCCAAAGGTGGCAGCACCTCACTCGGATCTCAAGGATCCATTTTGCTCCCCGCGAAAACAGAGGATGAGGAGGTGGGAGGATTGGAGAGGTAGAGCGTAGAGGGTTGGGTTGGTGGTTGATTTATTGAAAAGTAGGGAACCCCCACTGAACCATTTAGAGCCCTAAGTAAATTTCAGGACGTTGCTCAATGGGAGGTAAGAGATGTCACCCACTTCATCGAAGAAGTATTCTCTTAGGGCTTTTTTTGCTAGTGTGGGCCAAGCTGGGACACTCACAGAGGAAGTGGAATGATCCTTCCTCTGCCTCTTCGTCTTGGCATCATCTCCATAAGTCGGATGTGCTAATGCCCATTCTCATTATGTTGATACCAAACGAGTTGTGGCCCGTAAGAGGTGAGAATTCCAATCAACAGAGAGAGCCGAGGTCTGCTAAGCTGGAGCAGAAATTCTGTTTTTTTCTTGGAAATATCTGGCCAAAGGTTTCTGGAGACTTGGCATGTTTCCTGTCATTGACGGTTTTTAGAAATTTATGTTTGATTCTGTTTTTTTCTTGTTCTAGTTTTGTTAGAACTGAAATGTTCGTTTCGCTGGAGTGCTGACTCGATTTAAGCCAGCTTGTCTGCCATTTCATTACCGATTATGTCACGATGTCCTGGAACCCAGGTTAAAGTTACGGTTTTTGTTTCGCTGAGCAGTCTAAGGCTACTGCGACAGCTTTCTACTAGTCTTAATTTTGTTATAATGGATGAGATAGCTTTAACGGCCGCCTGACTGTCTATATGAAGAAGTCAATTTTTTTGTTGATCATGTTTTGCGTAGCTAGGTGTTTTGCGGCTCCATCTACATTGGCTATCTTCTTGTTCTTTGTCACTGGTGAATTATTTTTTTTTCGAAGCCAAGCCATCGCCGACAGCCGTGCCTACTGCCGACTTTTGAGCGTATATCCCCGCTCGAATTTTTCATCTTAACTTTCCATTTCCATTTTTTAGATAGACATCTCTGTTTTGAGGTTTTCTAGGTTGTTTGACCCTGCAACTGGTTTCTTGGTTGGAGTGCCGAAACGTAAGCTCCCCCAACACGACAAGGTGAAACCTCGTGGGAGAGTTGATTGTGTTACAAGGACATGTCTGTTCCTTTGTCCTTTGTTTAATTTTTTTTTTTTTTTTCTGTCAAATGTTTTTTTAAATATAAACTGGAACAATCAGACTGTATTACCTCTGATGTTTGTTCAGGAGACAGAAGACGCTGCCAGGGGAAAGAGCCTATGTTATCAGCCCTCAACATGTCTGCGCTGAGTATCTGTTACCTGATTTGATAAAATGCAGTAGTCCTTAAAATTTTGAGATTCTTGTCGTTTGCCAAAATCATTTTCACTCGCCACTTTTTTTTTTATTCAAATTATTGGAATTCGTTTTAAGCAAACTTTACAGATTTGGAGTGATTGCGTTTGTAGTGGTAAACTTGCTAGATTTCCTCTTTCATGTTAAAGCTAAAAACAAGACGAAAAATCGTTCACTTGAATTATAAAAATTATTTAATGGTCAATCCAACTCTCCAATTCACTCCAAATTTTAATTTTGGAAAACTACATTAGTGATATATTTTATCGGGGTCAAGTCGTTCACTACTGCAAAGGAAGGACGGGAGAAGTGCCTTTTCGCAGTGCTGAAGCAACAAGCCTGATCAATTCCAATGGCTATCATTCCAGAGGTAGATCAGATATACCGTGCAGTGCCTACTAGTAAACATAATTTTTTTTGGTCAGAGAATAAAGTCAAAGCAGCGAGTGAGTGAGTTTTCTGGAAAATGAACCTTTGTTAAAATATATAAAAAACTAAGAAAGATTTTCACGTACTGTTTCTCAGTATTTGACCCAAAACTTTATTAGTGCATTGATTATTTATGAACCCGTAAAAAGCAAACTTTAGTGGTTAAGTTGATTTTTAATAATTTTTTTAGAAAACTAGTTCATTTTTTTATAAAATATCCTCTCTTATTTCAACGCAGGTAGAAACACCATCGCTACCAAACGATTATTTTCTTGTCTCAACCAAATCTATCTGTCCTGAGCTTTTGTCATAATCTTAAAAGGCCTTAAGGCGATCATTTCAGTTTCAGTTATCAGTATCAGTTAAATTGATGTGTAAATGCAAGAACTGAAGCGTCTAACTAAAACTGAAAATGATGAAATTGTTATAAGTTGTCAGTTCAGTTACTAGTTAATCTGACTTTCGACTGTTCACTAGTAAAATAAATTCTGAATTGAACACCAGACTGACGTCTAAATGCACTTTCTTTTTTAACTGATCAGTTCAACGGACTAAAACTGATCGTCTTAAAGGGCTTTTATACAAAGCACCCTTTATAATGGACTGCGTCAAAAAAGGTGGATGCCTTGATCAGGAAATAAATAAATAATTTCTATATTGGGCGAGGTGTGTTAAGAATTCAGGGATTTTCTCTATCTTTCCAAAATACACTATTTCTTGGTTGGTATCATATGATATGAACTTGAAAAATTTAACCTCATCTATCGAATTAAGTAAACCAATGCAATGCACGTGTAACCGCTCGGCGTTTAATTATAACTATACGTCAAGTTTTTTTTTTTTTCGCTTCAATTGAAAGTTTTCATTAAAATTGTTAATTAATCAAAATTTTCGTAGTTCTTTAAAATACAAATTTTTTTATGTACATATACATATAATTTATTTTTACAAGTTAGTAATTCTATTTTATACTTTAATATTTTTATCTTTTTTTATGGAATGTCTTTTCGGCAGACGGCAAAATTGCCATGTTCGTGTTCATAAGACAAAAATATTGTAATTTAACATAAAATAGAGAATCTATCTAGGACAAATGTAATTTCGGATCTCTTCTCCATCGAAATAAATGAACATCACAATAAATTTTATTTTGTCATAAACAAAAAAAAAACCAGTTTTCACTATTTTGTGAATTGTTTTGCATAGACATAGGGTGGAGTCTATGCGGTCGGCACGAGTACGATAACTATGGCGACAAAAAATAATAACGGTTTTTGGTGGAGGGGTTCAATACAAGCATTTTTTACTATGGGAGGGGGGGGGTCTATCTCCCCCCGTTTAGGCGGTAGGGGCAATTTTATAAAAATTGACTTAAAATCTAAAAAAAAAATATTGTAGAACAACGGGAAAACTTACAGATACAATTTATACTTTTTATGAAAGCCAGAAACTTGCACTTTATAACAAATTTTAAATGAAGTGGTTTCAATTTATAGTTTTTGAAATAACTGACTTCAAAGTCAAAATTTACGAAAAAAAATTTTAAAAAAAAAATTTAAAAATAATAAGAAATAACTGACTTCAAAGTCAAAATTTACGAAAAAAAATTTTAAAAAATCACTTTGAGTACTATGTTTCTCGTGATTACAAATTCCAATTTAAATTAGATGTAGTTAGTTGCTTCAATAAATTTTTTATCAAACGATATAAATTACTTTTTTATATGTCTTATAGTTTTTGAGATAATTGAAAAATAGTAAAACTATTGAAGTATGCATTATTTTCAAAAAATTATGGAAATACGTACGAATTTAGAATAATGTTAGGAAATAGACTAGTGAAAGTATAAAAATTCATAAGACAGGTACTTGTGTGCAATTAATTTCCGTATGCAACAGCTTTCCGCATGGACCGCTTCGCGGGGCTCATTATTTCAACCCTTTTTCCGCAGGGTTAAGCTGCTCATGCTAAATATGAAAATAGCAATTAATTTCCGTATGCAACAGCTTTCCGCATGGGACGCTTCGCGGGGCTCATTATTTTAACCCTTTTTCTGCAGGGTTAAGCTGCTCATGCTAAATCTGAAAATAGCAATTAATTTCCGTATGCAACAGCTTTCCGCATGGCCCGCTTCGCGGGGACTCATTATTTTAACCCTTTTTTCCGCAAGGTTAAGCTGCTCATGCTAAATATGAAAATAGCAATGGATTTCCGTATGCAACAGCTTTCCCCATGGCCCGCTTGGCGGGGCTCATTATTTTAACCCTTTTTCCGCAGGGTTAAGCTGCTCATGCTAAATATGAAAATAGCAATTAATTTCCGTATGCAACAGCTTTCCGCATGGCCCGCTTCGCGGGGACTCATTATTTTAACCCATTTTTCCGCAGGGTTAAGCTGCTCATGCTAAATATGAAAGTAACAATTAATTTCCGTATGCAACAGCTTTCCGCATGGCCCGCTTCGCGGGGAATCATTATTTTAACCCTTTTTTCCGCAGGGTTAAGCTGCTCATGCTAAATATGAAAGTAGCAATTAATTTCCGTATGCAACAGATTTCCGCATGGCCCGCTTCGCGGGGGCTCATTATTTTAACCCTTTTTTCCGCAGGGTTAAGCTGCTCATGCTAAATATGAAAATAGCAATTAATTTCCGTATGCAACAGCTTTCCGCATGGCCCGCTTCGCGGGGAATCATTATTTTAACCCTTTTTTCCGCAGGGTTAAGCTGCTCATGCTAAATATGAAAGTAGCAATTAATTTCCGTATGCAACAGCTTTCCGCATGGCCCGCTTCGCGGGGCTCATTATTTTAACCCTTTTTCCGCAGGGTTAAGCTGCTCATAAGCTTTGGGGTGCAAATTTTTTATATGAAAAGTTTCTTTTAAAATTAGAAAATTTTTTGATTTTAAAAAAGAAATATAGTTTTACTATTTTTCAATTATCTCAAAAACTATAAGACATAGAAAAAAGTAATTTATATCGTTTGATAAAAAATTTATTGAAGCAACTAACTGCATCTAATTTTTTTTTATTGGCATTTGTAATCACGAGAAACATAGTACTCAAAGTGATTTTTTAAATTTTTTTTTCATAAATTTTGACTTTGAAGTCAGTTATTTCAAAAACTATAAATTGAAACCACTTCATTTAAATTTTATTATAAAGTGCAAGTTTCTGGCTTTCATAAAAAGTATAAATTGTATCTGTAAGTTTTCCCGTTGTTCTACAATATTTTTTTTTAGATTTTAAGTCAATTTTTATAAAATTGCCCCTACCGCCTAAACGGGGGGAGATAGACCCCCCCTCCTATAGTAAAAAATGCTTGTATTGAACCCCTCTATCACAAACCGTTATTATTTTTTGTCGCCATAGTTATCGTACTCTCCCCATGCGGTCCTTTCCTCAACACCATACCATAAATATGATGTTTCAGTATTGTCACATTGTCACACATTGATTATTTTGTCCTTTTTTGAGAAACAAAAATTGTGACTAAAAACTTTTTTAATTTTCTGTTAAACTATTTCGCAAAGGTATTCGCTATATTCAACATACAAATGAATCGCAGTTGGAAAGTTGTTCTGAGTGACACCACCAGCAACGTCATCTAGACTCCCTTGTGGTTTTGGCATACATCCGTACCTACTGTCTTGTCTACTATCAGTGAAGCCACATAGTGGACTTAATGTTCCCAACATAACCCACATATGGTACAACGTAGCTATACCAATCGACCTTTAGAATTTGTCAAAAACGCACACAAGCACTTAAATATTCACCTCTTAAGTTTAATTGTGCAATTAAGACCAATATCATACACTGCAAGGGAAATGCAAACCCAATGAGGTGGACACGTACAGACGTGGGATGCCTTTCAATGGTGACTCTGGTATTTTTGGTTGCCCATGGCAAAGCTGTTATACGAAATCGAAAACTATACGCTTCTAGGTACTAACCATGGCGTTATTATTTGTCCGTTTGCTGAACACATGCATGGCACTTGCCGGACGCATGATGGTTTCTGAAAATGGGGCACACAGTGTATCTATTTGGCTCGTACTGGGTAATGTGAGGAGTCATGTTGGCTGCATGATTAGAATTCTTTGCCTACTGTTCTAGCTGTTGGAATAAACATTCCAGTTCGTAGGAGTGCGGTGCTAATGGAATTGTTCGAACTTTTCCGAACACAATCTTGACACCTACCACGCAGAAAATGATCTAGTTCTGGTATGTTGATTTAAAGTCATTTAAGGCATAAAGTCAGGGTCATGCAAAATACCCTTACATTTATAGCAAAAGTGGTGTAAAAGGCATAAAGTTTACCATGTCTGCCTGAAAAGCGTGAGATTTTCGGTTTGAATTCGAAAGACATCAGAAAAAAGAATTTTTCACGGCTAACGCCTTTGCGAGAAATTGGCAAACCCTAAGAGTAGCTATACACTACACAGCCTCGAAAAGTGATTTCCAACTTAGTCGTTGCGAACCGGCATAGAATTGTAGGTCCTTCAAATGCGTTAGGGCCCGACGCATGCATAACTTTGTTGCGCCATCCTATTTCATTATTATTTTAACTTAATTTTCACAGCATAAAACTATCAGTCGAGAGGTTTGCAACACAATTAGTATAGAACAATGGAAATGCCGATGCAAACATATTTAAAATCTTAATTATAAAGAGAAACTAACCATAAAGTTGTGAACACAGAAGACCATTTTTGGTCGCTACGGTTAACAGTGTACAGTACACAGGCGGGTTATATCAAGGTCAGCGAACCAAACAACAACGGATGTTCCCACCGCCCCAGTTAACAAGAATGAAACATCAGCGTCTGCCAATACGACGAAACCCAAAACGAGCTTTGGTTTGGCAATCGATTGGACTAGTTAGGGTTCAGGTAAAAGTTGACCCAGCAATAACTGCATGCAATAAAGAACGTTGAATACTAATTACAGTCAGTCTGAATAGAAGCCGCAGTTGAATCGCAAGTTAAGATTTAAGTTCATATGTGTATCATTGTATCTATGTTGAGAAATAAAGTTTTTTTATATTACCTTTCGACATTCGAACATAATTGGCGCAGTAAGTCAGCAGCATTGGCAATGAGATGTGTACTGTGATGCTTCCGACCACTACTTGGAAACTTCTACGAAGATGTCAGAAATTATGAAAGTGGAAATGGAGGGGCCCTTTAATTTTTTTATGGCAATGAACATTTCTGTCGGAGGACTTTCTTAGCGAAAGTTGATACCCGTGAATTTTTTTTTTATTATAAATTAATCCGAATTCTCTTGCAATCCTGCGGTATACCAATATTCTAGAAACCCATAGGACAATCAGCCATATTAAGAGTTTCACGTGAACAGCTTTTCTCCCGGAACATTTTTGTTCGCCCGGAATTTTAAAAGCAATTAAAAGTTTCACCTGAACAAAATTCCCGAAACTCATAATAAGGAAAAAGTGAATTGGGATCTTTTTCGAGGGGAATGATTTCACGTGAAACTTATAATGAGGCTGATTAGCTGTTTTCTAGAAAACGACAGTATTAGTAGTGCTAACTCAAAATTTCATGATTCATACTCTTACCTGGAATACAATATTCACTCACACTTTTATGATGGAAAACCTGCTGCCTTAGTTCAATTTTTTCTAAAAACCAGGGTTGAAATAGGTTCTGTAAATGCCAAAGTTAAATAAATACTATTGGCTTTTGTGCTGTGTTTAACAGCTTAGATGAAATGGAAAATACATACATACATCAATTTACTTATACAGACACAAAAAATTTTATCTCCTATCTATGGTGTCCATAATTCATGTAACATACTTTGGGATGTGATTCTTGGCCATATTCTTTATAAAGAAGGTTGCAGTCAGGGGTTATACCGACTGTAGCATAACGGAACCTTCGTGACACCGGGTCGAATCACGAAGTAACTTAGACCTTACTGTGTCATGCGGAGCTCTGACACAGCTGACTTATTTTTCTCTAGCTACTCGTGGGAACAAATGAAAAAAGGTAACAACAATAAAAACCTTAAAAATGTTTATCTTCCGCAGGGAACATCTGCAAGAGATGTGGCGTAGACCTCCGCAGGAGGTCTTCCGAGCTATTGCATAGGTTAATCCCAGACGCAAGAACGAAGCCAGTGGATGCTACCACCGGCAAATCTGAAGGAGAAAGTACTAAGAGCTATCTCTGAAAGGACACATGGGGAAACCCATAAGTCCAGCACTACTATTCCAAAGAAAATATGGAAGATGAAAACCATCCCTCGTCCGCCGCTGGGTGAACCAGATGGCTTGGACGATCCACACAGGCATGATCTGAGCGGTGCGGGAGTGAAATGGTACCTCAGATTCATCAAGCAAGGTCTCTCGCAGATTGAATCGAGGAAGAAGGTCAACGAGAGGAAGTTGGCACAAGCAGAAAGCAGGCCAGTAGAAAGATGCGGAGGTAAGAGAGATAGCAAACACATACCTCCCCCCCAGCAGGCAGCCCAGAAGAAAAGAAAAACCGAGGCAGTCGCATATGCAACGGCAGCCAGGACCATACGGGTTGCAATTTTACCGAAGGAGTACCTCCGAATCACTCGCTCGCAGAGTGAACTCTCTAAACTAGAAGACGCCATGGTTAACGAGATGAGAATAGGGTGAGAAACGGAGATGAAATTTGAAGGCATCTCCTTTAAACCAGGTATGATCCAAGTAGATTGTACCAATCAGGTCAGCTGACTGTATCAAAAAAACAGTCCCAAAGCTGAGTGGTTGGAAAAGCTGTGAGCTCACCACAAAAGAAGGGGATGACATACCCAATAACAATATATATACCAAGAAGTAGTGGACAAGACCAATGCATGGTTATTGCTCTGATAAAACAACAGAATGTAGAACTGAATACCCAGATCTGGAAGGTTCTCTCTTCCAAAGAGGAGGGTAACGGCCAACTGCTCAACATTGGCGTAGATGAAAAGTCTGTGAAGGTGATTGCCAAAAACAATCACAGCATCTACTACAGGTTCGGCAAGGTTCAGGTGCATGGCCTGTTACCAATCCAGTAAGTACTCTGCCACCTTCCTCAATCCTCAATACATCCACTCTCATCCCATTGCAGGAGAAACAGGTGACACCACCGAAACATCTCCAAGCAAAATCCATCTCAGTTCTATGTCAATCCCTTATCCTAGCACCCAGTCCACTACCTACCCCCATCCCAGCCTTATCCCAATCCCTTATCATACCACCCAGCCCACTATCTACCCCCATCCCAGCCCCAAAACCATCACCACTAACAACGGTCATGATGGACATTGCAGAGGAAGGAGAAGAAGTTCCCCTCACGATAGAGGAGGAAAACGACCTGTTAACAGGTCGGCTGTCTTAGCGAGGAAAATAACAAGAGAAGGCATTGGACTAGCACTGATCCAAGAACCCTGGACCTTTGGGGGGCAAATTAAAGGTCTATCCATTAGAAACACGAAGGTTATATGGGATAAAGAGTCAAAGAGAGAGTTTCTAGGAGAAACAGCAATCAAAGTAAGAAACGATATTAATCATTTTTGCCATTCAGAGTTCATGACGAGAGACCTGGTTGCAATTCAGGCCTCAATAAACATCGAAGGCCAAACCAGGTGGGTCGTAGTCGCATCAAGGTACTTCCCGGGAGATGAAGCGAACATCCCTCTCTTTGAGGTGAAGAATCTGGTAGATTACTGCCGGAAGAAGAAGCTACCAATACTGGTAGGCTGCGACGCAAACGCACACAACAGCATCTGGGGTAGCACAGATACAAACCAAAGGGGTGAGTACCTTTTAGAATTCTTTTTAGAAAAATGCCGAGAAATTTACAATACAGGGAACACTCCTACCTTTGTTACTAGAAATAGGGAGGAAGTACTAGACATTACTTTCGGTTCTACAGTCTTGAAAAACTGTATCACTAACTGGAAGGTCTCGAATGAGCACTCTCTATCAGATCACAGGATAATTGAATTTGTTCTAGATGGAATCCTATGTGGAAATACTCCTAGGAGAAATCCAAAAAGAACCAACTGGGATCTTTACAGAGATAATCTCACACACAATATAGGAAATATAACGACTAACAGGGAACCTAAAAGTCGTCTTGAGCTTGAAAATGCGGTAAGCGAGCTCAATACAGCTATGATTGATGCATATGGATCAAGCTGCCCCTAAAGCTCCGCAAACAAGACAACAGATGCCCCCTGGTGGAAGAAAAACCTATAAGCGCAAAGGAAGAGAGTAAGAAAACTCTTCAACAATGCGAAAAGTAACAACAACTGGCATGCTTACCATGCGGAATTTACAGCCTATAGTATAAGGAAGTGAGGAAAGCTAAAAGAAGAAGCTGATTAGCCTTCTGTGAAAGCATAACCACAACCCCAGCAGCAGGCAGACTTCATAAGGCCCTTTCAAGGGAAGAGTCACAAACCACCATGGCCTTGAAACAAGCTGACGGCAGCTTCACAGAAAATGAAGAGCAAAGATCTCTTCTCCTGCTTAACACTCACTTCTTTGTAAGCATACTAACAACAGGACATGAAAGACCTACACCTGTGTACAGTACTGATAAGCAAGACTGGAAGACAGCAACGATAGTTTGCTCGAAGAAAAGGCTAGAATGGGCATTAAGTACCTTTCAACCCTTCATAACTCCAGGGGTAGATGGGATCTTTCCAGCACTACTACAAATGGGAAAAGAAGTGATCCTACTACACTTGCTCAAAATTATCAGAAGCAGTCTAGCTATAGGGTACATACCTAGTCGATGGACGCGAGCAAAAATCTTTAGACCAAAAACGGGTAAGAAAGACACAACTCATCCTAAATCTCTCAGGCCAATAAGTTTAACATCCTTTGTACTGAAAACCATGGAGAAGGTGATCGATAACTTCTTAAGATCAGACATTCTAGTTAGCAATCCACTAAACACTAGACAGCATGCATACAGAGCAGAAACACACTCTAGCCAAACAATTCAGAGAATCATCACTACGAGAGGCTGCCCACAAGGAGGGGTCCTATCACCTCCACTTTGGAGTCTAGTAGTATATGAACTATTAGAAAAACTAACCATGCAAGGCATAAGAAGCATTGGCTATGCGGATGAAAATAGTACAATAGAAAATAGTAAGTATCTAGGCGTGATTCTAGATAGTAAACTCCTGTGGAAAAAAAGTAGAAGCAGCAACTGAAAAGGCTAAGAAAACCCTTATGATATGCAAAAGTTTAGCAGGGCAATCATGGGGTTGTAATACGAGCATTATTCGGTGGATGTATACCTAATGATGGTAAGACCGATCCTTACCTATGTAGCGGTAGTCTGGAACAAGAGAACTGACCAGGTGAACGCTAGAAAAGCATTGGAAACAGTACAAAGACTTGCGTGCATATGCATATCAGGAGCAATGAGAAGCTGTCCAACTGCAGCTTTGGAAGTACTGCTAAATCTGACACCTATGCACCAGGGTCCTATTTCATAAACATTGACAATAGCGACAGGTGACAATTCGTAAATGACAACTAGGAAATTGTTTATATTCTGTAGAAAAATGGACAATTTTGTAGAATTGTCGGGAAATCAGCGACATTTGTCGTAATTTCGTCTCATAAAAAAATTGTCATGACAATGAATTGTCAAGGATTTTTTTAAAATTGTCATAAATTCCCCGACAAATTTGTAGTGACAATTTTTTTTATTGAACAGAAATAGTTATACAAATTACAATTTTGTCAGTATGTAATGGACAATTGAGACATGCAATTGAGTTTCGGTCGAAAATTGACAACTTGAATTAAAAATGTCGAATATTATTTCTTCAAGTGAAAGCGATAATGAGTCTGAGATACAAGTTCGCGAAATACGTCGTCCTCGAATTTTTAAGGAAAGAATTAACAATGATTTTGCTGCATTAAGTGATTTTCAATATAATGAAAAATCTCGCGTCGCATAAAGTTTCTTCTACCTAAATACAATCTCATGCGTACATTGCTAGAAATTTGTCAAAATATATGACAATGACAAAATTTTCACGACAAATTTATCAGATAGTGACAAAAATGTCACGACAATTATATCATTATCTGACAGTGACAAAGTTGTCATGACAAATTGATCACAGTCTGACAGCGACAAATTTGTCACAACAAAATTGTCATATACGACCTGTCAATGCGATATGAAATGGAAATTTGTCAGACAACTGCAACAAATTTCTAGAATTGTCACTTGTCAATGTTTATGAAATAGGGCCCAGGTAATAAGAAGCATCTCGAATGCAACGATAGCTAGATTTGCCAAAGAAACTGGGAGTGTTCTGAAATCTAGCCAAAAGAGCACAATATCGAATGAGTTACCCACTCATTGACTTCCCTCGGGATAGCAAGACCAAGGAATTCAAATTCGATAAGCTCTTCAGCGTTCAGTGCTTGTCAGCAATAAGGTTGCATGTGCTAGAGAACCGTGACCGAAAACCTCGAGACATGATTGGCCGATTGAATGAATGTTGACAATTGACAAGATCAACCACTTCTTGGTTGGCCTTGTTTAGCAAGTGGTTTATTTTGCGCTTTTAAAATTGTTTTTGAAGAGAAAATAGAAAGTTTAAATGAAAATTGGAGATATTTTAAAATAGTTTTGTATAGAGTAATTTGTTCAAATTGTTAGAAAAAAGAGTCAGTGGGAGGATTAAAATTGAGAAAGGAGAAGATAACGTCAGACGGACGGAACATAGAAAATCTGAAGGAGGAAGGAGCAGCTGGAAAAAAAGATAAGTAGAGTTTTATAGTTTTGCAATAGTTGTCAAACATAGTTTCGGTTGATCTTTGCCATCGAAATTCTCAAAAGTGTGAGACACGCGACCCTTTTTAATTCTTATTAATTGTTCTTTTCGGGAAAGAACAATTAACGTTTCATTTTTCCGGTTGTTTTCTATTGTTTACATTTTAAAACGGTTCGTTTAACCTTGTATCATTTTATAGTTGAAAAGATTTGGGTTTTTAATCCAACTCTTGTACGGTTTTCCAAACAGAAATAGAAATAAATAGCTTTAAATCCCTATGGGAATTTAACTTGCGTATTTTAATTGATATTTTATTACAGACTTCATTCTTGGTTTGGAAATTTCACCACAAAATTTCCTGGCGCTACTTTTAGTTTTCCAGCGCATTTGACATTCCGGTGTTTACTTCGCGGCACACCGGTTGTGCATTTCTTTCGATCTTTTATAAATTTCTTTTGATTAATTAATTGGATTCGGATAATCCAATCGCGTTTAATATTTTTCGTATTCATCGCAAAATTAATTTATCGCGAAAAAAATTTGTAAACTGATGGAGGGGGATGTTGTAGCACCCCTAATGGTGAAAGAATTTTAGAAGTCTATTCAGTAGTTTTTAGTTTTCCGTTCCCAACCCCGTTCTTGTGGGAATATCGCAATTCTAAAATTTTTTCTGTCATTAGAATCTTCTCCTGACAGTAAGAAACACAAAAAAAAAAGAATGAATTCGGTCCAGCCTTTAACGCGTTATGGCGTGACCAAGGCATATTTTTATGGATATCAATTCACAATCAAGTGGAAACCAATTTGAAATTCAAGTAAAGGGTTTTCCAATAAGAGTGATATGATTTCTTTTTTGAAAAGGAAATTCAAATATTTTTTATTTGATGTGCAGTTCAATCAATACATTTAAGTTTTAAGCAAAACGTCATTCAAATGGTCACCACTACTTCTTCTGCAGCAACAAATAAGATGAACCCAATTTTCGAACAGTTTTTTCACTAAATCAAGTCGTATATCATGAATGGCACGTTCAATATTGACTTGTAAAGTTTGAAAAGAATCCAGTATATTTAAGAAGACCAATGACCTCAAATTACCCTACAAGAAATAGTCAAATGGTGTTAAATCACGACTTCTTGGAGGCTATTCAATATCAACATTTCTTGAAATAATCGAATCTCTAAATTTTTCTCACAACAATTCAATTGTTACACTTGCTGTGTGACACGTAGCCCCGTCTTCTTGAAACCAAATGTTGTCAAAATCAATTTCTTCTAATTTCGCATATAAAAAGTTGGTTATCATCGATCTGTACCGTTCTCCATTGACAGTAATGGTGTTACCAGCTTTATTTTGAAAGAAGTACGGACCAAATTGTCAATTTAAATGGTTTTTCATGAATATTTTGTGGATTTTCATGGCCAGTTTGGTTTATTTAACGCACAAGTAAAATAAAAGTAAGCCTCTTCGGAAAAGATGATTGTCTTAAAAAAATCGTTTTCGATTTCAAGTTGTTCCAAGGCGAAATCAGAAAGTTCACGACGTTTACGGTGGTCCAATTATGAAATTGTAGCCACTTCTGAATGCAATAAAAAACAAATGATAGATCATGCCGTACTACAAATGGTCAAAACGCCACTGCAAAATCATATCATACCTATTGGAAAACCCTTTATATATGAAAATTAGTCAAAACATTCAACAAATCAATTCCGAAAATCCTGGGACTTTGTGATTTCAATCCTGGGATGTTCGGGACCTGAAAAAGTCTTTAGAACCCGGGATCCTGAGATTTCAATATCTAGATACAGATCACAGATATTTCTAGTATGTTTTTGTATCAAATTGTCACGTTTATAGCTGTTAATGCCTCATAGAAGCTTGTAAAGCTCACTGAAATTAAAAGATTTTGTGAGTATTTTGAGGCAGTCCTTATCGAATCACTTTTTGCTTGAAAGATGCGTTTTTATGTCGCCTGCACTTTGCCGACCATATATAAAAAATATTCATTCATTACATATTCACTGCTTTTTCTTCAGTGCTAAGCAAAACGGATGCGAGTATGCGATGACATGTGAGAAAGATAAAGCAACGCTGATTGATTACAAAAATAAAAGAGTCAGTCAGTGCATCAAAGGCAAAACTCATTCGAGTGTAGAAGTTTCCATCAAAGTGCTGCCAGCAGTAGGAGATACCATCAGCACTGGTTGGAAATCGTAATTAATAGAACATTTCGCTTAAGATTTGGTTATTTCAGAAAACTTTCATTGATTGTTGATTGTTTGAACAAAATTTGGGAAATAAAAAAGGTTTTTTTATTGTTGATGCCTTCAACGCATGTCTAAAAATGAACGTTCTATCAACTAGAGTTTGATTTTAACTGTTTTAAGCGTTAGAAAAAAAGACCACCAACTACACAGGAGTCGACTGGATGTAGATTCTCTGCAGATTTCGTGGATTTCGTGGTATTTTGCGTGAGTGTGATTAAAAAGGAACTGCCTACGTGGCGTTTGTAGGAATTGCATTGAGTAATTACTTAAGTTTTGTTGCAAAGCAAGCTTAAAGCACTTTTATTTATAATGTAAACTAGCTGTGTCCGTGACTTCGTCCGCGTGGAATTGGGACTTTAGTCAGCATTTAAAATTTTTTAGGCTTATCATTTTCCAATTAAAACACATACTACATGCAGTCAAATAACCTGTTGTTTTAATTTTTTTTTAGTACATTTTTGCACACGACGCGACGCGACGTTGCTGTTATTTACATATTTTGCTAAATAAAAATGTTTTGCGGACGGGATTGTTTTTTTTTTCTAAACGATGATCTGCAACTTTAAACGTCTGAGCTTTATTTATATTTATATCAAATACTGGTTTCAGAGAAACTACACTTGCAACCTAGACTTATGGGAATGTACTCCTGATAGTTCTAAGCAATTGAGTATGATGGGACTTGCTCAGTGTTCATAATATTGTCTGTTAGACATTCGAGAAGATCCCCCACCACGTCTGAGATAATTTAATAGTTCGTAAGGTTAACAAATGTGGTACCCGTGGTGTGATGCATAGCATGTCCGCCTGTTAATCCAGAGGTTCGAGTTCGAATCCCAACAGAGGCAAAAATCTTTTTTCCACGGGTATCGCCTTTCGCGAGGAATTGGCAAGTCCTTCGTTAGTATTCATTGCCATGAAAAGCGTTTTCTCGATTAGCCGTTCGGAACCGGCAGAAAATTGTAGGTCCCTTAAATTCCCTCACAAGGCATGGTTGTGAGAAATGCGCTAGGCCCAGGGGCTCCTCGCTCTGTTGCGCCACCCTATTTATTTATTTTTTAAGGTTAACAAATCACATATCAGATATCACATTGGTCAGAGCCGAAATCGACCTTTCACTTTCACACCGCCATTCCCGATTGCCAATATTTATTTAAAGACCAAGACAGACATTTCTTCTCAGGACAACTGTGTTATCGACAATTTGACAAAAAGTCAACTCACTCTAAAAGAACTTTTGTAATTGGTCCAGTAGTTTCTAGGTTTCCGTTTACATTGCCGTTTCCGTAGGAATACAGGGATAATATTGTAACGTACGCTTAGTTCGCAAAAATAAAACTCTACCTTTCAATTTAATTCTACCACTTTAATTCAGTATCTACTTTCGATATACACTTTATTCGAACTCAACTCAATTACGTTTATTCAATATTCACACTATCACTTTCTAAATAAAACTGACTTCTGGTTGCGTCAGCTCCCTCTTTATATAGAAGTGTGAAACATCGAGAGATTTCTGGTAGTTTTGCTATGAACCATGATGTCTAGACAAGTTCCCCTCCCGGTATTTCTGCACACACACACACTCACTCACAAACAACGTTTTCTTTTATATTCCATTATAGTGTTGCCAGTTGTGTTTTCGGTTGAACGTTTTCGATTAGAAAATTGGTATAAATGTTGGGTGTACATTACACTGCCCCCTCCTTAAGATTGTTCGTCCCGAATAATTCCATCTGCAGCCTCGCCACTATATCGATGCAGCCGGTCACAAAATCAGTCTTCACTCCTTGGGAAGAGATGATGTGTCCCAATTCCCAAATACTTAACTTCGGTTTTGAAAAGTGCACATTTTTCCGGATTCAGTTTAAGGTTAGCCTCTCGAAGTCTCTGAAGCACGGCTTTTAGGTTCTTGCAATGTTGGTCAAATGTTTTCCCGTAAACAATGACATCGTCCAAGTAGACTAGGCAAGCTTTCCACGTCAGTCCTTGAAGAACGCACTCCATCAAACGCTCGAATGTTGCCGGAGCGTTGCATAGCCCAAACGGCATAACTTTGAACTGCCAGAGCCCATTACCTGTAGAAAACGCCGTCTTTTCCCGATCATCTGGGTGGATGTCAATTTGCCAATATCCACTCTTCAAGTCCAGCGTCGAAAACCACTGGGCTCCCTCCATGGCATCCAGGGTATCACTGATTCTGGGCAGGGGATAGCTGTCCTTCTTAGTCACATCATTCAGCCTTCGGTAGTCTACACAAAAGCGAGTGCTTCCGTCTTTCTTTTTCACTAGCACCACTGGTGACGCCCAAGGACTTTTGGAATTTTCGATAAGACCGTCCTTCTTCATTGCTGTTATCATTTCCTCAACCTCACCTTGTTTGGCCAGTGGAAGACGTCTTGCGGGTTGACGAATCGGTCTTGCATCTCCTGTGTTGATGCGATGCTGCACCAACTGTGTCCTACCATATTGTCCCTTTTGCGATGCGAAGATGTGAGTGTACTCTTGTAGGAGATTTTCAGCTATCCTTGTTTGTTGGTGATCAAGGTCGGATGAATTCAGTATTTTAGCTCTGATGGTTTTGAGCTCCTCCGGAGTTATAGTTTTTCTCGGGGCTTCGTCTGTGATCTTCGTAATTGCTGCAACCGATTCGCAACGCCAACGACTTCTCCTTTCTTCAACCTTACATCGTACGGTCTGGTGTTTAGTAATCGTACGGGGACCATTTTGTTTTTCGGTGCTACCAGTGTTTTCCCAATGATGACACTTTGGGAGGAACACTCTGGGTCTGGTTCCACCATGAGGTATCGAAGGCTTCCAAACTCACCTTCCAGTTTTGTCCAAACGAACACTTCAGAAGAGGGAGGCAGAATCAGATCTTCCGTGATGACAGTCCTCAGTGTCGACTGTCGACGTACTTGCGTTCGAATAGGTCATTGGAAGTTCCTTATTTTGGTACTTCAAAACCTGATTACCGATGTCCAAAATAACTCCGTGCTGTTTCATAAAGTCGATTCCAATGATGCACTCGTCACATACAGGGTGATTCGCATAAGGTGTGACAAAAAGATAGGGTGTGTAGGTTGGACTTAGACAAGCAAAAAATCGTATGGGAGGGGGGGGTCCATTTTCCCCCGTTTAGGCGGGAGGGGCAATTTAAGAAAAAAATCACTAAAAATGGGAAAAAAATTATTTTAAAAGAACAGTAATACCTACAGAGTCGTGCTGTAGCATTTTGAAAAGCCAAAAACCTATACATTTATTAAAATTTTAAAATAAGTTGTTCAAATGAATAGTTTTTGAAATATTAATTTTCAAAGTCAAAATTTTGAAAAAAAAAACATAATTTTTTTTTTCAAACCATTTTTTTTCAAAATTTTACATAAATAAGTAGTATTTTTCTGGCTTATTTTCAATGCTCTTATTTATTTTTGATCAAACACAAAAAACCGGATGTCAAAATAACCCGTAGTTTTTGAGAAAACCAAAAATTACAAAAACGACTTTTTTAAATTTTTTGTTTTTTTAAAGTTTTTTTTTCGTTATTGGATTTTTAAGTGAATTCTCAATAAAAAAAGTAAAGAGAAAATTCATCCTTTATTTCGAAAGTTCACTTAAGAATCCAATAACGAAAAAAAAACTTAAAAAAACAAAAAATTTAAAAAAGTCGTTTTTGTAATTTTTGGTTCTCTCAAAAACTACAGGTTATTTTGACATCCGGTTTTTTGTGTTTGATCAAAAATAAATAAGAGCATTGAAAATAAGCCAGAAAAATACTACTTATTTATGTAAAATTTTGAAAAAAAATGGTTTGAAAAAAAAAATTATGTTTTTTTTTTCAAAATTTTGACTTTGAAAATTAATATTTCAAAAACTATTCATTTGAACAACTTATTTTAAAATTAAAATAAATGTATAGGTTTTTGGCTTTTCAAAATGCTATAGCACGACTCTGTAAGTATTACCGTTCTTTTAAAATAATTTTTTTTCCCATTTTTAGTGATTTTTTTCTTAAATTGCCCCTCCCGCCTAAACGGGGGAAAATGGACCCCCCCCTCCCATACGATTTTTTGCTTGTCTAGGTCCAACCTACACACCCTACCTTTTTGTCACACCTTATGCGAATCACCCTGTATATTTGCCACCAGGAATTGATGAGTAAACACTAGATCGGCCAGTCGGATCTTAAGACACACTTCTCCATATACTCTTGCTGCTTCTCCCGTTGCGGTTCTTAGACGATAGCTATTGGTGTTATGAAGCCACGTCGTCTTTACCAGGTCTCGACGTACTATGGAGGCTGTGGCACCGGTGTCGATGGTAGCCACATGTTTGTTCCCGTTAATAGTAGTCTCCACAGTCAGACTTTTGTTGTCTCGTTTGGTCTGAGAGACCTGGATGGTGGTTTTGGGGCCATCGATACAAGAAACCAGCCTCTGCCCCTCGAAGTTGGCAACGCTGGTGTTGTAGTTACCTTGCTCTGGGTTGGATCTCTTGCTTCCACAATGTTGACAACCTGCTTTATTTGATGGTAGTCGGCATTGACGCTGTAAGTGCCCGGTCTTGTTGCAGTTCCAACATCTTGCTAGTCCGCTCCGCTGGTTCTTTTGTATTTCAGCTCTTTGGCACGAGCATTCTTCGACTATGGCTTCTCTAAGTCGATGTACTCCATGAGAAGCCTGTTCTGCTGCTTCAATTGTCAATGCGAATGCTAAGGTTTCAGAAAGAGTACGTGTTCTAGCAGTTCGCACAGACCTCTGAAGATGTATGTCGGAAATGGCACGAACGAAGGACTCAAAAGCAAGCTGGTTGATGATTTCTTCTCCAGCATCCGGGTATGCCAGGTGAACCAGTCTTTCGACGTCTGCTTGGAGCTGCTGTAGACTTTCACCCCTTTTCTAGACTCTGTTATTGAGTTGGACTCGGAAGACTTCTTTTCATTTATTTTTTTTCATTTATTTATTTCATTTTATTTATTTCGAAGAAAAATTCATTTAACAGAGACACATTAAGATTTAAATCTTTTAGAGTATCGATAATTACATTAACAAAAAATATAGGCATTCAATAATATGAAAAATACATGAATATTGAAAAGAATAAGGATAAGCAGCTAAATTAACAAATATAAAGATTGAAAAATTGTATATATATATATAAAGGAGAAAAAAAAGAACTAAAAATATTGAAAAACAAAAGAGATAATAGGAGATTATGCAATATAGGTACCTAATTTTAATTTGAATTTGAGTAGTGCAAGAATAGTTTCCTCTTAAAAGCCGTAGGTAAGGTATGGTAGTTTGCAATTCGCTTGGAAGGGCATTCCACAAACGAATTGCAGATACGTAAAATGAACGTTCTGCAATGGTGTATGCAAATCGCGGCAAAATTAGTTTTAAACCTCTTTGTGAACGTGCAAAGTTCAAGAATTCACTGAGATAACCAGGACACCTATTGTGGATGATATTGTGGAGTTTCAAAACAAGCCTGAACTTCAGGTATTCGTCAAGGTTCATTCCAAAGAGCGCGTGACGTAAATGGGATACACTTGAATGTCTAGGAACAGAATAAATGAAACGAATACAATCATTGATAGCAACGTTCAATCTGCGCTTACACTCACAGTCTAAAATTGGGTAAACTGAACAGTTAAAAGTAAAATATGGCATAACCAATGATTTAATAAGACGCATTTTCATAGCGGGCGGCAGCAAGTTCGAAGATGATCTCAGGGATCGTAACCCAAAGTAAATATTTCTTATTGTATCTGAGATTGCGCTACAACATGTAAGATTATTATTTATTCTATATCCTAAGTATTTTACATCCTTCATATAGGTAATAACTTCATTATCAAGTATAACCGAAGGAAAATCTACAAAATTAAGCTCACCTCTAGAACATAACGTGGCAACAGACTTAGCAGGATTTAGTTTCATACGGTTACCATTTGACCACGAAAGGATGTGGCGTAAGTCCTCATTTAGCCTAGCTATGCAGTCCTCCATCAAACCAATTGAGCGAAAAATGTAAAGAACTACATCGTCAGCATACAAATGAATTTGGCAGTTCGAAATTACATCAGGAAGGTCATTTATAAACAGCGAGAAAATCAAAGGACCCAAGACGGAGCCCTGAGGTATCCCAATATTTGTAATGAGAGGATCTGAAATACCAACTCCTGTTTTTATACGCTGAACCCTGTCAGTAAGGAGATTACATATTAGCTTAAGGGATATACTAGAAAAGTTGAAGTTTCTTTTTAGTTTAGAGAGTAGGATAGAATGATCAATACAGTCAAATGCTTCAGAAAAATCTATAAGTGCAAGTACACCAAAATTACCAGAATCGAGAGCATAACGGATATCCGATGTAACTTTAATTGCTGCAGATTCACAACTGTGCTTGTTGCGGAATCCAGACTGCCATTTAGAAAGCAAATTATGTTGATTTAAGTAGTTTTGAATTTGATCATGCATTATCTTTTCAAGTAACTTACACGGGAAGGATAAGATGCTAATAGGCCTGTACTCCGAAGGGTTAGACGGGTTTGATTTTTTGGGAACTGGGATAATACTAGCACTCTTCCATGCGTCTGGAAATTCACCACTATAAATGCAAAAGTTGAAAATATGGATTAGATATTTACAAACCATGGGTAGGATGAGTTTTAAAAACTTAGGCGGAATATCATCAGGACCAATTGCATTCGATTTTACTGATCTGACAGAATTATACAGCTCATGAGCAGTAATGCAACAAAATTTAAAAGAGATTTCACTCTCTGGCATTGTAAATATATCTTGGGCGATGCATGGTCGAGACAAAGTCGGGATGAGAACATTAGACATCTCTTCAGGACTAAACGGACATTTACTTACATTTTTGTTTTCTTTTACTCCAAGTTCTTTCAGATTGTTCCAAAGTTCTTTAGAACTGAGAGATGGATCAAGTTTCTGTATAAGGTAAGCGCGTTTAGAGCAGCGAATAGTGGAATTTACTCTATTACGAGCAAATATAAACTGTCTTTTATTAAACTCAGTAGGGTTACACTTATATCTCCGAAAGAAACGCTCCCTTTCTCTTATCATATACTTGATATTGTTGTTGAACCAGGGACATCTCTTAGTTCTTAGTTCCCTAGTAACTATGGGGATGTAGCTATCATATAGACGGGTTAGAAGGTTGTTAAACATTGATACTTTAACATTCACATTCGGTGTAAAATAAATTTCATCCCATTCAAGGCTATTGAAATTCACCCTAAAATTTTCGTAGTTAAAGTCTCTGTACGACCTGAAACTAATAGTACGAGTGGTATTTTGCACGCCAGCATCAAACTGAAAAGAACAAAAAATTAAATCATGAATGAAGTCGGAAGTCGGTCTAATTTGATCATTTCCCTGAATTCTATGCCTGGATGAAGTCAAGAACATGTCTAATAAGGAGGGATTCACTTCTGATTTGAAACAAGTCGGCCAACGATTATTTACCACAGATAATCCCAAAAAATCACAAAAATTATTTAATAGACGCGTAGAACTATTATTGCTCAAAAAATTTACATTAAAATCACCTCTAATCAAGATGTCATTGTACCTTGGACCAATTTTCATCAGAGTTTCACTGAGTTCACACAAGTTTTCTTCTTTAAACATATAGGGTGGGCTATAGATAGCTACAAGCAAACATTTTTCTGAAGCGTTCCTCACTTCGACACAAATAAAATTAATGTTGACTGAGGTTGATTTAAAAACTGTTGAGGCTGAAATGTGAGAACGAACATACATGCAAACGCCGCCCCCAACCCTATCTTCACGATCATTTCTGTGCATGTTGAAACCAGGTATAGCCACTGATGCATCACAAATATTGGAATTTAACCAAGATTCAGACACCATAATAACATCCAACCTAGATGTACTGATCATTTGATATAAAATGGTATATTTAGCTCGAATACTCTCAGCATTCAAACAACAAATACTAAGGCCATCAAACGCACCACACAGCACATTCAAAACGCATCTGACATTATCAGGATCTATACCAAAAACCATAGTCAAATAGATACCTTAAAATACCCATCACCACCAGCAAAAAAGAGAAATATATTTGCACTACGACATTCAAATTAGAACCAGAAAAGGTATAATATAATAAGATAATCGATAAATTAGAGTTATTTAAATGTAGAGTTATTAATAAGGGATTGCAAAAATACATTTCAATGTTCATATAATGGCTTACAAAAGAAATTCAATTAATTAGAAATAAATTTACGCAAATAAAGCATAGGTTTCAATTATAACTAAACATAGGTTTGTAATAGAATAGCGCAAAACATAAATCAAAAAAGAAAAAAGCAAATTATAATTCCACTAGTATTCATACGTATTATCAGCTACATCATCGGTATGTACATCGGCAACAGCATCGGTATTCACAACAGCATCCATATCGGTAACACCAACAGTCGTAACAGCGGTGACAGCAACAAACTCTTAAACACCCACAACAGCAGAATCTACAACAACATCAGTAGACCCAACCGAGGCAGAGGTAACAGCAACATCAGCAGGACCAACGGTATCGTTTGTACGATTAAATTCATTATCCACCACAGAGCAAAATACCTCAAGCGAGTTCATTCCAGTGATACAGATAGGCTTATTGTTTACATTATTAGTTTGCCGAACGTATACTCGTCCTCGTCTTGTAAATACAGAGTGCAAAAGTCGATCTCTCCTGAGTTCATTTGCTCTACGGAAAATTGCATGGTTGTCTTTTGTCAAGCTTTCGTACACACGCACAAACCTATTTCCAGTAAAACCGAGATCATTCAATGAAACAGCTCTGGAATGTTGTTTGTAAAAAGCCGTTGCATTTGACAACACATTAACTTTATTATGCGCGTGCGGAAGTTTGACAATAATCGCGCTGGTTGTTGTTGATTTGTTTTTCGGTTTAGTGCGAATGATGTGTATCGGTGGTGGCGAAGAGTAATTAATCACAGTGCAAAAACGTTGGAAAATATTTTCAAGATTTTCATTTGCAACGATTGGTATTCCATGAAGCACAAGATCTCCGGAAATATTTTTACGTACAAGTGAGTCAATTTGAACCTTCAGTAAAGTGTTTTCTTTTTCTAGCAACTGCGCTTTAATAAAGTTGAGTTCATCGTCGTGCGAGTCCAATCTGCATCCTTGTCTCTCCAATGCGTCAATTTTGCTGGCCATTGTAAATAAGGAATGATTGCAAGAACTAATTCTCTCATTAAAAGTGTTGTTAAGTGCTTTAATTTTCGCATCAATATCACGTTCTGTGTCCTTCATCCGCAGAGAAATATTATTGTGATTCTCATTTAATGTGTTTTCGAGTGTTTTGATTTTTGTGTTAAAATCTCGTTCCATGTCGTTTATACGCAATGTTAAAGTGTCGCTCAAAGCTTTGAGTTCAACTTTAAGTTGAGACACTATAGACATCGTCAAAGATGTTGAAAGTGAATCAAACCGGGATTCTATTTTGTCCCACATTTTGGCTGTAGCCGTAGCTACGGAAGAGGGAGAAGGAGAAGAATATTTTTCCGCTGACCTCAGCTTTCTCTGTTGCTCCTGTGACTTCGAAGCTGACATTTCGATTTCACTCAAAAAAATTTGTAGTAAAACCACAAATTTATAATTCAGTTTAATATGGGTAAGTTAATTTATGTTAGAAATGTTTGGTACACGGTAGTAGAATTATACTTAATTCAACCTTATTGCACTTTTTCTTGTACTTTTAATGAATGTATAACGAATAATTGAATAACTTTTGAAGAGCTAAATTTTTAGCTACCTACTTCTGCACATTTATACTTATCTCACTCACATTCATTCTTTCAAGTGGCTATCTCTAAAGCGTTTATCTATAGCTGCCACGAGAGAAATGAAATCACCGCTCTTACCAGCTGGAACTGTTTGAAGTAATTCAGCTGCTGGTCCTCTAAGAGCAAGAGTCAGTGATATGTACTTGTCTTCGTCATCCCAGCCATTTGTTGTCGCGGCTGCCTCAAATTGTCTCTTTTAGACTGGCCAAGAAGACTGTCCATCAAATGTTGGCGGTTTCATCTCCTTTTTCTTTACAAACTCTCCAGCAGATTCTCGAATTTTGATTTTCCGGATCTGGTCTAATTCCTTGGTCAGAACAGAGAACTGTTTATCACATCGGCCTTCTACGATTTCGAAACGATTCTCTAAAACAGAAAGCTGTTTTTCCATACCTTCAACGCGTTCGTCAAGGGCAAATACATTTTTCTCAATGGTGCCCAATTTGCCTTCTAGAATGTTTTTCTGACCTTCCAAAACATTCTGTTGCGCCTCAAGTCTTTCGAGAATATTCTGTTGTTCCTTCTTTTTATCGTTTCTTTGCTCTTCAATCAGCTTCTTTTGTTCGTTTCGTTGTGCTTGCAGTTGTTCCAGAGCATTCTGCTGTTCCTTCTTTTGATCGTTTCGTTGCTCTTCCAGACGTCCGAAAATATTCCGCTGTTGCTCTTCAATCAGCTTCTTTTTTGTTCCAGCAAAAGTTTCATCATACTAGAAAAAACTACATTTTCACTTACCTCTTCTTCTTTCACTTCTGTCTCAAAAACAAAAGTGTTTACGTCTTCCCCTTGCTGTTCCAAATAGTTACGCAAGCGCAGGACGAGCTCATTTTTCGATCCCGCTCTAGAAAGATTTCGCTTACCTAACTCACTTTTAAGCTCAATGCAGTTGAGCTCTTCTAACAACTTACCCATTTTCACTGTATATTGTTTTTATTTTTCTTTTTACTTTTTTTATTTTTTTTTACACTTTACTAGTCAACTCGTTTTTTTTTTTTTTTTCAAATAACAATGTAACGTGCGCTTAGTTCGCAAAAATGAAACTCTACCTTTCAATTTAATTCTACCACTTTTATTCAGTATCTACTTTCGATATAGATTAGATTTAGATTAGATTAGATATAATTTTATTTCCATAAAAAAGGTATTACAAAAACATTGTATATGCTGGTATAAAATTAATTATGACAATAACATAAAGTTGCCTGTCAGGTTAAAAAGTAACAATAAAGAATTTAGGTTAGTGAGTAATATAAATTAAGAAAATTCATTTAGAATCAGATTTCGGTATTTTAGTGAAGATTTCAAAAACTTATATAGATTATAGTAGCAGCTGCCATTCAAAACATTGAAAAATTGTGTTCGGGAGAGTACGTCGTTACCAAGAAATGTTCTTCTATAACTTCTAAAGATCGGGCATACTCCAACGAAGTGAAAAGTATTTTCAGAGGCATCCAAGTTACAGAGTGTGCATAAGCCATTGGTGTTTCTTTGGAAAGCTCTTCCATTCAGATTGAGGAGTCCACAGCGGGTTTTTAATATAAGGCAGATCATATCACGTGGGTTGGCGTCATTAAAGTAGTTTGGAACTTCGGTGTAGAGCACATTGCAGTAGTCATCGTGAAATTGTGATTGCTTCGCATTGCTGACAAATCCATTCCAATGTTTTTCCTTAAGCTTTGACAACAGTATGCTATGCAATCCTTTCCACTCATTTACATTTATGGTGAACGCAAAGTCAATTGACGTTTCGTGGAAAAGATCTAACCATTCCTTAGCCCAGAAGATTTTCTTTCTAATAATTGCTTCCGACAGTATTCTAGATAGCCTACCGTTGGAATGATGCAGTGTTTTCCGTATATAGGAAAAATGTAGCTCCAGGGTTGTTAGGAACGCTTTAGGAAGTCCAGTCTCAATATGTAAGGCATAGTTGGGCGTTGTATCTGGTAGGAGAAAACATCTTTTGATAAAAAATCTTTGTAACTTTTCGACTTGTATATGTTCGCTATATCCCCACACTTGAGCGCAGTACAGCATAATTGATCGCGTAGCAGCATCGTGAATTTTAAATTTTGCTGAGTGTTGAACTGATTTATTTCTGAGCAACTTGGCCCAAGTAGCGTTTATGGAGTTTTTGGATGATGCGAGCCTGTTATTTAGATGTTCGTTCCAAGACATGTTGTAGTTGAACACAACACCAAGATATTTATATTGGTTCGATACCGTTACTTCTGTGTCATTATAAAACCATTCTTCTCAAGCAGCTCTGCGTCCTCCGTTTCGAAAAATAACTATTTCGGACTTGCCAAGATTGACTGAAAGGTTCCATTTGTTGCAATATACTGTAAAGCTGTCAATGAGCTCTTGTAACTTCGAAGAACTGTCTGATAGGAGTACAATGTCGTCAGCATATAGGAGGGCGTTGATACCAGTATTATCTATAGATAAACCCAGTGGTAGATTATCATGCAAGTCATTCAAATAAAGAACAAAGAGCAGAGCACTCAGGACGCATCCTTGTTTGACTCCTTTTTTAGTAGCGAAAAAATCGGACAAAACTTTTCCATCCCAGACAGCAGCCGAAGTATCCAAGTAAAGTGCTTTGATTATAGATACCATTTTTGTAGAAATTCCTATTCCAGAAAGCTTGTAAAATAACGCTTCTCTGTTGATATTATCAAAGGCAGCTTTGAGATCGATAAATAACGCATAGAGTTTCTTCTTTTGACTAAGTTGAAGTTGTATTAGACAAGATAGATTATAAACTTGATCGACGGTAGAGTAGTTTGATCTATATGCAGCTTGAAAATCGTTAATTATGTTATTTTCTTCTAACCATGTCGTTAGTCTACTAAGAAGAACAGTGGTAAATAGTTTATAGAGCGTGTCGAGGAAAGACAGTTCTCTATAATTAGACACCACATTTGTATCTCCTTTCTTAAACAGTGGATATATGATCGATTTCTTAAACGAGTTTGGAACAATTGCAGTTTCAAAAATTTCCATGAATAGCTTATGAATTGCTATGACAAGAGACGGGCTTGCATTCTTATAGAATTCAAATGGTATTCCATCCATACCCGGGGCCTTATGATCCTTCGAAGACGATATTGAAGAATAAACTTCACTAAGCTCAATGCTGCGGTCTAACTGAGGCGTAAGGATTAGAGGTGAACAGGAACTGATGGAGCTATAGTTTGGCGATGAGGACAGTAGATTTTGGAAATAGATTTTGAATTCAGCGGCTGATAATTGAGCTGGCGTATCAAAAGTGACTCCGCGTATTTCTCTGGCAATCTTCCACCACTCTCTGGCTGTGTTTCCATTTTTTAAACTGTTTGCGAGATTTTGAAAATACGATTAGTTTTTCGTTTTACATAAATTCCGGAATTTCTTATTTGCAGCGTTGTAATTATTTCTACAGGTATCAAGGTTGAATTTTCTAAAAGCTTTGAGGTGTTTAAACGCAGTTTTCCTGGCCAAATAACAAGCTAGGTCGAACCAAGGTTTCTTGGGTTCGAACCTGATTTTTTGTGTAGCAGGTACACCGTTTGCTTCATAAATGCAGTTTCTGATGCCGATACAGCGTTCTTCAATACTATTCGTATGAACTATATTTGAAGGTACAAGTAACTCAAGACGTGTCTTGTAGGACATACATCTATTATCTGACCATTTTATTCGCGGTAGTGCACGCATATCATTTTTAGGCATGTTCGGATCAGAAGATTTTATAGAGCAGATAATGGGCATGTGGTCAGAGAAGGTTTCGCAACCAACAAAAAAATCATCTACCATATGTGACGCAGCGTATGAAAGACAGCAGTAGTCAATAACCGATGATCCCCTCGTGCTAACGAACGTAAATTCGCCTGTTTTGTCGTTGAATCCTCTTCCATTAAGAATAAATGCTCCAATATATTCAAGAAATTCAATGAAGGCGTTGCAGTTGCTATCACACGTAGAATCCTTAGAGCATCGCCCTTCTTCCACAGTAGCTGGAGAAATTGAGTTGCATTCTATGGTACCCTTAGTGCCAGTTCTTACGTTAAAGTCGCCACCAAGAATAAAGTTTTGCAAGTTGATTGATGAGAAAAGATTTTTTAATGCTACAAAATCTCTGTTCCAATGACTACAGTTTAAATACAGTGGTACAAGGCTCAAAAGATTTCCAGCGAAGTCCCCCTGCAGAATTACCATATCATCCAGAATTGAAAACTTAAGTTTATAAAGAGATTCGATGTCTTTTCTGTAGCTAAAAACGCAGCCTCCACTTGCCCTCCCAAAGATATTTATTTTTGTTGCTGAGATCCATTTCAACTTGAAACCGGAAAAGAATTTTTCAAATTTTTTAAAGTTTTCAGCAAGAACAAAGGTTCCAAAAACAAAGAAAATTTCATATTTATGGATATATTTAAAAAAATTACATAACAATGATTTATTAGCGAGACCAGCAATATTATAAAAAAGAACCTGACAGGCATGTGGTTGCTAATTAATTTTCTTATTATTTAATGATTTTAAATCGACAGTAAAGTTTGAATCGGTTTAATGCAAAAGATTAACAATAAATACACTATCAGCTTCATTAAAAGTAGATATTACACCCTTCTAGTTGCATTTATAGCGACGTCCATCAACCAAAAGGGTCCACTGTTTGATTTCTATGCGCAGATTGGAATCAGCTTTAAGCAGGCATCTCTTTAACTGACGAAGATTGTAACTTTCGGCTCGTTCGCTTTGCGTAAGGTCTTTATTTATCGAAATTGATGTATTTTTCAATCGTTTAGATGAGGATAAAACAGATTTAACGTCACTCATATTGGAAAGTTCGAAAACGTATGATGAATTACTTTGATTAACAGGGCCAATTTTTTTTAACATTGTTCATGGTTGCAGATACTTGTAGGGTATTGTTGCATAATTGCTGAAACTCCTGTTTGGCATCGTCTGCACTTTTTGCACATTCAGTCTTTTAGAGTACTTCTCAGCTTCTTCGACTCTTTTTTCCAACGCTGACTCACTGCTTTTGAGGTTCTCTATCTCTTCTTTTAAGTGTTTATTCTCCTCTTCAAGTGCTGCAACATGCTCAAAAATAACGCTTATATCCTTCTTTGTTGCAATATCTTTCAACTTTTTATCTAAAAGCGCATCCATTTTCGATATGATTGACTCCATTAAAGGATCGTTAGGCATGGCAGTGTTTGAGCAGTTTTTCTTTACAGAAATTAATTCAAATTCAGGAGATGTCTCGCGTAACTGCCTTTTTGAATTCAAATTTGAATTTACACTCATGTGGTGAATTGGTGCTGGTGGTTGTATTAGCTAGACCAAAAGGTTGTGATACAGACTGACTTAAACGATCTTTTAAGCTTTTGTCAAAGTACGTTGTGGTTGTTATATGTGCTGATTTGCTGAATATTGAAAATTTAAGGTGAAAGCTTTCCAATGAGATGGTCAGACGTAGAACAAGAGTACATGGAGAAGGGGGTGTAGCTGAGAGTTGATCTTGATTTTAACTTGTTACTCTTGCGGTGAATTATTTGGTGAATGTGAATATACAACTACTACCATTGTATACAGAAACTATAGTAAGTTCATGAATCGATTTAACAGTGCTTTGGACCGGACGAGCATGGTTGGCACTTAGCAGTCTCCGTTCCAAGCAATTTGTTTTACCATTGTGTGTAGAGAAACGAATGCTGCGCCACCATGCTCGTCCGGTCCAAAGCACTGTTAAATCGATTCATGAACTTACTATAGTTTCTGTATACAATGCTACTACTTAAATACGATCTACTTACACAATTATTCAAGCTGCCGTTTAGTGGTGGAGAGAATTTAAAAGCACTCAAAGCTGTTCTTTATTTTCTTTCAATTGTTTTGTGTCCCAGTCAATGGATTTTAATAATTTTTATTTTATGCTTAGAATTTTATGGTAGATGTAGCTTTTTTCACTTTTTATATGGTTGCCGCACTCTTATAAATGATAACTGCCACAAGTTATTTAAATTATTACACTATTTATGAAACTTGCGAAAGAATTTTCCGGAGCGAATACAAAGCACAGCCACTCACTAAGCACACGAGAGAACATCCATAGTTTTATAAGCAAACAACTGCTTGCTTATGAAATCGAAGAGCGAGCGGCGGTATTCTAACAATCTTTGGTTTTCTAACTATAAGACATTACGCTGACTCCTTGACATATGGTAGCCCTGCCTGGTAATTAGAAAAGAAAAAATACGTTTTTATTGTAGTCCAAATTTCTTTTGATTGCCACTTTTTTGGAAAAGTTTCATCGCCCAAAGGTATTGTATTAGCATCAACCAAAACATGTGAAATGGGACATAAGTCCAAACATTTCTTTTATGGACTTATGCCCCACCGCTGTGGGACATAGGTCCATAATCCAGTTTTGGACTAATGTCCCACCAAAGAGGGACACAATTCCAAAGACTGTTTCTACGAGCTCCTCGAAGAAACATATGAGCACTGCCTGAGACACGACGTGAAAATGGTTTTTGGCGATTTTAACGCAAAACTAGGGAAAGAGGACATCTTTGGAAATACAATCAGTAAGCATAGCCTCCACGACAAAACCTCCGAAAACCACTAAGGCTATCCGATTTTGCTGCGGGGCTAAATCTTGTTGTAACACGCTTCCCGCATCTCAAAATTCATAAAGGTACATGTTGATCCCCATTCCCCAGATCAATCAAACGTCAACCAAATTGATCATGTTGCGATCGACGCAATGCACTCTTTCAGTATGTTTGATGTCCGAACTTTCCGAGGGGCCAACTTTGACTCGGACCACTACCTTGTTGTAGTCAAGGTACGAATGAAGATATCTTGCTTCCAACTCGCACGAATTAACGCTGTGAAGAGATATTACGTCGGAAAGCTATAATCGCAAGAAATTGCCTATGCCTTTTCCAATCGAGTATCCCTTCAAATATCCTTGAATCCCATGCCGTCAGCATTAAGCATTGAAGACCAATGGCAGCAATGCCAAGAAGCCATCAGAACTGCTGCCTCTGCGGTTCTGGGTTTCACTCGGCCACCAAAACGAAACCCATGGTTCGATGCAGAACGCAGGCAGGCAAGTGCATTCAATCAAAAAGCATGACAGATGCTGATGCAACAACGAACAAGGGTTGCTTACGATCAGTATAACGAGATTTAAAAGGAGAAAAGAAGTGAAGAACACCGAGTTCTCAAGCAGCATGAGAAGCGCTCGTTTGAGGAAATAGAGAGGTGCCATGACAAGGACCCAAACGGCTCGACGGGTTTTCAAAATCACATTGCAGGGAAATCGCGGAAGGGGAAGACCTCGTCTCAGGTGGCGCAATCAAGTGGATGAAGACCTCAACCGACTTAGTGTGCGAAACTGGAGAGAGCTCGCCCGAAATCGAGTTCGTTATAGAAGGATGTTGGTTGAGGCCCAGGTTCACCCCGAACTGTAATTCCCACCTGAGTAAGTAAGTTAGAATTTCACACAGCTACCAAATTGGAATAACCTAAGTAAGTAAGTAAGTAAGTATTAGGTTCTTATTGCAAGCACAGTTTTCTATGAGAAAAGTGAATTTTCCCCCTTTTCTTCAATAAAGTGCTCAGGACAATTAATAAATATTGGCTACCTCATACAAAAATAAGCTCAACAAGGAATACATATTTAGATAAGGATAATACTGGGGTTGGTAACGTTTGCCCCAAAACAAAAGCCCCAAACGAAAATCGCCAAACGCAAAATCCCCAAACCAAAATCCCCAACTCCCAAAATCCCCAAAGAGAGAATCTACAAACCCAATATCCCCAAAACAAATACATTCAAGTAGTGAATCATGCGATCAAATCGCGCGCGCGAAAATGTAATGATAACCATATCCATTTATGATTAACTTTCTTCCACCTTTATTGGATTTGCAAACAGTAATGTTATTCATCCATTTCAACTTTTATTCTCAAAAGGAAAAAACAAAAAAAAAAAACGCTGCACTACGAAACTAAGATAGATCACTGCGTGTGCGTACCATGAATACGTAAGCAAGACTAAAAAGACGATACAATCATGCATTTATATTAATTTGTTGTTAAGAAACTGTTAATCGTTATCATTTATTAATTACAAAAGCAACGAAAGAGAGAGATTTTTCTGAAAACTAAATGCACATAATTTATATGTACACAGACTCTGGGGATTTGTAGATTTCGTGGGGATTTTGACAAAAAAGATTGTTTAGGTGTGGATTTCATCAATGTGCATTATCTCTATGGGGATATTAGCTAGGTGGATAAAAAATTTTGGGGATTTTGATCGATGGGATTTTTTTTTTTTTGAGATTCTGTACGACACCCGATAATACTGACCATCGGTATTTATCCAACCAATGCCCAAATGGATGGACGAAATAAATTGTCTAATGCCTAAAGTTTTTTTTAATTTTTTGTTTTAGACAAATCTTAAATTAAATTTTCCGGAACGAATTGAACGAAGTTTAGGTAGGAGTCGTGAGTTGGAATATTGAAAGTATGGCAGGTGTGATAGGAGTCTTAAACTGAAAGTAAAGATGAGAAGGCGAGCAGCTATCTTGTGCGTCAAAAAAAAAAAAAAAAATATTCCGTTTTCCTCAGCTAAATATAAAGGAAACGGATCAAGGTTACAACGGAATCGGCATCATCGTTGCTTAAGAGCTTTGGAAGCGTTTTAACAACTTCGAAGTCTAGTGATCGTTTGATGTATCTTCTATTGGTGATGCAACGAAAATTGTGGAATATTGTCATCGCATATGCTGCCCAAATTGGATATGAGCAAAGGATGCCAAAAGATGGAGTTTGGTTGAATAAACCAAAAGAGGAGTATTTGTTTGTTGACGGTGATTCGAACTGACATGTTGAGAAGAAGAAGAACGAGGATTTTGAGGACTACCATGAATGTATGGGATACGGTGCCAAGCACCCACCTTATGAAGATATCCTCAGTATAAAAAATTCGCATGGTCTTGTCGTATAAAATACTGTGTTCATAAAACAAGGCCGTCACATTGCTACTTACAGCAGAGATTGAAATGAAACAAAAATAGACTACTATTTGTTAACCAGATTTGTAAAATGATACTGGGTGAAGCTGTCACCCAGCAACACCATCTTCTACTGATAGAATTTTTTTTATAGAAGCGGCGAAGGAAGTGGTATAATTTGGACAGGGAAAAGGCAACCAAATAATTTTGAATATGCAAAGATATCTATGCAACACAACCAACACAGCTCAAAATGCTTAGAGCATCAGTGTCATCACTGGGAGTCAATTGACTCAGCGACTCACCTTTCTTTGATTTGACTTATTTTTTTTAAATATAAATAACACATAATGAACCAAAACACACAACCACACTCAACAGCAAGCAGAAACACAATTAAAAGCTTTAATTGAGCTTAGCAGTTGCCCGAAGATGGAGTGATCTCCGAAGCGCGTTGCAATTTAAATTTTAAGATAATACTAGCTGGCCCGGCCAGGCGTTGCTGTGGCTAGCGTTTTTAGCATGATATTGTTATAAAGTATTTAATGGGAATGGTAGGAGAACACCAGACAATGGCACCATAGTGCTTTTTTACATAGATGCTATTTGTAAAAAACGCATGGCGACCTTCGTTAATGATTCTCTACTACCGTTAACCCTTATTAAAATGAAATTGTTATTTATGAAAGAAGACAGAAACGTTGAAGCTGGTATAAAAATTTACTGGTTCGGGATTTGAAGGGGAAGGACTTTGAACACAATTGATCAAAATTTTCGTACAGTTGATATAAGGCAAGAATCAAAGCAAAAGAATTAGATTGAAAATATTTGGTTTTTTATTCAATTTGTAACAAATGAGTATGCTTCATAAATAACGGGTTGGTAACGTTTGCCCCAAAGCACAAGCCCCAAACGAAAATCCCCAAACGCAAAATCCCCAAACGAAAATCCCCAACTCCCAAAATCCCCAAAGAGAGAATCTACAAACCCAATATCCCCAAAAAAAATATATTCAAGTAGTGAATATATTTGTTTTGGGGATATTAGGTTCATGTATTACAGCAAATGTAATCCAAAAAATTAAAATTATAATGCTTGTAACGTTTAAAATAAAAATACATTTTTGAAATCATTAACAAAATCGCTATAATTTATTAATTACAAAAACAACGAAAGAGAGAGATTTTTCTGAAAACTAAATGCACATAATTTATATGTACACAGACTCTGAGGATTTGGAGATTTCGTGGGGATTTTGACAAAAAAGATTGTTTAGGTGTGAATTTCATCAATTTGCATTATCTCAATGGGGATATTAGCTAGGTGGATAAAAATTATTGGGGATTTTAATCGATGGGGGTTTTTTTTTTGAGATTCTGTACGACATCCATAAATAACATGTGACTGTTAAACTTATAAATGAGTTAGGTAGGGCGGATAGTTTAAAATCTTCAAACAATAGTATTTTTGAATTATAAATACTTTTAATTTCAATTTAGTTTAGTACTAATCGGGGCATAATATTTCTGGCTAACCTGTCTTTCGCTAACACAAATAGGTTCGACGGCGTTCTTACACGTGAACATGCAACATATAGCTGCCCACGAGAAAAACATGGATTTTCCAAATCTTAACCACAAATGGACAATGTTTGGCCTTGAGATTTTTTTTTATAGTCATGTCAAAAGCTAAACGAATTTGAAACTGTAACCTATACGTAAGGGTATGGTAGAATCTGACGGTATCATTGGAATAGGTGGCAACGGGATCACTTTTCCAGTTAAAATGTTTGCTTCAAGAATATTTACGGTGATCTTTTTAATGATCAAACGTGTACCGTTGCATATTTGAGGTGGATTCAAATTACGCAGGAGAATAATAGTTGAACCAAACTTTAATCGAAGATAACGTGGTCACGTGGTGGCATTCTGGGTATATCTAGTGAATTTCAAAATTCAACTGGAAAATTTACACTATCATTTTCATTAACAAAACAATAGAATCAAATGATTTAAAAGACATCAGATCGCCTGGTAACAGCTGTTGTATCTGAAAATTGATTTCATCAACATCAACATTTTTAGCTGCCGAAATAGCCCAATGACTGCGCCAGTTATGATTCAAGTAATTACTCTGTTTATCCGGAAAAATACTCTGAATCAATTCATTTTTTTGCTGAAGAACAGTGCAGAGATTGTCTGTCAGTTAAACCCCGTTCCTGTTGGAATATGGGGATCAAACCTTGACAGGAACCATTTCTGGACTAAACATTGTCTACCCTGAAAATTTCATTAAAATCCGTTGAGTGGCTTAGGAGTCTACACTGGACATACATATATACATACAAACATACATACAAACAACCTATTTAATATATATAGATAGATATATAATAAATTAAATTTAAACTTAAGTCAAGTAACACGTAGCCGGCTATATTTACTCCAAAAATTAGAAAAGTAAGATTCACTATATTTTGTTTACTTCTAAATAAATTTGAACTTTTCTTTAGTCTCAGAAACATGTGGTGGTCGATCATAAATTGAGATGTAAGCTATCCTATCTTTTAAGTTGGATCAAACTGCACACGGTGTACAAATTTGATTAGAATCGGTTAAGTAGTTTAGGAGTCCATCGCGGACAAACATTGTGACACGTAATTTATATATATTAAGATATGTTACATCTATAAAAAGCTCAAAAGTCAATCATTATAAGCAAATGAGAAAAACACAATAAAATTTATTTTTCTTTTTTCATTTTTCATTTTAGTTTAATAGTTTTCACTTTTATAATATTACAATTGAAAAAAGCAACATGAAGACAAATACATTTTGTTTTTTTTTTCTAACTGCAAATTGTGTGATTAGAAGATATAAGGAATAAAAATTATTCATTTCAATCACAAAATCAATAATAACTTAAGACTAGCGCTAATGTTAGATTGAAATGCAAAATCAAATTAACCTATTTTACCAATTCAAATAAAGCATCAAAGAAGATTCTGAAGGTATGAATAACCTCCCTCAAGCTAGTCTTAAGTTTACTTCTTTACAAAAGAGCTTAGTACAAACTCATTATATCTTCAAAGTACTCGTAGGTCTTGCTAACAATTCGATTTAAGATTTGGTTAAAGTATGAGTTGAAAACAAAATTTCCTAAAAATACAACTAAAATCTCAAACTTTCAAAATAGTCTGAGAAGCAATATCTGGCACAACTTTCATCTTTCTGAAATCCCTTTCGCTTGGTAAGAGCTAAAAGCTTTTTTGGTGATCAGTCTAGCGTTTCTTTACCACGGAAATAGCTACATAACCCAACATGAGCTTCGGGATCAAAAGCCTAAAATAGACTTTTCATTGGGATTTATTTATTTTCAAAATAACTTATTTTTTTTTCAGCCTCTGGGACTCATCACAAAAAAAAAAAATAAACCAAAGAAGCATGGTGGAAGAATGATGTACCTAAGGCGGTGGTATGTAAGAAAAACAGCTCTCAAAGGTGTGGAGGTTTCTGCGCGGGCTAGTGATGCAAATCGAGCTAATTTATTGTATACATTCTAAGAAATAATTTGAGTAAAGGCAATCTTCAAAAAAGCAGCTACTAGAAGGGGAAATACTCAGGTTATTCGTTCGTCAAAGTATTTAAACGGTGTTCCAGGACAGCTTATTGAAGATGACGAAAAAATTCTGCACAGGTGGCGACAGTGCTATGATGATCTTTCTCGCTAACAGTTTTCTAGAGAGCTCTTTCCAGAAGCTGACCCTAGCTTACGGTAATACCCGACATCAGAGTTGGAAATTTCCAAATATGAAAAGGTGCTGTATAATTTTTGGAAAAATATAGCAGAATCGGACCTAGACAGCAAGCCTAAGATGGATGAACTGGCAAAAAAACTGCCATATCTTTTGTAAAAGCAAAATGCCCCTTAAGCTCAAAGGAAAACTTTCCATTGCGGTTGTGCGTCAAGCACGAACATAAGGTTCACAATGTTGGACAATATGCAAAAAGTATGAGAGAAAGCACGACCGGCTCAGTCAGCACTGTCTTATTCAAAGGAGAGAAAAGGAAGGAAAAGGAAAGAAAAGCAGATCAAAACGCTCTTGGTACGGACAAATGGCCTCAGACAATAAACAATCCAAAACCGGTATGTTTAAGTCAACGCGGCGTATGTCACGACCGGATTACCAGTGTGAATGTGAAGCAGTTGAATTGAATCGCTGTGAACTCTGATCCTTTCGAGATTACGATGCTCTTAACTCCAGAAAAAGAAGAAGAAAAGAACGAAATAAGAGTCACAACCGTCTGGACCACTAATCAGATGAAATATTTTTTCAACACTAAAAAAAACTTTAAATTGCCTTCGGCACTTGCTCAACTCTTCTTACCAGACATGTAGCTTAGCTATTTAATGGCAACAATTGTTAGTGAAAATATATTTCGTTTTTTTCATTTTTTCAATTGCTGTAAGATTGAAATACCTCTTGATAACCAGTGTCCTATATAAGTAACAACACTCGATATCGATATCAACAGCAATTTGATATCTGTTAATACGCATGATGACGCACACTATAATTTCCATTCGGATGTAGCTCACATGCACTAAATGCAGAGAATTTTGAAAGCCACGCTGCGAAATTGGAGAAATCTTAGCCTACTCATATTGGATGAGTACCAATCTAGTGTTAAGACTACCTGTACATGTAGATACAAAAGAAAAGTCAAGTATGTATGTAGTTTTCAAAAAGATTCCCAAGTCTCCTTGGAGACGAGTACGAGGCCTTAAGCTTGTTCCACCGATTAAGGTTTTGATGCTAGTTGACTGTTGATTTGCCAGTGTTTGATTGTACAAGTCCATTTGTCAGCCATTGAGCCGTGAACTGATGACGATTGAGCATCGTGGGTTGCTGCCTTGCCAGCGTCAACCCATTAAAAAAAGTTTGTAATCAAGGGAAAACCGAAAAAATTTACTTTTTGCAAAAAAGTACCATTGATTTTTCATAGTTTCTTAAAAACCAAGAAAGAAATGCAGGTTCATTTTCAGTGTTTGACTCAGAACTAATAATATCATAGATAATATATTGAATCGGTCATTTCAAAAACCACTTAAGTCACAATTTTTCCAACATGCTTTTTTTTTTTTGCTGAAAATGGTTCCTCATAGCATTTCAGCAAAAAAAAGCTTGTTGGAAAAAATGTGACTTAAGTGGTTTTTGAAATGACCGATTCAAAGAAATAACTATACAGCTCTTAATTTTTTCAAAAAAAAAATGTTTATTTTTCAGAAATTCGACTCTGATATTTGTTTATTAAAAAATCATCCGCTAAATTAACTTTCACTGAAATTTTGTAACGAAGTTACAAATACACACCCTACCACCAGCCAATATACATACCATTATTTTCATATGATATTTTTCACTCACGCCATAGAGCTCACACTCAATAGTTGCAGATAACTTTATAAGGCACCCTGAAAAATACGAGAAGACTGAAGCCAGCCCGTGTTGAAAAGTACCAATCTCGTGTACAGAAAACCAGGGGTACGTAGTGTGCCCAGAGATTCCCAATTTTACGCAAGGTCTCCTTGGAGTTCCTAGCACAAATCCCCCCACTAGCCTCTTAAGGACTTTTGGGTTTTATTTTGCCGGCTATAAGCCGTTGATACCAGGTTTCCTGTTGATGCCAGATTTTGTCTGTTGATGCCAGTATTTTTACTGTTGATGCCAGGTTTCCTGTCGATGCCAGATTTTGTCTGTTGATGCCAGTATTTTTACTGTTGATGCCAGGTTTCCTATTGATGCCAGATTTTGTCTGTTGATGCCAGTATTTTTACTGTTGATGCCAGGATATTCCTGTTGATGCCAGCGTTTGCTGTTGATGCCAGTATTTTTACTGTTGATGCCAGGTTTCCTGTTGACGCCAGATTTTGTCTGTTGATGCCAGTATTTTTACTGTTGATGCCAGGTTTCCTGTTGATGCCAGATTTGTTGATGCCAGTATTTTTACTGTTGATGCCAGGTTTCCTGTTGATGCCAGATTTTGTCTGTTGATGCCAGTATTTTTACTGTTGATGCCAGTATTTCTACTGTTGATGCCAGGTTTCCTGTTGATGCCAGTATTTTTACTGTTGATGCCAGAATTTTCCTGTTGATGCCAGCGATTAAAGTACTTGATGACCGTAGGAGTAAGGATCTACCAGCGTTGGAACCACCACCAGAATTAGTGATAAGAATTAATGAATATTATATTAGATTAGCTTTAAGACCAATAAAAGGATTGGACCTTCTTCATAACCGAAGTCTTACGTGTTTTCTTTGGTCAACCCTGGACCCGACGAGCATACCCCAGCTCTAGAGAAAAAAGCACATCACAATTTTAATTGAGGAACAAAGTATTGGACCGATTTTCATGTTTTTTGATGTGCTGCATTTGTCTCCTTCTCAAAAAGTAGAGTTAATATCTGTAATACAGTGGTGGTCTTGTATAACGAATGATATAATGTCCAGAGTCAATTCGTTATATCGAAATTTCGTTGTATCGAAACGTTTTTGTCATACAATTCCTTAGGTAAATAGACTCAATTTATACTCAAATTTAAGAAAAAAATCGTTAATACCTATATGCATTTTTTCGGGTGTTGAATGTTATTTTTGAATGCCTCTTCCCGTAAACTTTTTAGAACTAACACTTTAGAGTTTTCAGGGCCATTTTGTCTGAAATTCGTTATTTGTTCGTTATATAGAATACCTAATGGACTTGAAAAAAGTGTTCGTAATATCGATCATTCGTTATATCGGCATTCCTTATACTGGACCACCACTGTATTATATTTCCATGACAACGGGAATGGGAAAACAATCACACCGATTTATAATTTACCGATTTTACAATACCAATCAAAAACATTTTCGGGGAGTCTTCAGCTTAGCCCAGCGGGTCAAAAAAAACTTAATTATGACAACAAGTTATGTGTTATATTTTTTTTACAAAAAGAACACATGCCGCCTCCGCTCTCGCCGGCCACTTAATGTTGGTGTTTTGAAAAAATCATAATTGAAAATCAATGAATCTTAAAAATCATGACTAAATACTTATCCAGCATTAATGACAGTTTAAGGAAGTTCTTCAAATTTCAGGGAAAATAAAGTTTTTTAAAATGAAATTAAAGTTGGTTTAAAAACAAAAAACAAAATTTTCTATGCTGTTATTGAGCGACTGAAAAAATATAGTTATTAGCAAACACCCAATTATTTACAGGGTGTTTAGTAAAAGATGCAACGAAGGCTCAGGGCGGATAAATTTAGTCAAAAACAAACAAAAAAATCTGAGTAGAAAAATAAGCCATGAAGGCTGATGTTGGTTCATTCAACACTATATTTTTGTTTGTTGTTGGCTCGTGTTGGTTATTTTTCTTTTCGAGCTAAATTGTTAATTAAATATCAAAGTATGTATTTTAAAAACACTTTTATTTGTGCAAGTAAGTGATTTTTTTTTTTGTTTAATAAAAAATTTGTCCTATAAAAGTTTTTTTTCTTGTCTTGACCCAACCTATTCGTGTTGAGCTTTTATCGCACCGTATGCAAAACACCCTGTATATTAATGAATAACTTGTATATGCCCACACACACACCTTACAAAAATATTTGCATATATGTACATATCGACTATCTCGTCATAGTTAGGTACAATGAATGCAGGAACATGAACACAAAAATTCATAAATCAATTAATTCTGACCTAATAATAATATACCATTTCATCCTGACTACGTTATTTTTGCATTTCAAATTTCATGTTTACTGCCGGTATTCCTAATGCAATACTTGTATGGTTTATGGCCTCGACATTTAGGTGATTTGAGTCGTATAGGTATACCGGATACCCGCTTTCCCATATCTTTCCTGCTTTTATAATCTAATAAACGAGTTGGTTTGAAATAAATTAAAATTTCAGAAACATATTTTGCTAGGTCATGAATTTTAAGTTAATCCAATCGCAGGTTACGACCTCCGCCTCCGTGTGATGTTGATTCGACTCATATGCAAGACGCCTTCTACCGATATAATTCCCCCAGCTCAACTACGTGTCTCAGTTTAAATTAACGCTCTGCTATAAATTTCCCCAGGCACGGTCATAGGTTTACGTGGGTTTCCAAAGTTGTTATTGTGTGCTGCGATGGAAACAGTATGCTGTCGTGACGGGACGCATTTGCAGTTTAAAGCGTTAAGTTCCTATTTCTGAAACAACGAAAGAAATTCGGTGCGACATAAGTTTTTCTCTTATTTTCATCCGTTTTGCTACATACCAGACGACAGCCAAGCAAGCTAACAACTGGAACATAGCACACATGACCCTCTTGTGATTCCACTTTTTTAAAACCTTTTGCTTGTTGTCAGTAGCGTACGGTGCGATGCTATCAAAATAAGTTTACAAACCTCTCTTCTAAAAATGGCAATAAATTCTTCGTTTTCCAGCTTTCTATGTCGCGCTTTGTCACATTTTTATTTATGATACATGCTCTACTCATTTTCGCAGCAGTAAATCGGTAAAGATGGAGATTAAGCCCAATGTCTTGGGTGGACCGGAGCGTATACACATGAGATTTTTTTATTTGCCCTTTGTGATGTAGGAAATAGGTTTAAAGGTTGCTAGAAATATTCAAGTACATATTACATATTAGCATGAAATATAGGGAGCCCAACGCCTTCCTTTGAAAACACAAAAAAATTTTGCAGTGGTAGACGCAAGCATTATATATAGCTTGAGATATGTGCAATTTTACGTTTCCTTAACTCTTGAATTGCGTCCCATTTAAGAATCATATTAATGATAAGCGGAATCCGGAGTTAAGAAAAACCTCTTGCTCATATGTATGACTCTCTTGGCAACCATGTCAGTGTAAAATGTTAACACCGCGAGGGTTGTGTTTCTTTTTTTTTGGCTTTGAAATTTTTCCAAACACTCTTACAGGGTTCAAATCCTGTATGAATATGAGGTCACGTAACACATAAATTGAGATATGTATCCGTGTAAGAAAAAGATACTTATCGCTTCGAGTGGTTGGGGGAGCTAAAGGCAGTTTGCCGTTTTTGAGCTCCTCCTGTTCCATTTACGGTATTAGATCCTGTAAACTGAGTGAAATCTTACGAAATAGATAGAGGGTTGTATAAAAGGTAACGGTAGAGTGCACATTCACATACAGATATTCTCAAAGCTGACACGAAGGACCAGTAGTAAGATGAGAAAGGTATAGCGTGATTGAAGGGATGAGTGCTTTCCGTTTGCTTTCTGCTCATTGCACGGAAAAGCAATGCGAGTCCCAAACGCATTAGTTCGATTAACATGTGGGTGCTTCCCTCAAATACATCAACTCTATAGCACTGCATACATCAACTGGGAACTTTTCATCCTTTTTAGTCCTTACAAAGCTATTAGAGGGGCGCGCGGCAAAGAAGAAGGTGGATAGCTCCATAATTTGAGCATAAAAGTCATTACTTGAATGCTTTTTGCATGAAAGATTATTATTTTGAATTTATTTATTTACATATAGCGGGGAAGAAGGTATCGATAATTCAGTTCTTGCAAATTATTATTTTTTTTTAATTTGATATAATTGATCAACCATTGAGTGTCCTTGAGTCATTTGCAGTCATTTGCATGCACGTTGTGCTGGTAATGAATTCATAGCTCTCAGAGACGTGCGCTTGAATAGGTCTAACATATGTGTTTATGGATGTGTGCTTAGATGTTGATTTCGATTGAGAGGTTATGTTAGAGAAACTAATGGAGAATGTTTTGAAACGGATTGTGATTTATGTTCCCATCTTTTGTTTAATGAAAGATGATTGAATGCTGGGAACGTAACTGTCGGAAATATGGAATGTGCATTGAGCTTCTGGAGAGAATGTACATTTTTCAATTCGATTCGATTATTATAATTCAGCGTAGTTTGTGTGCCCAACCTAGCATATCCAGTGTGTTTTGCATACGGTGCGAAAAAAGCCAAGGACGGATAAATTGTTGTTAAAAAAGAGTCATAATTGGTGTCAACATTTGAGGGCTCAATTTTGATCTGAAACAAAAGCTTAAAAAGATTATTGATCTGCAGAAAAGCCGCTATCGTCCCATAAAGGCTTTTTTTAAAATTTTTTTTGACAAAATGGCGGCGATTTGAACTAAAAGTAGTGAATTTGGCTTCCATAGGACGATAGAGGATGACAAGAAGAATGTTTTGTTAAGATTTGAAATAGAAAGCTTGAAAATAAATCATTCACTTGCGATCAATCGGCAATGCAAAGTCCATATTATCCCTTCGGCTTCTTCGGACTCATTTAAAGAACTGAATACCGATAGAAGGTCACGTGCAGGTGAGCACAACCAGGCCCAGATTTACCATGCAGTCACAGTATTCAGTTGCGTTGGGCGGATCCAATTGAAGGGTGGCAAATTTTGAGATACAATTTGAAAACTTGTTATATTCGTGGAAATTGAATTTCCCGCCTATTTCGTAAGCACGCGTTCCAAAATTTTATACAAAATTTTATCTGAATTACAAAAAAGAGAAAAAGCGTACAAAGTTCTCTAAGAAATTTTCATTTATTACAAACAGGTATCGTTTGAATGCAAAAGAAATTCGTGAAAAATCTGCCCAATTGATAAAATTCTACGACCAAGATATCGAAGCATCGTTCGCAAACGAAATGGTTTTATTTAGAAGTTATTGCGTCAAGAAGAATGGAATATGGAAAAAAATTCTCTTGAATCTGCTCCACACAGTTTTTCCATGTGTTGATATAGGGTACCGTATCGAATTGAAGCGCGGAACTATCATTCTCTGTACTGCGGCGAGTGAAAAACTATTTGAGATTAAAAATAGTTGCACAACGATTGAACGCAATCGCTTTGTTGACTTTAGAATAAGGTTGATGTCTTTAGATTTCGATTCCATTACCGATGAAAGTGCCGTCCAAAAATGGAGGCGTAGAAATTTCAACCAATAATCAAAAATCGCAAATTTCTAGATCCGGGCCTGAGCACAACAAAAGGAATAACAGTTGAACGACCGGACGGACGCTGTTTGTTTCTGTTCCCTTTCTTTAAGAAATGCAGAAGTGACGAAATTAATTCGAATTGCGATTTAAAAATCTTACAGCATGTTTGTAACATTGTATTTATATATTATAATTTTTTCTTTAGTAATCAATGCTCTTGTTAATTTTTAGTCAATTACAGATAACCAAAGGAGAAAATCTTTCCTGGTATTTAAGAAAACAAAGACTTAACATAACCCAATAAAAAGGGATCGAAATTCGAAAGGCGTAAAGTCGCAAGAACGACTAGGCCATCTAACTAAACCACTTTTCTATGGAAATGAAATTGTCACCAAATTTCCATATAAATGGCAATATGGCCTTTTATCGACCAGATTCAAACAATGTTGATAGTAAACTAAGCAATATGCTCAAAATGAACTTCGCAAACAGATTTAATTTATGATAGTAAATCACTCGAAATAGAAAATTTATTTATTACCTAGATAGTAATTTGTGTCCGGGCTCACATAGATACCTGTGGCTCATAATTAATCCTGAGAATGATACGGAGCAGAACTAAAACCATGAAATAATTTGGCATCGCTGTTTAATACAGCTACAGCTATCAGTCGTATTCATAAAATTTGATTAAAACATTCTTAGACAGTTGTCCAACAAACTAAGAAATTTGGCAAGGCTTAGTAAGTTTATTTATAAAAGAAGGCCAACAGTTGTCTAATTAAACCTTCAACAACTAAAATCCTTTGAAACAGCTGAATTGACTTTTTGGTTTCAACTTTTCAAAGAAATTGAAAATAGTATTTTTGCACTTCAAAATACTTTAATTTTTCGATCTTAGGATGGGATTATAAATACGAATGTATGTTTCTAAGGATTTAGATCATTGTTTTTTCTGGGGGCTGTTTCATTTGTTTAGTATTTAAACTCTAAGGGATATAAGAATTTAAACAATTTGTTTGAAATGTCAAAACCTCTCGAGAAAAGCAATTGTTATAAGAAATTTTAGCTTTTATGAATTGATACTGAACTAGGTTTTAAAACAGGAAAAGTAATTAACCACCAAAGCCAACTCAAGAAATCAAATTACAAAGTGCAACAATGCTTTGTCTAAATTTATGGACAAAACTCTGTATTTACCTTAAAACAATATGGCGTCCGTAGATTTTTCTGACAAACTATACAGAAGGTATACAGGTTGTTTTGCATAAGATACGAAAAAAGCTCAGGACAGATAGAAGGGGCGTCTATCTCCCTCCTTTTAGGCGGCAGGAGAAATTTTAAATAAAAACTTATTTTATTTTCGAAATTTTTATTAAATTTCTCAAAAATTAATAAAGACTCGCACCTACCGTTGTTTGTGTTTGATTTAGAGCTAATAAGAGCATTGATTACTAAAAAAAAGTGACACTACAGTATAAGTGGCTTAGTTGATTTCCAACGATTTTTATAGAAAAAAAGGGAAAGGTGTCTTCCCTTGCAATTTTTTTTCTTGTCTGGACCCGATTTACCCGTCCTGGGCTTTTGTTACATCTTAAGCAATACCCTGTATAATGCAACTCAATTTCTCGTATGATGAAGAGCTGACTATACCTAATTCCCATAGCAGATAAATTCAAGACAGCCCGTCTTTCTCACATGCCTTATCTTACAAACATATACGTACCTATACCTAACTTTTTCTCTTCAAGGATTTAGCTATAGTCTTAAGTCTTATAAATAATGATATAATTTTGCTGTTTTTTGGTTTCAAAGTGCTCAAATAATTTGAAATAAAATTTTTTTAATTTTAAATTTGCTAAGTTTTAGCAACTTTTGTTTATTTTTAAAGGATGCGACGCCATTCGGAATCAGGTTCCATCCTCTGGCGCTCTTCAACCCATTGTTGTTTTAAAGGGCCAGAAGATTGTTGTTGTTGAAAAGCGTCAGACGATGGAACCTGATTTCAAAAAAAAAACTTAGTGGATTTAGCTATTTATTTATTTATTTATTTCAATAAAATAAAATTCAAAAACAATTTGTAATGTAAACTTTTATATAAGTACATTTTTTTTTTAAATTATTATGTTAGCCCATAACATGAAAAACAATTTCATGTTTATCTTACCCAATTTATTAAAGTTTGCAAAATAAAATGACAAAATTTTCTTAAGTTTTTTTTCGTTGTTTGAAAAGGAAGCAATAATTTTCATCGAAACTAAGAAATTAAGCCACACAGGATATTAATTTAGGGATACCAAACCAAATTTAAGCAATTAAACGAGAGGAATGTGAAAAATTAAATGATCACAGGAATCCTAATCAACTCAGCGCAGACAGAATAACTAATTCACAACTTCCCTCAGTTACTTATCCACAAATTCAAGGTAGGAAGGTTTGTCTGCCACCCAATACCCTGCCTCTTTTTATTTCAAAATGAACTTCGCAAACAGATTTAATTTATGATAGTAAATCACTCGAAATAGAAAATTTATTTATTACCTAGATAGTAATTTGTGTCCGGGCTCACATAGATACCTGTGGCTCATAATTAATCCTGAGAATGATACGGAGCAGAACTAAAACCATGAAATAATTTGGCATCGCTGTTTAATACAGCTACAGCTATCAGTCGTATTCATAAAATTTGATTAAAACATTCTTAGACAGTTGTCCAACAAACTAAGAAATTTGGCAAGGCTTAGTAAGTTTATTTATAAAAGAAGGCCAACAGTTGTCTAATTAAACCTTCAACAACTAAAATCCTTTGAAACAGCTGAATTGACTTTTTGGTTTCAACTTTTCAAAGAAATTGAAAATAGTATTTTTGCACTTCAAACTACTTTAATTTTTCGATCTTAGGATGGGATTATAAATACGAATGTATGTTTCTAAGGATTTAGATCATTGTTTTTTCTGGGGGCTGTTTCATTTGTTTAGTATTTAAACTCTAAGGGATATAAGAATTTAAACAATTTGTTTGAAATGTCAAAACCTCTCGAGAAAAGCAATTGTTATAAGAAATTTTAGCTTTTATGAATTGATACTGAACTAGGTTTTAAAACAGGAAAAGTAATTAACCACCAAAGCCAACTCAAGAAATCAAATTACAAAGTGCAACAATGCTTTGTCTAAATTTATGGACAAAACTCTGTATTTACCTTAAAACAATATGGCGTCCGTAGATTTTTCTGACAAACTATACAGAAGGTATACAGGTTGTTTTGCATAAGATACGAAAAAAGCTCAGGACAGATAGAAGGGGCGTCTATCTCCCTCCTTTTAGGCGGCAGGAGAAATTTTAAATAAAAACTTATTTTATTTTCGAAATTTTTATTAAATTTCTCAAAAATTAATAAAGACTCGCACCTACCGTTGTTTGTGTTTGATTTAGAGCTAATAAGAGCATTGATTACTAAAAAAAAGTGACACTACAGTATAAGTGGCTTGGTTGATTTCCAACGATTTTTATAGAAAAAAAAGGAAAAGGTGTCTTCCCTTGCAATTTTTTTTCTTGTCTGGACCCGATTTACCCGTCCTGGGCTTTTGTTACATCTTAAGCAATACCCTGTATAATGCAACTCAATTTCTCGTATGATGAAGAGCTGACTATACCTAATTCCCGTAGCAGATAAATTCAAGACAGCCCGTCTTTCTCACATGCCTTATCTTACAAACATATACGTACCTATACCTAACTTTTTCTCTTCAAGGATTTAGCTATAGTCTTAAGTCTTATAAATAATGATATAATTTTGCTGTTTTTTGGTTTCAAAGTGCTCAAATAATTTGAAATAAAATTTTTTTAATTTTAAATTTGCTAAGTTTTAGCAACTTTTGTTTATTTTTAAAGGATGCGACGCCATTCGGAATCAGGTTCCATCCTCTGGCGCTCTTCAACCCATTGTTGTTTTAAAGGGCCAGAAGATTGTTGTTGTTGAATAGCGTCAGACGATGGAACCTGATTTCAAAAAAAAAACTTAGTGGATTTAGCTATTTATTTATTTATTTATTTCAATAAAATAAAATTCAAAAACAATTTGTAATGTAAACTTTTATATAAGTACATTTTTTTTTTTAAATTATTATGCTAGCCCATAACATGAAAAACAATTTCATGTTTATCTTACCCAATTTATTAAAGTTTGCAAAATAAAATGACAAAATTTTCTTAAGTTTTTTTTCGTTGTTTGAAAAGGAAGCAATAATTTTCATTGAAACTAAGAAATTAAGCCACACAGGATATTAATTTAGGGATACCAAACCAAATTTAAGCAATTAAACGAGAGGAATGTGAAAAATTAAATGATCACAGGAATCCTAATCAACTCAGCGCAGACAGAATAACTAATTCACAACTTCCCTCAGTTACTTATCCACAAATTCAAGGTAGGAAGGTTTGTCTGCCACCCAATACCCTGCCTCTTTTTATTTACAAAGCCAAGGTACGAGGGTCTGCCACCCAGTACCCAATCTCCACGCATTTGAACACTGTTTGTTCAAAGTCACATCACGCTTCGTCGCCTCATTCACTAAACCATACTTGGTACCTAAACTGTGACACGAGCGTCAGCGCGGAAAATGAATATTATGAACTCAGCTTAAATCAAGACTAACATGGCGTATCTTTCTTTTCCACCACCCTTTATTAACACATTAAAAAGCACCACCATACCAGTTGCCATGAATCAGTGAGAACGTTACCACTGCCACCACTTTGTATTGAGGTATTCTCATTCCAAAACTGCCTAAACAAAAGACGGAAGAGAAAACTAAAAAGTTGAAGAAGAAAGATGCTTTACATAAATGTTTTGTAAAAATGCAAGAAATACAGAGCAACAAATTATGTATATCCGCATGTTGGCTATTCATAATGAGTGCCGCGCTTAAGTGAATTTATATGGTAATTTTGAGAATTGTAAGCACAAATATAGCATCAGTGCGTTTAAAAATATGAATGTGCTTTTAAGGAATCCCTATTAGGTAAATGAGTTTTGGCAAAGTGTGTTTTGAAATTATGGCAAATTATGGCAGAAAGATACTTTCACCAATTAAATGAACAATCTTGGGGAAATACATAAATAATGAAATATTTTTTCAAAAATACATTCATACATACAGTCAATGAATTTAAAAATTACTATCATGTTTATTGGCTTTGTCTACGAAAATCTGGGATTAGAGTCCAAAAAGAAATGTGAAAAGTGCATAAAGTGAAATTTTATAATTTTTAAAAATGAATTTAATAACGATTTTTAAGATCCTGACACGACAGATGATGGACTTATTAAAATTCGTAATACAAAGGGGCAAAAACATTTAGAAATTATATTGGATATTGTGTAAGAGACAAGTTAAACTACCAACTTACTGTAGCGAACCAACTTCTCCCGACGCCCGATATCAACTGACTTGAATCCTTTACTCGCCAGTCCAATTATATATCCTCTCGTAAGTACTAAATACATACACTATCAACTGTTACTGCCACCTTTCCATATAAAAGCTAACCTACCCCTTTTGTATATACTGAATCCTACTGATCATGCATTCTCTACTTCTCTTTGCTTGCCTTTGCACATTAAGCTAACCTACCCCTGTTGTATATAATTCGCTATCGTATCAAGCTGATCATACCTACGTTGTCAACATGTCCTTGCTCGCACCACATTGCATTACCCGTTGAACGCAAGCTGACTGTCTAGACGACAACGAATGCTTATGGCAAATCATCCCTACACATCTGGTATCTTGTTTTGCGTTGTCTAGACATTACTGTTTACAACAACCCTTTGGTTGTTCAAGGATATTTTGTTGTTCTGTGTTAACTGCAGATAAATGATTCTACCTATGGTATATGTTGATATTCTACTTAAATAATTGGACATGGTTTTGGAGTTTCAGCCCGCCGGGAGAAGAAGATAATATTTATATCTTATTAATAAACATGCCTTTGTGTTGCAACGATGATCGGGTTTTCACCATCCATCGTTACAATTGGATATTGGATATTGGAAGAGTTAGTTTCCTATGAACAAAAACATACACTGCGATGAGCAGTGAAAAGCAACCTTAGACATTAGGTATCAGAATTGAGTTTGCCCATTCCTAAGGTGGAATACGTAAAGGATATTCTATAGAGGTTAACAAATTCAAAATGTAATGAAACGCAGAAAAATAAGTTCCTTTTTCATGGTATTGGTTTTGTAAAGATATTCTCTAAAGACAATCCTTTACCATAAGTGCTAAAAAGTAATGCAGATGGCTCGAATGAAGCGTAATCGCGAATGTGAACAATTGGTAGGTACTATCAGCGTCGAAGTGATCCATTAGTTTGAGAGCACAAGATCGTGATGGCAAGCTCACAGATAGATCTATTACTTGAATTTATGGGCTTATCGCATGTTTCCCGCAGTAGCTTGATGTTGTCGCTCGTTGTATGGCTCTATGCTCCATTTTGTTGAAACCACAGTTCTTCCTCATCAATGCCATTCAACCGAGGACCAAAAAACTTGTCAATCATGGCTTTATAGCATTCTCAGAATAAATCCTCCATCCCGCACAGCAAGCAAAAACCAATAAAATAAAGTCCAAATCAGTGCCAAACAGTTTTCAGTGCTTGTTAAAAAAATATAGATATGTATATAAATAAGTGGGAGCTCAATAGTCTTCAATGACAAAAACACCTCCAAGTTATATTTAAATTTTATCTTTTGCATCTTTCTATTTAACACGAAGTTACTCTATGCTCGACTATTACAACTCAGCCTCTTATGGCACTTTCCATTGGTACTATCTCTCCATCGTTCTTCTTAAGAAGAGCATCGTGGAGAGAGAGTCAATTCTCCAAAGCTTGAAGCAGCTCACAGCTGATGTTCGCTCGGTTAAAATCGAGTGTGTCCTGAGATCGTAAGCCATCTATCTTAGTGCGTTTGGGATAAGGAGTTACGGTTAAACAAAGGACACATTCTACTATATAACTATATATATAAGATTGGATCAAAAAATGCGACCATTTTTTTTTTCTCGAAACAATTCCATTTATACCTTCGAGGAGGTGTAGAGAGATACCTGTTAATAAGAGAGCTCTTATGCTCTTAATATGTAGAGGTCGCCCATCGCAGATTTCCATTTCCCATAGAAATTGTATGGGAGAAAAAGCCTATAAGTTTGGAATTTTATATTTTGGTCTAGAAGCAAAGTTCCTGGATGAACGATACATAGATGCATTATAGAAAATTAGTTTTAAATCGACAAATTCATTTCTTTAAAAGTTATTCAAGGTTAAAATTTAATTCAAAGTAAATTTAATTTTTTCTTGATATCTGACAAAATGTCAAAACTGTAACGAAGCGTTACAGTGCGGATATTTTGTTCAACAAAATTCAAGCGATATATATATAGATAACCAAGCCTATCAGAAAAATCAAATCAACGAATACAACGAATACCTTTGCAAGCACCTATAGCAACACACGAGTTACACCCCACACGATGCACATTTCTAGGTTTCCCATTCCGCCCATTCGTTCGTAATATGCAAGCACAGGCATTAACACGCGACCTTCGATACGTATTCGCCCCACACGATGATCAATGGGTTTGCTCATTTATACAGCTCACATGCGCTTACAGTAGGAAATGTTGACATTAGGATGTGACTCGACCATACAAAATTAATTAGAATCGTTAAATACAAAATTAAGTTTCTGCTCCGTTTCTGCTTCGTGCTTAATAGAAACTTTGAATCCAGTATCTGGCACTGATTCAAGATATATTTTTAGAAGGCACTAGTTTACTAGACAGCTATCCAAGATTCTAGTTGGAAATATATTTCCTAAAAAGATATCTCCAACCGATCCGAGCTTCTCTCCGATCATTGGTTTTGCAGAGTTCGGAAAGGCTCAACTGATTATTCCGTGTGGATTGCCTTCTGGAATCACCACGGACGACGTTGGAAGCTATTGACGCAAAAATAGCTTCAACGATAATTCCATTGCTTTGGTGCTTTGGAAATAAAGCAGAATCGCGAGAACCTGCTTGTTTATTCGTCTTTCCACTCCTTCTGAGTGTAGTGAGGACAGGTGCGCGCCACCTGATTATTCTTCAGCATTGACGCTGAGAACAGAATCCGGAAAGGCTCAACTGATTATTCCGTGTGGATTGCCTTCTGGAATCACCACGGACATTGGAAGCTATTGATGCAAAGATAGCTTCAACGATAATTCCATTGGTTTTGTGCCTTGGACATAAAGCAGAAGCGAGAACCAGCTTTGTTTATTCCACTTTCCACCCCGTCTGACTGTATCGAGGACAGGTTTGAAGCCACCCGTTTATTCTTCGGCACTTGTGCTGAGGACAGAATTGCTTGTGTTTATTCCTCCTTCCCCTCCCTCTGAAGGTAGAGAGGACAGGCTCATAGCCACCCGTTTAGTCCCTAGTATTTGCGCTGGGGACAGAGTCAAGTAAGAACCAAGTTATTATTCGCCGCGAGTACCTATAAGGAATTGCACCAACCTGACTTGGAAGGATCATCTTTACTCATGGAAATATACTATATCAATTAAATAAAGAATATTGTTGTTTATAAGATTAAGCAACGCCTGTTAGTATTAAGAAGATAAATAAAAAGGAATTTTTATTAAAAAGAAACATTGGTTGTATTGGATGTTTTTGGCAAACATTTGGTTGAATCTTTATCTCGACTTCTGGTGCTTCGTCGAGAATACCTTAGACAGACTGATGTTACCGCAGCCTTAGAAAGCAAGCATCGCAAAACTTATCACTTAAAATCATTAAATCATCATCATCATACTTTAACAACATTTGTGTTCTTTCAACAGTCCTGATGGTTGGTAAAATATGAACAATGTTGATCACGGATGTTTGTGAGAATTCAGTAACGTTTCAATTCTGTTGGGATTTTCCCGGGCAGATGGAAAACTGCATTTGTCCAGTCGTCCCTAAAAAAGGCGAATCATCCTCCCCTTCCAATTACCGTCCAATTGCACAAGAGTCTCTTCTTTAAAGGGTCATGGAAAAGTTGACAACTCAAGAAATATCTTGAATAACGAAAGCTCTCGACGACCATCAGTACGTCTTTCGTAGCAAAAGGTCCACTGGTGATTTGATGACTTATCTCACCGAAAAATGGAACTCATCCTTACACTGCTTTGGAGAGGGTAAGATTATTACGTTGATATTTCTAAGGCATTTGATAGAGCTTGGCATCAAGCTCTCTTATCGAAAATATGTGCTTTTGGAATCGATGAGTCTCTTCTTCGTTGGCTTAGAAACTACCTTTCAAACCGTTTAATACAAGTTGTATTGGATAGCTTCAAGTCTGTCATAAATGCTGATCACTTCCTTGCTCTTCAGATGTAGAACTGGAACGGCTGCGTATGATAAGCCCTTTGAATTCTGGCCTTGTCAGGATTGTTACATGAAATAGTAAGAAGCGAGTAGAATTCAATGCTGTCTTTCGGCGGTTAGACTCAACATCCCCTATTGCCATTATCCATGAATGGGATACCTGCATCTAAAAAAGCGAAAGCTTTCATAATTTGACAGGTCGTAAACGATTATCTCCGTTGGAATGACAACATATTTGAAGTAGCCAAGAATACTGCAAAGCTCAAGACAATGCAGGCAACATTTCATTCCTTCTGATCTGGCTTCAATTTATAAAACTTGGACTGGAGTATAACTTCCAAGTGTTCAAGTGCTCTCCAAACACAAAACGGATGAGGAAACCCTTGGTTGTTTCGAAAGAAAAACGTTCCGAGTCATCTTTGGTCCCGTATGTAAGGGTAGTGTGTGTAGACGAAGATTCAACAACGAGCTGTATGAGCTGGGCATGGGCATAGCAGAAAGAGTGTATGGATCGCAAGACTACGAAAGATTTTGGTTGAGTTCCAGGTTCTTCTGGAACTACAATGCCGACCAAAGGAAACAAATAAGGTTCATTATAGAAAGGGATACACTTATTTTCTCTTCCGAATTCAGTAAACTCAATGCTGGTTGAAATTGAGGAAAATCTACTTTCTAATTTTTTGTGAGTCTAAAATGTAGATCTAAAAACCAGTTTAGTCTCTTCTTTTTGCAGGAATTTAAGAAGCGATTTTAACAATAGCAATGCACTTTACCAATGAAAATAAAATCAATACTGAAAACTTCAGTGGTAAGGTGCATTGCTGATCTGTCCTGAGTTCCGCTCCTTAGCTTATCCTTAAAATAGATGCTTTATGCTATAGATGTTAAAATAGCTAAAGCAGTAACAAAATGAGATTCCGAAAAAGTATTGGCTGAATTTTTTCTAAATAGGGCACCCAACAGTTTTTTTTTTTAAAGAAAATCCTCTTCGTTGAAAGATGCATCGCATCATAAACGGAATCGTTATACTATATAAATTAAACTTTAGATGAATTTTCAACCTTAAAGCATTATAGAGACCTATGTTCAATCATAAATACCATTCTGTTTTTCCTTGAACATCTTAGACCGTTCGTCACTGCCAAATGTTCGAGCATCTTTACCTCCTACCTAACCTTATTTCAGTTAATTCAAATTTCTCTTCGATGAATATTATTATCCTTCTTTATGGAAAAGTCAATCAATCATTATTCAAATTTCAACATTCTTTTGGCAAAACTTCTTTTCTTTAAATTGCATTCCCTGAAGCAGCTATCAAAAGTGCATAATTCTCCTTGCTCTCTGTTCTTATTTTTTTTTGTTTTTTAATTTTTTTTTATTCAAAGCCTGCTCGTCTACGTTGCGATTGAACAAGAACCCTTCCGAAAAATAAACAATAAAATAATAGTTTGTTCCCGAATCATAGTGTACGAAAGTATGTGTGTGTTTAAAAAAAATACACCCACATCCTTTTTGGACAAAGCACTTGGGACCGAGAGAAGTCATGTCTCTTTCATGGAAAGATCTTCACAAGAAAATGTTTTATCCTTACAACCCACCCAGTGACATAAACTGAACCAGAAACTTTTCCTGGCGGCAAAGCAGCGGAGTATGTATAGATGTATACGTCGCGTCGTCTACGTACAACGAGAAAAAGAGAGACGTTCAAAATAAAAGCGGCTTCTCATCTGATGGTTCTATCGTTTGTTGAGGGAGTTGCTTCTATAGTCCTGGAAAATGCTGCCGAAGAAATAGTAAAATAAGTGAATTGTTTGCGCGAGTTTTTTCATTGCATCTTTCTTAAGATATCATTGTTACCCTTTGTGATGGGTCGTAATGGAAAATAACGATGGAAATATATAGGTACATCCTTAACAGATGAATAAGAATCTTTCAACGATGTTTTTTACATCTCCATCTTTTGTTCTTTTACACTTTTTGCTTTTTCCAGTAAAAGCGGCTAGCAAAAATAACGCATATAATTTTTCTGTGTTTAAATATTATGGAAACGAAGGACAATGTATAGAAAGGGCAAAACAAAAACTTTCGTAGGCTTCACGAGTACTAGTTACTATTTACTGGTAGGTATGACTGGTTGAAGTTTCTCGATAGTGTCTAAGAGCGTCTTGAAGTTAAATGAAGTTAAATAAAAGACTATTATTATAACTGAGTAAAGTGTAGGTAGATTAGAGTAATATTCCAATTGAGTGCTCGTTAGATTTGTCTCCAACGATGTTGTCCACGATATTTTTTTAGATGCTACTGCAAAACGATTGGCATGATTTTGGATATTATTGTTAACAGGTTTGCATGAATAGATATATAATGTACTTATGTCTTCTTACACAAAAGTAACTATCTACGAATACTAAAAGTGGAAGCTGTTGTCAATAGGTGAAAGTTATTTAACATTCGTATTTATTAGATTTCGCTATTACACGCTTAAAACGCATGATAGTTATTCAGTGAATAAGAACTTATTAAGGCTTTATTCAGTGAATAAAAAGTCCATATTTATAATTCTTTTCATCACCTATTATAGTTATTCATCCCTTATGTTAAAATCATAAAGAAACTCTCTAATTTTGGTTTCTCAATGGTTGAACTGACAACAGAATTTTGTTTTTGTTTATATTTTCTTAGCTATGGAAGATGAATTGTAAAGTTGCATGATATACGTTTTTCTATATCTTTATATATATAATTCTGCTGTACGTGTGTATGTCATTGAACTCCTCTTAAACGGCTTGACCGATTTAAATGAATTTTTCTTTATGCGTTTGAGTGGCGCCCTCTGGATTCACAAATCAGCCCGGCAGAAGAATTGGAATATAATAAAAGTATCAATTTCTTTATTCTTAACTGTAATGAATAAAAAATTAAATTCGAACAATACTTTTGTTTTTTTTTTAATATGTAGTTTTTGACAACAAAAATTATAATAATATATATATATATAATAATAATTATAATAAACTATAAATAATATATAACAGATAATAAGATTATTTAATTGTTTGTTTTTAAAAGTTATTTTAACTTTTTGACTGGTAATTTGATTTTGATTTGACAACCAATCTTTGTGAGTGAAGATTACCGCTACGTGCGGGAGAACTTTCTGTACTTTTTTGATTCTTTCTGATAGTGACATTTCGACTATGCAATGGAACAGGACTGGCTGTGAAAAAGCTGATGAATAACGTCATTGAAGAAACAATCATAATAGGACAATACAAAGGAGAGGATGTCTTGATCCCGCGAATACCGATGATTCCAACGGATTTACCATTCGATTTTAAAAGGTTGCAATTTCCAGTACATAAATAAATCACAGAGGGACAGTCGTTAGAGATTTGCGGAAGCGACTTGGAGTTTTCCTGTTTCGCGCATGAACAATTATACTTCGCATGTTCGCGCGTCGTAAAACCGTCTTCTTTATTTATTTACGCATAACAAAACAAGACAAAAAATAAAGTTTATGAAAAAGCTTTAAATTGACTAACAGACTGTATAATAACAGTGTCTGTCTGTCAATATCTAATTTAAACCTTATAAATAGCCAGTGATTTGCCGAAAATAATAATAATTTATTTATTGATTTATTTATACGGATTCGTTTTGTTTGTTTTGGAATTAATTTATTCAAAAGTATAGGTCTTTAATTTATTGGAACACTAAAAAGACATCTTTGATACATTTTCTTAAGTGTATACTATTGACTCTGGCGTATACGTACTGTTTTTTTTAGATTTATTCTGATAATAAATTGTAACTACATACTTTCAATACATTTTATACTAGCTGTGCCCGCGACTTCGTCCGCGTGGAATAGTGACTTCCGGCAGCATTGTTAATTAAATCTTGAAGAAAAGATACATTGTTTCACAAGCTTGAAATAAGCTGTTCTGATAGTGAAAAAAAAAAAAAAAAAAAAAAAAAAAATTGATACACTAATTCTGCCGCATAAAGTTGCCATGGAATTTTTTTCTAAACGAACACCTGCAACTTTAAGCGTCTGAGCCTTATTTATAATGACCAATCAGTGGGAATTAAAGGAAAACGGGGAATCAAAACGTTTTCTCCTTTTGTCGTTCTAGTTATTAAAATTTTTATAGTGCCGCATCTTAGATGTGTAATTTGTAGCTGTATACAATTCTGAATTACTCATTATTGGATTACTGGAACATCAACTTGATGCCACTCCTAATAGTCCTAAGAAATTGAGAAACTCTATAGGGTATGATGTGACTTGCTCAGTGTCCATAATATTGTCTATTGATATACATTCGCCAACATACCCCAATACGTCAAACACATTTTATTAGTTTATCTTTATATGGTTAACTATCTCATTAGTCGGCGCCGAAATCAACCTTCCACACAGCCATTCCCGATTGCCAATTTTTATTTGAAGATCAAGATAGACATTTCTTCTCAGGTCAAATGTATTTCGACAGTTTGACAGAAATCACCCTGCAGTGAAAGAACTTTTATCGACCCAGCAGTTTTAAGGTTACCGTTTACGGTGTCGATCCTGTAGAAATATAGGGATTACTTATTAGGCCCATGTCCTTCATCAAGCTCTTGGCTATCTCTGAATAAAATTCCATTTAAATCGGATCAGTGGTCTGGGTGGGAGATGGTAACAAAGAAACACGGACAGACAGAGCTCGATTTGTTATATTAGTAAGGATGTCCGTCTTCGGGTCTTAGACTATCTCTGTACCAAAATTCATATAAGGCGGTTCAATAGTTTGGGCGGTAAATATAAACAAAGAAAAACAGACAGACAGAGTTAATTTCGGATTTATATTGTTACTAAAGTCTTCCATTCCCGTGGGAATATGAGAGCTGTTTCCGGAGGATGACTTAAAGTTCATATTACTCGGGAATAGTGTAATATTCTAACGGTGGACATTTTTTCATATGGCTGCTGTATTTTCCAAGTTCCCGTTTCCATGGGAATACAGGGATAAATCATATTGCATAACATATATGTCCATATTCAGGTTCTAGACTGTCTCTGTACCAAAATTCATATAAAGAGGTTCAATAGTTTGGGCGGTTAATGGTGGTAACAAAGAGAAATAGACAGACAGATTTACACCCCTATTACAGATGACAACCCAACTGAAAATTGAGTTGTGTGCCCATGTTATATATATGAAAAGACAACCCAATTTTCAGTTGGGTTGTCATCTGTAATAGGGGTGTTAACATCGAACTTATAATATTAGTAAAGACTCCCGTTCCCGTGGAAACATGGTGACCATTCCCGTAAGGAATATGGGGATGGGTAAAAGTTTATGTCGGTGTTGTAGTTTCTAAGTTCCCGTATACGTTCCCGTTCCCGTGGGAATATAGGGATAAAATTACAGCCTTTGTCCTTTTTCAGGTTCTAGACTATCTCTGTACAAAATTTCATTTAAATCAGTTCTGTAGTTTGGGCAGGAGACGGTAACATAGAAATCCGGACAGACAGAGTGACTTTCACATTTATAATATTAGTTAGGGTTTAAGAGTTCAATGGGAAAAATTTTATTTGCTGATTGTTGCTAAATTAATTTCGCCTGTATCAATTCAAATTCATTGAACTTATCCCTCAGTGACATAAACTTATATTTCATTCACATATTAGCACTTGACCAGAAGATTCCCTCTGAGAAGGAGTTGGAAATGGAAACCTATAAACTACTCGACAGATTTCAAAAATTCTTTCGGCACTGGGATGCCACATAGTCTTCAGTAACATATAGGGACCTTACACTACACAAACCGTTTGTGCAAACATATGTATTTTGTTTTTGTAAAAATCTTTGTGCAAACTGTTTGAGTAGTGCGGAGCGATGTTGAGTGTTTGCGCAAACAGTTTGAAGAAAATCAAAAAATTTTGAATTTTCCGTGTTTGCACAAACATGTTTGAGTCGTGTGTGTTGAATTTTGCTCAAATAGTTGTCAATTTTCAAGAAGTAAAGAAATAAACAAGAACAAATTTTTCCACGGAATTTTTCGAATTATATAAAAGTTTACCGGTGTTCTGGTGTGTTAAAAGCAAAGCGCAATAATTAAAGCAGTACTGCAAAAGCGCTCATTGCTCATAGGTCTGATTGATATGAAAAACGTCAAGCAGCTAATATCTCTCAAACATGTTTGTGTAGTGTGTGGTGAAACTATGTTTGCGTAGTGTAGGAGCCCTATTAGCGTATATTTTATCCCTCAGGATTAAAACTACAGGCCCAAGCAACGCCGGGTGGCCTGGACCTCTTCCAAAAACTATGTCATCGTTAGAGTGCTTAATTGCCCCTGAGTAGCATAGACTATATTTCATTCCCACACTGCCACAAAAACGAAAGCTTAGTTAGACTGCTTTAGTTAACTTTCAAGTGATAAATATAGGGCCTAAGCTGCGCTGGGCGGGTCAGCTAGTTATATTATAAATTATTCTTTGTTGTTTTGTACAAAAAGGGAAAATCAAAAACGTTTCCCAACTAAAAACTTGTAAGAAACGAATTTCCAAAAAAGGAGAACAATGCATATTTCTTTCAATTGAAAACATATTTAATTCATCCAAATTATGTATAAAGTTAAAGTAATTTGAGTATATGTATTTCCATTTTAGCTATTTATATAATTCTCAAAGTTGTAAATAAACCACTGAATGACAAATCAATACTCAAAACCAAATGACATTTATGCGTTAAAACACGCATATCGGCTTTTAAGCTATTCAGCCCTTATTCACTGACGAAAAATGATTATAAATACGATTTTTGTTTTATTCAATGAATAAGAGTGTTTTAAAGTTGTGCAGAGTTTATTATGCGATCATAAATACGGCTGTTAGTTATTGAGTGGTAAATAAAAATACATGTGCTTGAACTTGAGATGGCACAGCATTTCATTTATTAACTCTTAATTTGTGTGCAACATAAATTTCTTTTAGAAACTCAATGTGATTTAAGATTCAATCCTTTTCCACTTTTTTAAGCATCAGTTCTATACAAAAACAGATTTTATTTGATTTGAATCTATTGATTTTTTAACAACTGTACATTAAGATTTACTTATAATTTGTACAGGATATAATACAATTCATTAAAAGTGCGAGACTTAAAAAAAAATCTATTTAATTACAATGGAAACAGTACAAAATTTATATAGCCAGTTTTGTGACAAAAATAAAAGCGAAGTTTAAAGCTCAACATGTAGATGTGAAATTGAAAAAAAGTTAGTTTCAGTTACAACCTCGCAAAATGTTCAAAGTATTGTCTCTGAAACTTTATGTGTTCTGTATAACAGAATAAACGAAAAATATTTTGCGTGATATCAAGCAGGTGTACCTGGAACAACGCAATATAAAATTTCGATTAGAAGAGAAAAAAATAAATGTGGTGAACGGATCGCTCGAAGTCTTAATTATTTTGAAGAGAAAAGAACAACACCGATACTTGAAGAAAGCTCCCAAAGAACAGCCTATGAGTTCACGATCCTGAGACGAAACATTACCAATTTATGATGGTTGAAAACGAGCCGAGCATTATATGCAACCTTTAATTTTGTAGCGAATGTAATAGAGGATCTGCGCATAACTCACATCCACAAGATATTATCGGTATATGATAAGTGATTTGAAACAGTTGGAAAAATTGACACAGGTCAGGGTGCACCAAAGTTAGCCTTTTTCAAACTGTCAAAAAGTGATCTCAAAGTTGAGAAACGGACTTTATTGTATGACCAAAAATCAAATCACAAAGTATGTAGATTTACAAGGTCGAAGTGCAATATAAAACCACAAATCATTCATTCATTTGTATTATTTTATCATCTAGCTTTCTCGACTTCTTGTTGCTCGAAGATATTGTTTCTAACATCATGAAAAAATAAATAAATAAAAAAATAAGGGACGTAGCTAGTAATATAACGATAAGCACAATAATTATATTGTTTCTGTATAATTTTAATAAGTTTTTGCTATAGTTTGCGTATAATGTGGTAAAATGGTTACAAATTAAAGGTTTTTATCTATGAAACAAATAATGTCCTTTAAAGAAGGGAACGCATATGTAAATCTGAGTCTGAATTTTTTTTATGATTGAAAAAGTTAAGAGTACACCGTTGTACATCAATCATGCAAGTGGGTGATTCAAAATGCTTTTAAGATATGCACACATTTCCCTTTCAAAGCACTTCGAGGTTCTGCCTAAGATGACTTAAGTGCTGCTTTAGCTTCAAGCATCTTGTCAGATTTCGGTGCAAAGAGAGCAACTGAAGAGGAAAAGAAAATCTAGAGTGCCATGTTAGCATTTGAGCGCATAATAAGTTGGTAAACCATGTGAAGAGGCATTTATGAAGGTGTCAAATTCTTATGTGATTAGCTTAAAAACGTTTGAGTCATGTTTCATGTAGTATTTTTGTCTTGATAATCAATTCATCATGCTGGAAAAAAATAGGAGCATAGCTGTTGAAATTGAATGTGCAAACTGAAACGTTTAATTATCGGCTGAGATCGATAAATAAGATTTTGCCTAATGTTTTTGGGAGATAGTTGATTCATTTTTGTGGTATGACACGCAATAAATAAATTATATATTTTCACAACTTTCAAAATCTTTGTTAAGGACGTTGCAAAGACTACAAAGTCATTGTTTCTCTTGAATTTTTCTGGTTGTTTTACCAGTGCAGCCCATAAAGGCAATTTTCAGGAGTAATTTTAAAACAAAGTAATCAATAGATTGTTTTGAAGTTTTGGGGACATGGTATGTTTTATTTTCGGCTATATTAAAAAGTTCCCAACTGCTAGCATCATTCCAGCCAAATGAGTAGCTGAAAAAAAATTTCAAAAGTTTAATAAAGTTATAGGTATTTCCTGCACAACGACCGACGATTTTTGAAAAATATTAAACACTAGCTGTGCCCGCGACTTCGTCCGCGTAGAATAGTGACTTTCGGCAGTATTTTTGATTTTTCAGGCCACTTATTTTGCAAATAAGACACATTCATGCGTTTTAGTAAACTATTGTTATATTCTTATATTTCAGTACATTTTTGCACACGACGTTCTTACTTTTTCCATCTTTTGTCAAATAAAAAGGTTTTGCGTGTTTGAAACACTTTTTTAAACAAAAATGACAAATCGTTGGGAATTAAAGAAATACGGGGAATCTATAGTTTTCTCCTTTCGCTGTTCCAGTCATTATTAAAACTTTTATAATGCCACATCTCAGACGTGTAATTTGTAGCTGTGTACAATTCTAAATTACTCATTATTGGCACTGGAACACCAACTTGCAGTCACTCCTGATAATTCTAAGAAAATGAGAAACTCTTTTAAGTCAAGTCGACTTTTCACGCAGTCATTACCGATTGACAATATTTATTTACAGATCAAGATAGACATTTCTTCTCATGTAAACTTTGTAATCGACAATTTGACAGAAATCACCTCACGGTGAAAGAACTTTTGAAATTGGTTCCCGTGGGAATTTAGGGATAAAATATATAGAGTATATGCTTCCTCAGGTTCTAGACTATCTCTGAACAAAATTTCATTTCAATTACTTTTGTAGTTTAGGCAGGAGATGGTAACATAGAAAAACGAACAGACAGACCTAGTTTTGCATTTATAATATTAGTGAAGACTTATTCCCGTGGGAATATTTGAATAAAATATATCCTATGTCCTTCTTCAGGTTCTAGATCATATCTGTATAAGATTTCATTTAAATCGGTTCTGTAGCTTGGGCGAGAGATGGTAACATAGAAAGACAAACAGACAGAGCACTTATTATATCAGTAAGTACCCCCGTTCCCGTAAAAATATGGGAATGAAATAAAGTTTATATTACTCGGCGATAGTGTAGCATTCTAACGGTGGAAGAATTTTTGAAATCGGTGCTGTAGCTTCAAATTCCCCGTATACGTTCCCGTTCCCGTGGGAATTTAGGGATAAAATATAAAACCTTTGCCCTTCCTCAGGTTTTAGACTATCTCTGCACAAAATTTCATATCAATCAGTTTAGTAGTTTGGGCGGGAGACGGTAACATAGAAAGTCGGACAGACAGAGTTACTTTCACATTTATAAAATTTAGTTAGGATTTGGATTAACAAAATCGAGCAGGTATTTAAAAAAAAAATTGTTTTTTTGGGGTTTGAAAATTTTTCGTGTCAAATTGACAATTTGGTTGGGAATGCAGTGTATTCGGGAAGGCTCTGATTGGTGTCAACTTGTCGGTGCAACTTATAGTACACGTCAAATGCACTTACTATACCTCCATGTGGTATCCACTGGGAACTGGAATGCTCCACCCTGCTAAACTAGTAGGTGCTTAGTGTTGATGAATTCGACTTACAAAATCTACGGTGGATTTTGCTTTTCCAACACATGTATTTGACTTAATGGTCTATCTGGTGAATGACTTCCTGGTGAGCCAACGGCACCTCACATACGCCTGCAGGGTGGTACTGCTTCAGGATTATCCGGGCTTTTACGTCCAACTGGATAACAAAAAGACCAGGCCCTCTTAGGGGTTGTGCACGGGGATGAATTATCCTACTATATAAAAACTTTATGGTATAATATGGATAGCAATTTTGATCTCAACGTTGACGACACAAGTAAACGATAAAAGGACAAAGACCTCCGGATCCGCACGTTAAACGTAAGATCCCTTAACAGATTACGTGCAGCTAATAAACACCCTGGACTGCTACAATGCAGACACAACCGCCATCCAATAGTGCGATGGAATGGGCTGAGCATAAAGAAAATAAAAAACTGTGATATCTAATATGGCGACTGCTACAGACAACATAAAAAAAGCCTAATTGGGGGCGTATTTGTTGATAGAGGTAGACTCAGAGATAAGGTTATCAGCCAAAACTCAGTATTCCTATATCAGTTAATCATCCCGACTTTTTACCGATACCAATCCCAAACTCATTTGTAATAATCCATATTTTCTTGATCCTCTTATCGCTCCTGCTGTAAAAGTATCAATGCAGATCCCTGATAGTACCGAATCTCGTTACACCATGTCCAGGCTACGAGACCGTCGTATGTATGACAATGTTCGTCTCTACTTGGCCTCTTTATATAAGACCGCCGAATCAGTTTGCATAGATGGCAAGACTAAAACTAACGTAATGTTGCGTATCCAACAAGAAGGTCTACTGAAATCTTCTTGCCCTTAGCAAAATGTATAACTCTTTTCACGAAACTTTCAATGTTTCTAATCAAACTGATGACTTACAAGCTTACGCGGCTTATATTAAACAAAAAAAATAATCTCTATACCCGACGAAATCGTACTAGGAATGATACTCGCGTTTGACACCGCCTTCGTCTCCACAGGTAGGAGTCCCTTGGCCTTCCTTGCTATATACTACCAGAATATTAGAGGGCTCCGAACCAAAACGTCCTCAGTTTTTACTAATTCGCAATCATTTCCTCATGACATTTTTGCTCTGACCGAATCGAACCTAACTCCAAATATTCTTGACAGTGAAAAATTTACATCAGAGTATTTAATTTTTCGTCAGGACGGCCTAACGGTTTTGTTAGCGGTGAACTGTCGTATGAATGTCAGTCCTTTCAATTCATCGCACTCAACAGATTTTTAATTTATAACAGTTAAAATCAAACTGCCCTCCCGATATATTTTCGTTATGTGTTGTTATATTCGCCCCTCTCAACCAACCATATGATATCAGCTCATAGTTGATGCAATTGACCATCTTTTCGATGCTGCTGACACCAACGACAAAATAATATGTATGGGTGATTTTAATCTCCCGTTTATTCAATGGTCTCCTCATAACGACGGTACTTACTATTATCCATCAAATACTGCATCTGAAAAAGAAATACTTTTCACTGATTGCATGCAAGACTCTAACCTTTTCCAAATAAGTGGTATTGTTAACAACCTCAATACGTTTCTGATCCTGTTAACGCTATTGTGACAGCAAGTGGCCAACTTCTTTCTAAACTGGACGAATATCACCCACCTTTGTCGCCTTCATTCTCTTATCACAATCTTCAACCTAACATTGCCATAGACTATTTCTTTAACTTTAGAAAGGCTGACTTTCCCAAATTTAAGTCCCTTCTTGCCAATATCAACTTTATTTTTCTCAAGACTCGATCGATCATGCGTTGTCAGCATTTTATTTAGAGATATTTAAATGTTTTGCACAATCTGTTCCTTTAATGTCTCGTAAAAATTACTCCTCTTCCTCACCTTGGTATAATAAAGATCTTCGGTCACTTCGCAACCTGAGGAATGACTTATGGAGAAGGTATCTTCTTTTAAAATCAGTAAACGACTACCAAGTTTTTTCATTCGTTTTTACACAGTTTTGAACTTAGTACACATCATTCTAACGAATATGTACTTCAAATCCAATCTTCAATAAAGTTAAATCCTAAACGTTTTTATGAATTTATAAACATCAAAAGAAAATCTGACGGCTACCCTTCCTCCCTCTCTTACCTTAACAACTCATCATCAGACCCTGAAACGATTGCAAATTTTTCGCAAACTTTTTTAACCAGTCATTTAGTGATTGCGAGGTAGAAGTGGATATCCATAATTTTCCAATATCTAAAAAACTCTCCACAAACCTCGTTTCACACATTGAATATTCTCCCATCCATAATCAAAAATAAAATAGATAAACTCTTAATTCATAAGTCACCTACCGACTTAAGAATATTTCTTTTTTAATTCATAAGTCACTTGTTAGTTTATGACTTGTGACTAATTTAATTCATAAGTCACTTCCTAGCTTATGACTTGTGACTTACTTAATTCATAAGTCACTTTCTAGCTTATGACTTGTGCCTCATTTAATTCATAAGTCACTCGTTAGCCTATGACTTGTGACTTATTTAATTCATTAGTCACTTGCTAGCTTATGACTTATGGTTTATTTAATTCACAAGTCAAATACTAGCTTATGAGTTATATTTTTTTTACTTCATAAGTCACCGACTAGCTTATGAATTAAAGTCAAGAGTTAAGCTAAAAGTGATTTAAGCATTTGCAACCCTGACCCATTGATATAGCTCCTTCCTTTTTCTATTCTTAAAAGCTTCATACAATGTGTTATGTGTTCCGTACTCATTTCAAAAAGCCTGTGTATCATCTCCTCCCTGGTACACAACTTAAAGTTAAGAGTTAAAAAATATCTGAAACATTAGAAACAGGCTATGAAAAACATATTAAAAGTCCCAAACCCCTTCTTACTACTATTACTATCAACAGGCTACAGGCCTCTTCTAACTTCTCAACTTTCTGTCAATCTCTATCCTTAAATTATCTTGATCAATTGCAATTCTCCCTAATTTCTGAATCAAAACCATTTTATAATTCTTTTTTTTTATAACTATGCCACACATCAAGGGGGTTATGACTGTTGTAGAACACATTGCGAGCATTTAGGCATGTAGGAGAGGATTCAATAGGAGATACCGATGCACATTGCTTTTTAACCTTTGTGAATCGTAATGCAGAGGAAATACAGTGCCAGGTAAAACATTCCACATACGGGTGGTGCGACTAAAACAAGAACCTCTATACTTGACTGTACGTGGGATAGCTTATAACTCTTCTAGCGCCCTAGATTTGCTCGCTGATATTAGTTCATTATTATTAATTGCTAATTATTAAAGAACAAATTCTGCTTACAGATAAAAAAAAAAATGTTCACCCCACAGTAAATCTTAAAACTTATTATAATATTAAGCAAAAACACATTCGATAGCATTTTACAACTTAGTTATACATACATATACATGTGATATTCATACCAATTTTTTTTTAAATTAATTATATCAACACTTATTTACTGTACATCTAGTTTAGTTTAACTTCATATTTTCGTATAAATTTGAATAAAAACTTACCTACAACTACAACTTGTTCACTAGAGCACTGTCTGTGAAAAAGCGGTAAAAGAGAGTGAGACAGGTAACGTTTCGACGATGTTCAAGAGAATCAATCGATTCTACGATTGAACTATCACCTACCAATTTTAACGCTCTATTTTGTACCCTATCAAGTAGGCACAAAGATGTTTGAGGAGCACCTCACCAGATATGGGAGTTATACTCCAGCTTAGGTCGGATGAAGGCCTTATAAATTGTAGTCAAATCAGAAGAGGTTGAGAACTTCCTACATCGTCTCAAGAAGCCTAAGCATTTAGCAGCGTTTTTGGCGACTTCAAATATGTGTTCATTCCAACGAAGATCATCATGTTAAGCTTCAACGACAGGAGACAGCATTAAGTTTTCGAAGCATTGAATTCTACTCAGTTCTTAAAAACCCATGTAATAATGCTATCAAGGTCAGAATTCAATGAGCTTATCATATGCAACCATTCCAGTTCCACATCCGAAGAGCAGGGACGTGAATTTGGAAACGAATATGAAAAGCTGAGGGTCGAGTTGTCAGCAAAACATTTAAGCGAATTAGAAGTTTCAGACCAGAGATCATTTATGAAGATGAGGAAGAGAGTCGGAGACGAAACGGAGCCTTGGGGCACACCAGCATTTACTAAGTGTGTATCAGACTTGAAACCATCCAATACAACTTGTATTGAACGGTCCAAAAGGAAGTTTCTATTTCAACGAAGAAGAGACCTATCGATACCAAAAGCACGCATTTTCGATAAAAGTGAGCCTGATGCCAGACTCTATCAAATGCCTTTGATACATCAAGCGCAATAATCTTACTTCCTCCAAAACAATGTGAAGATTGGTTCCACTTTTCGGTGAGATAAAATCCATCAAATCACCAGTGGACCGTTTGCTACGAAAGCCGTACTGTCGGTCATTAAGAAGCTTTTGTTCTTCAATATATTTCATGAGTTGACGGTTTATCAACGTTTCCATGACCTTGGAAAGAAGGGACGTTGCGTTGATGCAATTGCAATCCCAGCAGCATAGTTTATATGGAAAAGTTTACGCAGTGGTTTTACCAGCGTAGAAGAACATCTCTTCAGAATAACGGCGGCGATACCATCTGCACCATCGGATTAATGTATGTTGAGATCTTTGAAGACTCTTGCAACCGAGCGAGTTCGAAAGAATATCTGCTTCATCACAGAATTTTGCAGACTCGAGCTTAGGTGAAGCCAATATGCTATGAGGAAGTGTCGAGTTAACTGCAAGTTGAGCTACTAGCAAATTAGCTTTATCAATGGAGCTGACATACGGAGAGTCATTGAAAGTAGCAATTTGCTTTTTAGAGAAAGTAATGCTTCTGTATACTTATCATAATTTTAAAATTTTTCAGTATTCCATCTATTAGGTTCAAATTCGAAAATTAATATTGCGATCATCGATATTGTGAATAATTTTTTTTAAAATGGTCTATTTTACGTTTTTTCTTTGAAAATTGTCTTGTGCAACACAAAGAAGTGTTTAGTTCAGCTGAAACATACTGGATGGCGCTTTTCTCTTTTTTATATTATTAAAATTTTATATAGTTCAAAAACTGGTTTTCGTCCTTTTTTGCATTTCTCATAGTGGTTTTTCATCGATCTAGTTTTTTTTTCGCGACAACAGAGTGAAAGAAGTGAACTGGATGTTTCATCATCTGGGTAGGTACCTACTGTTCTTTGGCTTGTTTCTTTTGCTGCCATTAGAAGGCGCATTTTTTTTTTTTTTTTTTTGTATGAAAAAATAAAAACATTTTACAATATGTGATCAAACCCCGTCTTTCACAAAAAAAAAGAGAAATGGTGAAAAAATATTGGTGCATAGAAATAGAAAAATGTTTCAACGCTGGGCTTTCAATTGTTTTTAATTTTTGTTTTTTCAACTCTATTTGTGTATTGGGTCCAAAAAGAATGGGTAGAGAAATGAAAAAGAAACTAGTTCCTGATACTGACGCTGAGACGCTGAGAGACTTTTCAACTCTATAAGTTCAAATATTGTAATTCTTATTTGTCTTTTTTTTTAATTAAACATTTGAAAAATTGTAAAAAAACTTACTCAACTAAAAAAGATTTTGTATCTTACTGAGTATAGTGAATGAAATAATAATAAATACAAATACAAAATAAGGGAGAGAAATAAATAAAACAAAAACTCCTTACACTGACGCAAGGTTTTATCACAAAAAGAGCTCAATAACGCAAGTAAAATCATTTATATGAAGTCTAAATTCGTTGATCGGGAACACCCAGCCTTAATCAAGTTTGAACAGTTTTACATTATCGTTTAAAGGTTAACTGAAAACAGATTTTTTAGAGCTTTTCTAATCCTTGTTGCGAATTGAATATCCTTAATGATGCGCGGAAGGGAATTTCAGCAACGCACAAACTTGCGATTGTGTGCTAAGCACAATACCAACCAAAATCTTGAGGCTGAGTAAAAGGTTTTAGTATTCGCTCTTAACATACTTGGTGGTGCAGGGTTGTCAACTACATATTGAATGAAAATTGAATTTAATCACGCAAAATATTGAAAAAAGTTAAATTCAATATTCTAAAGGTTTAAAGTGCAAGTCAAAAAAACCCAATTTTCTTGCAGTACTAATACACATAAGCGCAAAAATTTTAATCAAAATCCTCAGACCAGTTTTTTCAAAAAAATGTGTTTTAATTTTCACTTTTTTAACCTTTAACGGCCACACCACTTTCAGGCCACATAACGGTACATGGGGTAACTTATTACCCCATGCTGAAAAACGCGGTCAGCCAAGATGTGTAAATGATCGAAGTGGCTTACGACAAGTTTTTGAATATTTCTCATGTTTCAGCTTGATTAATTTATACATATATTGCGTACTAAAAACTGATCATTCAAGTGAAAATGTTTGAAATATTGCTTTTTTACAAAAAAAAAAACTCACTGATCCGCCATTTTGCAATATTAACGATAAAGGACCCTGCAAACCACAAACTTTTTATTGGCCGATAGTTTGGTCGGGTTGGGCTGTCAGCGAGCACACTACGGCAGCTAAATAGGTTGGTTGAGTTTGAAGGTAATCGTGAATCCCATCAAACTTACTTCTCGACCGATACCAAATCGTTGTAGTATGAATACTTGCATACATCTTCATACTTATAAGCCCGAGCAAACAATCGGCCGATAGAAAATTTTTGATTTGCGGGGACCCTAAAATTTCAGGGTGGTTCGCACAATATATACGACTACCAAAGAAAAAGTAGTACTCACCAATTATTCAGAAAGTAGGTATGTATTTATTTTGAAATAGTTTACTGAACTGCGGCTTTGTCCACACTGGGGTAACTAGTAACCCCATGCCCAGAAAACGAACGCTCACAACGCCACCTTTCCTTTCTTAAGCTTAATATAAAGTAGAGAAACTTCTCGCACATGTTTTGTCACCGGTAGACGCCGTTAATTGTTTATTTAAAAGGTTTAAGACCTCTTATTTTACTTTTTCTGAGACTGGAGTGAGTAATCACCCCGTTTGGGTTAATAACAAGTTTTTTAAAGAAAAGTATACAAATTTTAAGATCTTGCAACAAATTGTTTTGATAAAAAATTTGAAAAAAAGTGAGAGATACATTTTTTAAGTCATTTCAAAAAATCAAAATTTAAAAAAAATTTCAAAAATTAAAATTTTTCAAATGCAATCTTTCTTAATCAATCTACGAATTTTAAAAAAACAAAATTTCGTCAGCATGGTGTAAGCCATTAACGAGGAAGTCGGCTTTGGAAAAAAAAACGGTACCATTGGAGGTACCGTTCTTAGACTTCTTCCAATTTTTTTCTTACGTCAAGAAATAAAACAATCCAAAATTAATCCTCCACACAGAATTTTATCGAAATTGTTGGAGGCGTTTTCAAAAAAAAAAAAAAAAAACGTTACGTTACACAAGCTACGAAAGAAGAATAAATTTGATTCCACATCTTTGGAGCTAACTTAACTCTTTCCGTGTATATTTGTTGGACATGTCAATATGCAATGCACCCACGTGTATTTGGTGTTCGTTGTTCGTGTTCGCATTTTGAATGATTTGAGTGGAAACAAATTCGTTCGTTTAGTACCGCCTGGTAGCAGTCGTTTAAGTTGAGAATCTCATATGGCTTTGCTAGAATTCGCGATATTTTTAGGTGTTTTTGGTTTTGTCTGTGTCATTTTTCAATCACACTTCTTCCAGATAATAATGGCTTGAAATTCGTACGCACTTTTTTTCAAATCACAGAACTTGAAGTTATAAAAATAATGGCTCGAAATTCGCATCCGAATAAAATAAATCTACTATAAATTGTGGGTCCATTTGAAATTGTTTTTATTTTTAATACAGGCTCGACTCTGGAACTCCCCGCCGAGCTAAGTTGTAACGGAACTGCTGTTCCTACTTCACGAATGTGTGATGTCCAGCATCATCATCACTGATCCCTTTGAACCACAGGATTCTCAAAGACACCAGAGAAGGTGAAGTAGGTTGTCCAGTCGGTCGAATGCTTGTAGGCATGCTAGCATCCGCCATTAGGCTATCTCGTCGGAGGGGTGGGATCTTGCAAACACCACTGGACTGCCGTACATTTAAAACATGCCTAAGTGTATACTAATATAACTGCTAACAATACCATTACAAAACTAAATCAACAACTTTATCTTTATTGGAACTATTAGGTGGTATTAGCTCCGGAGTGTGACCCTCCCACCGTTTGCTACCTTTGGTAGAAACTCCATGGCTACCGCACCACTCTATGACCTTTTTGCGATAACCCCTAAAGCGAAGTCCCATAAAACCTTATGTCAGAATCATCTTCTCACCGCCGAAACTAACCTGCCGAAATCCACCCTTCTAAGCACACGCAACGCTCTAATCAAGCACCATATTGATTGTTATAAATGTGCACCAATTATTTAGTAACATATGTTGATTATTTATTTAAGTATCAAAAGCTATAATTCAAGTTCATTAATCCTTTTTTTTATTATCTAGTGATCTTAATAGCATGGCAAAAAAAAATGAAGTGTATAGTTTTTGAGCAAATTAAAACGAACATTGAATCTCATTATCAATTAAAACTTTCAAGTTCACTAACCCTAGGTCTCTCAAGCGAGTTCTTGAGTAATTTTTATGAAAGAAGACAACAATGTCTATACCCTGCAAGTGTATACCGAAATCACTCAATGTTACAATTTTTCTCTTAAATTTATATTTTATAATAATGCTTATCGCAAATTCTAAACTTATGTTCAATTTAAGTTCAAAGATTCACTCATCCAGTTCTGATGTGAGACACTGCTCCGATTCATCCATATGATATATCTTACATAAAATTGTATATGGTCTTTTCAATTTTTTACTCACCGAAATCTCCCCTCCAGATAAGAAGTGCGCACGACTTGTTGGCAGGTGTGATCCCAGGTTTTGAGACTCTTTTTGTGGAAAAGAGTGCTTATGCTCGCTACATACTCTTTGCTAATTAAAAAAAAACAATTATATCATATGCATGTATGGGTGATCGTGTTTGAGCTGAATGAGAATACCTACTTTCTTGAGTAATTACGTTATTAGTGAATTTGACACAATAACCTAAAGAAAAACAAGTAAATAATCTTAATTTTAGTTGCGCGTCAGCACTGGACCTCGTTGGACGTCGAAGGTAATGTATGGATGATATGATGTTTGGTTGATGGGATGTGAGGATGATTATGTAAAAGGATGATAGCTGGAGAGAGTTGGCAGTGATAAATATATATTTATTCACTGTCTGTGGGGCTGGTTTTGAGCCTTCCAGAGATTCTAACACCTCGCTGACGGCGGTTGGTAACTTAGGCTCGATGCCAGGTCACCTGAACTCGATAGCTGACTGGAGCAATGTGCGTCGGTGACGTCACACGTGGCTTGTAGGACACGTTTGAAGGCCCCAGTCAGCAGATGTGTTTGCCCTTCGGATATCGACTTTGACTAACGTTCAAGAGAAAAAACCCATATTTAAAATTAGCTGCGTTCAAAGAATGAAGAATGGATTACCTTTTTTTTTTTACAGTTGTTGAGTTGGGCGTGTTGGACGTGGGCGCCGCGGGTGTAAAGGAAATAAATTTCTTTTGTATTAAAATTTTCTTTCTGGCTTTGCAGATATGATCTTTTGCAGCGTGAGGTATTCAGCACACACAACAGCTCTAACTAGGTAAGTGGTAGTGTGGTGACCTTCCACGTGTTCGCTTTTGTGGAGACTCTTAGGCGACACTTTTAACACTTAATTAAAAAAAAACACACACACATCAAGCCGTACCCACTATTTATTGTGGAATCAAACAAATTACCTTCGTGATTTGGACACTAAGTGGGCTTGTCTTATTGTTCGAGGTAATCTTTTAAAGTACTCCTCGAATTATTCGGTGCTCTGGAAGATTCCCAGTCGAATAAAGCAATAACTAAAGAGTTCTATTTATTATATTAATAAGGGATTTACTTTTATATCAACTTATTGAAATGTTGCAATTTCTCTTTAAAAAAAATTCCTTAACAGGAAATACGCAAATTTTAGCCGAACTCTTATTTTTTTTTTTTGATTTTTTTATTTAGATTTCTTTCGACGTCTGCACGATAAGATGGTCGAATCAGAAAAGAATATGCTTAAGCATTTTCAGAGGTTAGGTTGGTCACATCGCGTTGCTCTTCCACTATCGAACCGTCATGGGAATGGAACGATATATCGCTACATTATTATCGGAACCATGGATAAGGGAATTTCCGGTGGCAGAGTTCACTCAATTTAAACGACGAAGTTACGACATAATTTTTGATAATATCTCTGACTTTACGTAAATTCAAGATTTTGGAGGGAAATTAATTTTGCTAAGAAAAAAAAATTGGAGGAAAAAAAAAAAAATTTTACTGTGGCGTATTAGTGCTCATACAAAGTATATCAAAATGATTGTGTAATTGTTCTCATCTTTTTAATACATCATAATACACTTCCTTTTTGAACTTCTCTAAGGAATTAATGAAATTGTTAAGGATTTAAATGTAAGCTGTGAATGTTTTCGACTCCTTGTTTAAGTTTAATTGAAAACTTTATATATTTTATTAATTTTGTAGCTTAAATCAAATTGTTAGCAAAACCTACCTGAGCACTATAAAAGAAAAAAAAAAAACATAATCTTAGTGTAAGATGTAAGTACCTCTTTTGTAAGGAAACAAACTTAAACTTAAATTAAAGGCGGCCCTAAAACCGATGAATATTTCATATACTTTTTTCCTTTGTCTACGTAAAAATTTCCTTTTTTTTATCTTGAAAAGATGATCGACCGTTGAGTTACCTGCACGGAAGCCTGATGGAATTCACTAAGCAATTTTTTTCTTCTTGCCACACTTCTAGCCTCTTCAATAAAATGCCTGTAAATATGTATACCTATATATGAAAGAGATACCCCTGCTCTAATTTTGAACGCTATATGCACGTCATCTTTTTTTTTTTGGGAACACTACTGATTTTTTGAGACATTTCTTCTGCTGTTTTTCAAATTTTCGAATAAGTTCTTGCCAGATTTGACAAGAAAGATTGTGGGGCATTTTTGAAAAATTCAAAGGTGTTCTGTGTTTGATTTAGAAAAGATAAAATTGAGAACGGATTTTCCAAGGAGAGAAGTCAGCTTGGTACGTAAAATTAGTTTTGAGTTACTCTCAGTAAGTATGATTATAATATACGAAAAAAGTAAACGCACTCAAAAGAAAATCATATTTCTGTGACTCTTTTCTAGACGGAAAAGCTTCGAATTAACTTAAGACAACTGTTGTGTAATATCTTTCTTATTTTTGAAGTCAATTGCGTGTAGCATCTGGCTGTAAAGATGAAGTCATTGCAGAACAGCATCCTGTGTTTCTTTTTTTTCCCCAAAGTGACAACCTAATGCACTTGAGAATAAACAAAAAAGAAAACACGAGCGCTAAAGAAGATCGAGAGAAGAATAAACTCAAAAAGACCATGATGTATTGGTATTACTAGTCCAGGGTGTCTGGTAAACCAGGCAGAAACCAGATTTAAAGAAAAAACAGTCAACAGAATTCTGCACTTGAAATGTAAGGAATTATTTATCATGGCAGTTGTGGTATAGTGTGACGTTGGAACTAGTACTGTTCCTGGATTATGCTGGTTGTATGTCTTCTCTGCTTTCTAGAAATGATGCTTCCCCTTTCTTTTGTGGTTCTTTTTGGTGAGTCTGGATGTTTTTTTTTTCTCCTGCACGTGACTGCACTTAAAGGATACATTATTAAAAAAATATCCATTTCGTCTCTTTTAACCGTTACGAGTTTTTTTTTCAAGGATCATATGGAATTTTCTTATCAGCGTTGGTTCAGTTGCTTCAACCATTAAAAAGTAATATATTCCAAGTGTTTGCTCTTTTTAACAGATTGTTGATACATAGCTAGTCTTTACTTTCATTCAGCTTCGCCAATAAGTGGAAAAGCAACATATATCTGTGTTTTATATTGGAGTAGCACATTAAAGTTGAAGCATCTGCTTTGTGACTGAGATGGGCTGAAATTGAGTTGCTATAAAATAAATATCTTATTTTTGAATTGAATTTATTGTGAAATGTTGGAACATGGAAACAATATTCAATTTGAATGTTTCTTCAAAGAAAAAGACTTGTGCTCCTTGAATAGAAGCAAAGCAACTATCTACTCGGATCTGCGTACCACTTAAATGGTTTGAATATTTTTCCATAGGTATCACTACGTTTATTGATGCAAATAAAAAAGAATTTGTTCAACTGCACATGGAATGAGATTTTCACTCACGATTGTAAATATACAGGGTGATTCGCATAAGGTGTGACAAAAAGATAGGGTGTGTAGGTTGGACCTAGACAAGCAAAAAATCGTATGGGAGGGGGGGGGTCCATTTTCCCCCGTTTAGGCGGGAGGGGCAATTTAAGAAAAAAGTCACTAAAAATTGGAAAAAAATTATTTAAAAATAACGGTAGTACCAACAGAGTCTTACTATAGCATTTTGAAAAGCCAAAAACTTAAATATTAATTTAAATTTAAAATTAAGTTGTTCAAGTAAATAGTTTTTGAAATATTAATTTTCAAAGTCAAAATTTTGAAAAAAAAACATAATTTTTTTTCTTAAAACCACTTATTTTTCCAAATTTTACGTTATTAAGTAGTATTTTTCTAGCTTATTTTCAATGTTCTTATTTATTTTTGATCAAACACAAAAAACCGGATGTCAAAATAACCTGTAGTTTTTGAGAAAACCAAAAACTACAAAAACGACTTTCGTCAAATTTTTTTTTTTTTTTAATTTTTTTTTCGTTATTGGACTTTTAAGTGAATTCTCAATAAAAAAAGTAAAGAGAAAATCCATCCTTTATTTCGTAAGTTCACTTAAGAATCCAATAACGAAAAAAAAAACTTAAAAAAAAAAATTTTGACAAAAGTCGTTTTTGTAATTTTTGGTTTTCTCAAAAACTACAAGTTATTTTGACATCCGGTTTCTTGTATTTGATCAAAACTAAATAAGAGCAGCCAGCCGAAAGCCTATGTTGCTAGTGCTGTTAAAAAAATTGTAAATTATAATTGTAAATTCATTTATATTATAATAAATAATAATAATAATAATAAATAAGAGCATTGAAAATAAGCCAAAAAAATACTACTTAATAACGTAAAATTTGGAAAAAAAGTGGTTTTAAGAAAAAAAAATGTGTTTTTTTTCAAAATTTTGACTTTGAAAATTAATATTTCAAAAACTATTTACTTGAACAACTTAGTTTTAAATTTAAATTAATGTTTAAGTTTTTGGCTTTTCAAAATGCTATAGTACGACTCTGTAGGTACAACCGTTATTTTTAAATATTTTTTTTCCAATTTTTAGTGACTTTTTTCTTAAATTGCCCCTCCCGCCTAAACGGGGGAAAATGGACCCCCCCCTCCCATACTATTTTTTGCTTGTCTAGGTCCAACCTACACACCCTATCTTTTTGTCACACCTTATGCGAATCACCCTGTAGATATACAAATACATAAAAGGCAATTTTACATTCGTAAAAAAAGGTAAGTCAAGTCAAATATCAAAAATTGATAAGGTTTGGTTTTTTTTTTCAAACTTTGCACAATGATGTCCAGACATCAGACTGTTTCACAGCAGACAACTTGATAGCAGAGTGAAAGTGATTTGCTACATGGCCCTCATAAGGCCAATGATTGTCTATGGGTGCCCTGTGTGGTTCAATGTTACAACGTCTCAAAAGGAAAAGATTCGGGTGTTTGAGAGACAGTGTCTGCGTACCTGATAACCCAAAAGATTTTTATTCTCCAGGTGGCAATCGTCAAAGCGAAAATCCACCCGTAGTCTTCACTACGGCAGGGGCACGGATTCTGGAGGCCCCATCTGACATACAAACGCACACCTTTACTGGTGGATACACGCGAGTCGAAGGTACCGTAACCGATGACTTCTGCAGTTCTCTCCATGAAGCTCTTCGTGGTCTGAACTGGAAAGATGAAGAAGGCAGCTCGGAGGTATTACCTCCAAAGCTAATCTCTCATCCGGGCTTAGCTGTTGACCAGAGCGGTGCTATCACCGGACTAAGTGAAGCTGAACAAGTGGATCCCACTCCAACGATGACACCCTCTGGAGAGCAGCTTTCCAAGCGCTAACAAAAGCTGGAGAGAAGGCGAGCGGCAAAGGCTCAATGCAAAGAGGACACCAGGGTGGCCGAAGGCATTGAATTAAGTTGCGAACCTTTGGTGACGGCGGCGAAAAGGGACAGGTTGGAAGAGGTCTCACCCACCAATTCAGGACGGTCTCCTGTAACCGAAGTCACCCCAACTTCTGCAAACGCGAACAGGGTCAAAAGGAAGAAGGTTTCCGAAAGCTCTGCAAATCTTCCTGTTGGTCTAACTGGAAAGTCGGTGAATGAAACTGAAGGAACATGTCGCAAGGCTTGCGAATTCGGTCCACGGACACTGGCTGGAAAGGACGAAGCCGGCATGGTTGAAACTCCTGTTGGTCTAACTGGAAAGTCGGTGAATGAAACTGAAGGAACAGGTCGCAAGGCTTGCGAATTCGGTCCACGGACACTGGCTGGAAAGGACAAAGCCGGCATGGTTAAAACTCCTGGAGGTCCAACCGAAACGTTGGTGAATGAAACCGAGCCTGGTAGTCAGTCTGGTCCACGGACACTGACCGGACGGGATAAAGCCTCGAAAGGAGCAAAATCCGTCGCACAGCGAAATAAAAGACGGCTGCCCTATAAAAGAGCGGCTGTCTCGCTTTTCAAAGTGCGTATATGTAAGGCTGGCAATGACAACAGCATGACCATCATAGAGCGCAAGCACTGTGAAGATCATCTGTGGGAGCTGGCTATGGCAGAGAGTACGCAGATCCAATCTGAGGGATGTTGTTTGGAAGACGGAACCTTTTTGGTCGAGTGTTCTAATCAGCAGACCGCTGACTGGCTACGTGCCTCTGTGCCCAAAATTCCACCCCTCCTAAATTCCTCTTTTGAAATTTACAGGGTGCCAGTTTTGACAAAAGCCATCTGCTTTATCCCGGGGCAACTCAGGAAGACTGAAGATGTGCTACAACGCCTCGTTACCCAGAATGATGGTATCGACACTACGAGGTGGAAAGTTCACTACCAAAAGAAGGCTAGAAATCGGGATGGTGAAGACGGTTCTTACCTTGTTGTGGGAGTAGATCAAGCTTCTGTGGCTATCATCAAGGCTAGGTACGACTCCCGTCTGCATTTTCATCTTGGAAGGACTTATTTCCGACTTAATTCCAATCGGTGAAAATGATGGATGGATTGCTAGTATTTATCAATGATAATAACTCAGATAAACCTTCAACATTCTAAGGCTGCTACTGCACTCCTATGTAGCAGGCTTTCCGTGGTGAATACAAAAACTCACCTCGTAGCAATCCAAGAGCCATGGGCCTGGAAGGGCCGAGTTCTTGGTCTTGGAGGGCTACGAGGGTTCAATATTCTCTATGAAGAACGGTCTGACTCACCCCGGACCTGTCTCATCATACCTAGCTCTTTTGCAGCAACTAAAATTGACCACTTCTGTGGCCAAGACCTGGTTGCGGCTATGATAAACTACGAAACGAACGGTGAGTGGAAAACTTTCGTCGTTGCGTCAGTTTATTTTCCCTGGAACTCCATTCTTCCCCCTCCCTCAAGACAGGTTGTGGATTTGGTGGAGTTTTGTGAAAACCGGAAGTTGGGGCTTATCATGTGCTGTGATGCAAACGCTCAAAACATGGTTTGGGGAAGCGTCAAATGCAACATGAGAGGCAACCATCTTCTTAATTACATTCTGTCTTCTGACTTAGACATTAACAATGTTGGTAATACGCCAACTTTTGTTACGGCTATACGACAGGACGTAATTGACTTGACACTATCTAACAGATATGCCAAGGAGATTACCAACTGGAAAGTATTGCTGGACGTGTCACTCTCAGACCACAGATACATTCAATTCCATGTAGCAAATGTGACTCCCACTCCTTTAGTTACAAGAAATCCCAGAAAAACTAACTGGACACTTTTCAACGATGAGCTCGGTAATTTCGTCAAAACTCTACCTAAGCTCTCAACATCACAAAAAGTGGAAGATGCCGTTCTAGAAGTGAATTGTGCCCTTACAAGTAGCTTCGAGCTGGCATGTCCAGCTGGACAATTACCTAGTAGATCTATGGTTCCGTGGTGGAACAATGAACTACAGAAACTTCGCAGGGAAACCAGAAGTATTCTGAATAGGTCCCTCAAGACCAAATCAGATGTCGACTGGAACCTGTATCGAGCTAAACAGAAGGACTTTAAAAGGTTAATTCGAAGATCAAAGAATGCCTCTTACAAAGAATTCTGTGAAAGTATAGAAACACTCAGTGAAACTAGTCGACTTACTAAAGCCCTTAAAAGGAGCAAGGTAAACAAACTAGAAACGCTCAGGAAATCAGACGGTTCCTATACCGAGTCCAAAGCAGAGACTCTCAGTCTTATGCTGGAAACTCATTTTCCAGGAAACCAGATAACAATCGGACCACAGCAATCTATCTCCCTTAGATCAGGCGAATCCGATAAATCCACTCGACTTAGCTGGTACACGTCATCGTTAGTTGTTACCGACGAAGCCATCAAATATGCCGTGGCATCTTTTGACAGTTTCAAGTCACCTGGCACTGACGGTGTTTACCCAGCTATGTTGCAGGAAAGTATAAACCTTTTGCTTCCTACTTTGAAAAATATTTTCACTGGTAGTTTAGCCCTAGCGTATATACCAACTCCATGGCAAAGTGTTAGAGTCGCCTTCATACCAAAAATTGGTAAACAAGACTACTCACTCGCCAAGAGCTTTAGACCCATCAGTCTTACCTCCTTTCTGCTTAAGACGCTGGAAAGAATGGTTGAGATTTACATTAGTAAAACCTCACTCCAATTACACCCTCTGTCTCAGATGCAACATGCTTACCAAAGAGGAAAATCTTGCGAGACCACACTTCAAAATCTTGTTAGCAGGATTGAATGCGCGCTTGACAGGAAAGAATTTGCGGTAGGTATTTCATCGACATTCAAGGTGCTTTTGACAATGCTAGCTTCGATGGTATGTGTAATGCTGCCAGAGAACACGGTGTGGACGAGTCATTAGTGTTGTGGATTAAGGCAATGCTAGTAAATAGAACCGTAATCGCTGAGGCTGAGTGTGGACAATATGTTGCAACGGGAGTGAATAAGGGCTGCCCACAAGGTGGCGTTTTATCTCCTCTTCTGTGGTGCATGTTGATCGACTCTCTACTCGTAATGCTCAATGGTTCTAACGTTCATGCCCAAGCATATGCAGACGACGTCACCGTGCTCTCGATTGGCTCCAGCCTCCAAGCTGTCTGTTCCCGAGCACAGGCTGTGCTTTATATGATTGACACCTGGTTTGTTAGAAACGGTCTCTCCGTCAATCCTCTTAAAACCGAGGTTGTCCTCTTCACGAGACGTAGAAAATTGACTGGTTTGACCCAACTTACGCTTAAAGGCGTCAACATTCCCTTTTCAAATGAAGTCAAACATCTTGGAGTAATCCTGGATAACAAACTTCTTTGGTCAAAACATATCGAGTCTAAAACTACTAAAGCACTGTCAGTTTTCTGGCAATGCAAAGGAGCCTTTGGCAAGACATGGGGTCTTTCACCGAAAAGGGTCCTTTGGATCTATACGGCTATGATAAGACCAATCATCTCCTATGCGTCAGTTGTTTGGTGGAATAAGCTCTCGCGTAAATACGTTATTGCCTCGTTTGCCAAACTTCAAAGAACAATTTGTCTAGGTGTTACGGGGGCCTTCCCCAGCACACCGGGAGCTGCTCTCGACGCACTGTTGAATCTTCCTCCCCTTGATACCTACATCATGGGGTGTACTCTCAAGACCATTTCTCGTTTAAAGCGATGTGGTCTCTGGCACAATTCGCACTGGAGTTTTGAGGAACTCGCAAGCAGCATATCTTTTGACTCACGTCTAATGGATATGCCGTCTGACACGATGATCCGAAGTCGCAAACTGCGTCAAAATTACTCAGTCAACTTTCCTTCGGTTCAGGACTGGTTCTCTCCAGAATCTGAGCCTGGAAAGAACTGTTATCGTATCTTCACAGATGGCTCCAAAACCGACGAGGGTTCTGGTGCTGGTGCCTTTGTTGAGAACGACGACATACGACTGCACTCATCTTTGGGATCATACGCATCCGTTTTCCAAGCGGAAGCTTATGCTATCCTAATGGCCTTGAGCCACGTAACGAACAATGGATGGACGGGGAGAAGTATCTGTGTTTGCAGCGACAGCCAATGCTCTTCTCAACCCTCTAACCACTTCGAAAGTGATCCAGGAATGCAAAAATTCTCTGAATGCGATCGGAAGATCAAATTCCTTGAGTCTCATTTGGGTTCCGGGCCATCACGGCATAACTGGAAATGAGATCGCCGATGAACTCGCTAGGCAGGGATCTCAGACAGCTTTCTCAGGACCTGAACCGTCGCTAGGTTTGCCAGCATCCTCAGTGAGAGCTTCAATCAACGATTGGATCTGTGAAGAGCAAAATCGTAGATGGCATGCCTCCATTGGATGCAGGCAAACCAAGCGCATGCTCCCCAACGTTAGTAAGAAGACTGCAACATTTTTGCTAGCTCGTAGCAGAAAATACTGTAGAAAGCTTATTGGCGTTGCCAGCGGGCACTTCTCTTTTGCCAAGCATTTAAACGTGTTATGCTTAAGTGACACCACACTCTGTGAATCTTGTGGAGAAGATGAGGACACCGCAGAGCACTTCCTCTGTGAATGTCCTGCTTTTTCTCGCATGAGGTTACAGATACTCGGCGCAGACATGGTGAGAGCTGGTAACATAGGCTCCTTATCATGGCAGCGTCTTTTGGCTTTTCTCCGAACATCTGGAAAGCTATAAAAAATAGAAGGTTGCTATCTGGTAGTACAATGGACCGGTATTTGGGTCTGAGTGCTCCAGCTGGTATTTTAAAAACCTCCAACAAAAAAAAAAAAAAAAAAAGCGGAGACGTTGAAGAGCTCCTTCGGTAAAGTAGGGCGGTCTCTGATCGCGATCGTCGTGACGTTGCTAAAACGTCAGATATGTTCTTTTTATTTAAGTTTTATTGAAAAGCTCATTTGTTTTACAATATTTGATATATACAATTATAAATTCTTAGACTGACATTATTGTTTTAAGATCTGCGAGCACAGATGGGGCTCTGCTTCGTTAAATTGGCGGGTTTTATACATTTTATTAAAAAGGTATCTATGTCTAACATTTACTTGTTTCTTAAATAAATAATTGGTATGTTCTCGTCGGCTTGAGCAGTGCTGACGGTCGTTGGCTGTAATGTTGGTGTCAGATATGTTCTGGTGGTTGTCCGAGCAACAAATTGATATTGATGATAATAATAGACAGTCGCCAATGGCTGGCTTACAAAGGTTTAGCGTGTAGTTTTAATTAAATTTAAATTATTTTAAGAACAGACAAAAAAAAAATGATCTAAAAAAACTAAGTTTTCCAATTTTTCTTAGTTTTAACCATAGCTCTAAGTCGTTAATTAATATACTAGGTCGAAAGGCATTAAGATTAAGATATTGTTTAATTTAGAGTACCCGCCTAGGGTCAGTAAGTTAGTTAAGATATTATATAAGCTAGTTTTATACATTTTTGTTAGCTTGCAAGTAGTTATAGGCAGACCCCTCTTTACCACTGGGCCCACTGGGCCCAGGCCCAAGGCCCGTCAAATACCAGGGCCCCCAAATTGCTGAAACAACACTCAGTCTCTATTTTTCAAAAAAAAAAAATATTTCGATACATTTTTTTTTTTTTGAAAAACAGCCTTTGTTGAACATTTGAAATCACATTTCTTCCAAAATTATATTCAAATTCAAACAAAAAAAGTGGCCACTCAAGTAACTGCTAATTTGTAGACAAATATCTGCCAATGAACTTGCAGACATCTTGCAATCGTCTACACGCAAGCTGACAAACGTGTACAATTCAAATTCATTTGCAGAAAAATTTGTTCATCTATCATTTTGAAGAGAAATTAATTTGCATATGTGGCAATCGTGTTTATACAAATTTTGTTGCAGACCCAGTTTGAAGAACATTTGCAAATTTATTCATTGGCAGACAAATTTGGTGATGTGACAATGAGCTGAAAATGAGTTTGCAGATCCAAAAATGAATTTTTGTGTACACAGTTTGCAGAAATCTACAAATGTGTGCAAATCTATTGCCAGCTGTCGACATTGTCAGCCAAATAGCTGGCAATAATAGACTTGCAGACATTTGGAGATTTCTGCAAACCGTGTGCACAAAAATTCAATTTTCACCCTCATTGTCAGCTCATTTTCACACATTGACAGACATTTGCAGATCTGACAATGATTGTCAGACCTATCAATCGTGTACACGTAGCTTTACTATTGATAATTTTTGCCTGTTTTCACTGATTGTGGGTTTTTAATTTTTTGCTGTCTATGGATAATGTAATGTAAAAAAAGTCGTAAAAAGTCTTTCTTAAACAAGATGGTCTGCGAGAGCTGATGCGCTAAGCGCCTTAATGATCATCAAGAAATTGAAGAAGCTTTGATGCCAATCGCTAACGATTTAGGACAGGCACGAGAGGCCTGACAGGAAGATCTTAGTCTTTGCAAAAAAAATGTTAAATTTGGTGAGTGCAATCGATGAGTTTATAATTGGGACAATTAATTAACAAGGACAATTTTGATAACTTTGATTCATCATCCAGACGAAAAAAACGGATTCCAAATATAAGAACCTTTCTAAAAGGAATAGGTGTTGAACAGACTTTTTTTGACGGCTCTGAACAATCAGTAATTTTGAATGGGAAAGAAAGGTTCCAAATTGAAACCATTCTTCACATTGTTGACACACTAAGCCTTGATTTGATACAGAGACTAGGTTCGTATACGAATATTGGCCAACGTTTTGACTAATTTTTCGATAAAAACCTGAATTCAGAAGACTTACAAGAAAACTGTAAGTCTTTTGCTAAAATTTACACTGAAGATGTTAACGGAGGTGACCTACATACTGAATGCCTGAATTTGAAAGGAAAAAATCTATTCGACAAGAAAATGAAAAAACTGGCAATATTCTAGAACTTTATAATTTTTTAAAATCAAATAAATCAAAATTGAAGATGAATTTCCAAGTGTTGAAATTGCATAAAAGAATAAATATTAATTCAAAGTTATGTAACCTTTACTGCACAACATAACATTTTTAAAGAAACATACAGGGGCCTCATTTTCAAAAAGTGCCCAGGGCCCCCAAAAGGGTAAAGACGGCCTTGGTTATAGGTCAAAATGAATAAAAATGAATTAAAAAGTAAAAAAAGTAAAAAGATATGACACAAAAAGTCTATATAAAAAATTGTTCATTAGATTTCACATTTCTTAAGATAAAATTTAGAAAATTGTTTTCAAAAAATTTGTTGGTAAGTTTCAAAAAACAGTTCAAAAAACTTGTCAAACTGAAAGGAAAAATATCACAAGTAAACTTAGGGGTTTTTTTTAAGACTTGTGGTTTTTTGGAGCAGCGCAGGTGAATATCTTATTCCTAAAAAGCAGGTGATGGGGTGATTATATGGAGTTTAAAGGGAGGACCATTCCAAATCCTAATGGCATTGACAAAGAAAGTTCAATCAGCAATGAAATGTGCAAAGCGCGGTAGTATTAGTCAAAGTTACCTACGAGAATGTGAAAATTGAAGCATTTTCCTTAAATATTATGGACATCTTTCATGATTTACAATCAGTGCCATTAAAGTTCGGTTTTCATCATTAAACATTCTTTTTAAGTATTTTACTTTATTTTACTTTTATTTCATAGATAAGTATATTATTCTCAACGTTTTTCATAAAAATAAAATTTCTCATCATTCTCATTTCTCAGCACAATGTTTGACGAGAAAACTTTAAACAAAGGAGCTGAGAGAAGGACATTTATTGTACCATGAGCAAAAGCGAACGTTTTCAGAGAATGGCTACTCTATAACTGTCCTAAAGTTATTCAAACAACTCCACAATCTCCAAACCAGTGACCAATCGAGAACTTGTGGGATGAATTGCATCGTCGAGTTCGTTTAAACCGCAATGAGTGCAATGAAGACACGGCTACAACGAAAATGAATCTGCCCCAGCGTATGAATTTAGTCTTATGCAATAAAGGTTATCCCACAAAATATTAAATGAGATGTTGAAACAGATCAACGAAAAACTTAATAGTAGCCAAATTTTATTGGGAATTTTTATATTCACTTCTCTCAGGCGCTCAATGAAACGCTGTACGCACTTGTACAACTTTATTTCATAAACACCATTTATCAGCCATCCCTGTTGTTCACTTCTGCAAGTGACTTATTTTTGCCTACTTACGCTGTTCACTTTATAGTTGTTGTTTTTCCATGAGCAATGTCTTGCGATATTTTGCTGAAGTTAATATGAATTCCCAATGAAACTCGGCTAGTATTACGTCAAAAAAAACGAATATTAATAAAGCAATATTCTTTGAACTGCAATTTTTTTTTTATTTTTATAAATAAAAATGACATTTTTGTTGAGACAATGAAATAACACCAATTTCAAAGAAAATTAACTGTTGAAGTTTTTAGATTTAAAAGTGGAAATTAGAGCGTTTTTGTAGAAATAAAAAAAAAAAAAAACTAATATTATAGACATTCGCTGTTATTATAAAAGATGGGCAACAATGGGTCACACGAACTTGTGATTGTGAGGTAAGCACAATACCAAAATCAAAAAGCTGAGTAGAAGGTTTAGGTAGTCGCTCTTAATAATTTTGGAGGTACAGGGCTGCCAACTACACATTAAATATGACAATTTAATTAAATCTTGCAAAATATTGAAAAAATAAAATTAAATATTCCAAACGTTTCAAGCTAAAATCTAAAAACGCAATTTTTTGCAATAGCTCATACGCTGAGAGTTTAATCAAATTCATTGGGCCAGTTTTGATTTTTCACTTAAAAAAAAAAAAAAAAATACAAAACTCAAAGTTAATGATTTCGCTAAAAGTTTTTTTGACCAAAAAATTAAAAACAAATCAAAGACAAAGTTTTGAAGTTTCTTCAAAAAATCAAAATTTTATTTGAAAATTAATAAAACTTTTAAAAGCTAAAATTTTTTAAATGTTAATATGAAATCTTTCTTACAATCTACGACTTCTAAAATACAAAATTCCGTCAATATCGTGTTGCCCATTAACGAGAGAGCTGGTTTTGTAAAAAAGAATCGGAACTATTGGAGGTATCGTTTTTAGAAAATTTCCTAAATTTTTTTTTACTTCATAAGAAAAACAATCTAAAATTAATCCTTCGCAGAAAATTTTATGGAAATCGTCGAAGCCGTTTTGGAAAAATATTATCATATCGGTTGTATGACAGGTGCAGTTACTTCAAGACCTTTCAATTTCAATTTCAAATTATTTAACAAATGTTTAATGTAATTTAGTCTTTTATAGAACAAGATAATAAAATATAAATATATACATATAAGAGATAAAAATTTAAAATGTATATAAACGACAAAAAAAAAGTAAAATATAGATAGAAATTTAAAAGATTAATAAATAACAATAAAATATTGAAAAAACACATAATAATTTTGTTTGAGACATTATACATTGATAATACAGTTTTTTTTATAATATATTATTTTTATTATAACCATTTTTATAGAGCAGTTGATTTCCAACAAAATTTTCTACTGCGCATTTTGTAAAAGTCATTTACTGTCGAGTTATAAAATTCATAAACAAAAATGAAATTTGTCCTTAAATAATCAAAATTAAATCCTTAATATCTTATTAATAGTGAGGTTAACGGAAAAAATACAAGAAACTTTTTTTTGTAGAGCATTAAATTTCATCCCAGTCCTGCTGTACGGCGCGGAAGCATGGACCTTATCGAAAGCGGATGAGGAAACCCTTGGTCGTTTCGAAAGAAAAATTCTCCGAATGATCTTTGGTCCCGTATGCGAAGGCAATGTGTGGAGAAGAAGATACAACAACGAGCTGTATGAGCTGTACCGCGACATGGGCATAGCCAGAAGAGTACGCATCGCGAGGCTACGATGGTTGGGCCATGTTGAGCGGATGGACCCAAACGCTCCGGCTCGTCGGGTGTTCGAAAGCACATTGCAGGGAAATCGCGGAAGGGGAAGACCTCGTCTTAGGTGGCGCAATCAAGTGGAGGATGACCTCAACCGACTTGGAGTGCGAAACTGGAGAGAGCTCGCCCGAAATAGAAGTCGTTATCGAAGGATGTTGGTTGAGGCCCAGGTTCACCCCGAACTGTAATGCCCACCTAAGTAAGTAAGTAAGTATTAAATTTCCTAAAAAATTTTTTTGTAACACTTTTCTGTTCAATCGATAAATGATGAATAATGAATTTTTTTCTATTGGACTGAAAAAAATATACAAAACTGCTATGCGGAGGATCTTCCTATTAAAATTAAGAGCTCATACTTGGCGAGAATTTGTTTAAGGTGTCTAGCAACCCATTTTTCCGTAGCATTTGTAAAAAAACAATAATCGTTCTTTTTGACCCACCCTACTGAACATATTGGGGAACTTTATAATGTATCAAACCCTCACTTACTACAAGAGACTTTAGTCAAAATTGATTTTGAGCGTAAATGCATTCTTACTCTTTTTACGAAAAATGGATCATCAATTGAATTGGAAGAAATGAATCCACAAATTAAAATTTTTTGTTATGCTGGCGATTTAAAGACAAAGTCTACTCGTCCTCCTGCTTCTTTTTATGTGCATATTCTTTGTTGCATTGAAAAATTTAATGCTTTAAGTGTAGGTACTAAACACAATAATTATAAAAAATATTTGAGGCTATTCACTTTGTTTTGGAGGATTTTAAGTACCTTTACCTTCATCATATAAAACATGGAACGCAATTAAGTTTCCGTTCGCAAGAATCGCATAGTTTGCTTGGATTAAAAAGTGATAATGCAGTTGGCGTTTCATATATATAAATATACATGCGACACGTCAGCACAGCTCTGTAAAAATATAGATATCTTCTTCAACAGAATTTTCTCCGCCACGCAAAGAGGAACAAAGCACATCGTAGCGGATGACACCTCTCGACTTCTATGAACATAGCTCTACCTATACATTTTCCATTATACTTTTATCAATTTCCAATTGTTTGGAATACAATGAAAAAAATATCGAACCATCAACGTTCCATTCCTTTCAATTGCCATTAACAGTCCTTTCCATAGCCTAAAGATACAACCAACGGGTAGTTGTGTACTCCATATCAAAAAAGTAACACCTTACTACTTCCTCATCGAATAAAAAACTCTTCTGAAATGTTTGACACATCCGACAGAATAAACGACATTACTCGGGATATAGCTGGTTTTGTAATGTGTTCATCAAACCAGGGTACCCCGGAACGAGAACTTCATGCACATATATACGTGTATGTACTAACACAATAGAATATCTATCTTTAAGCGCAGAGTAAAGTATTACTTAATGTTGCTTTGAAGTATAATATTTGACATTAACGTTGTCAATTCTTCCAGTATATGTATACATAGGGCTAATATGTACATAGTACATTGAAGTAATTTGAAGCAGGATAATGAAACTTCTCTCGTAGGTATACTGTATACACTTTATTTCTAAAAATATTGTATCAAAGTTTGCTTTTGTTTGGTATAAATTGAAAAAAGATATTCCCCGTTTAATTTTAACTGAACCGTAAGCTTTCAATTGTGATTTTCCAATGGAAATGGCGTATACGTCAAACCTATTCACGACCGACAAAATACCAATATCAGTGGTATTGGAGTTGAGACTGACAATGACGATCAAACTCTTAACTTTAAACTACCTCCCAAACTTATTTGGAACGAACGACCGCCGAACAATTCAAACAGAACCTACAAACATATTTTTCTCTACAGGGTCTATTCTCTATAAAATACGTCTAAGAAACAATAAAACGAAATCACCTACATAATATAACCGTTCATGTTATAAGTCTCTAAGTCGCAAATGTTAGTGGTTGAAAAAGTTCGAATTTGAATGTGAAAAAGCTCGCAGCAAATCGTTTGGGTAACTAAATATTTTTCGCAAATATAACTGCAATATTTTCAAAAGATTGTATACAAGTGAAAATTCTTTGTTCAAAATACTACTTTAAGAAAAAGAAACTGCTTTTTTGAAGCTCTAAAGCTGATTTCTTGTAGGTACAGTTTTGGACAACAGCAAACCAACTGAATGGAAAAAAGCTACAAATAAGTAAAAAAAAAAATCAACATCAATACCTTTTATGACCTTTTCAAACAGCTTTTGTCACCAGAAGCAATAATTGTCTCTTATATCCATTACGCAAAACCAGCCTACACAAATAATATCTTAGACTCTGCTGTTATCTATCGACGAATTACAAAGAGTTCTAAATAAACTAAAATGTGGCTGGTAAGGCAGCAGGTGAAGATACTATTAATGTTGAGTTTGTAAAGTACGGAATAGAGCAACTAAAGCACAGCTTATTAGATGTATACAACCAAATCTAAGACACATGTGAGATTCCAGAAGAATTTGAAACGAGTCTAATTCATAACAAAGGAAATATACCTAAACTGACAAATAATCGTATAAAATTTTTCTCATATAAAATTTTTTCTTCTCCACTGAACATCGTTTACCAACTTGGATAGAAAGCAACAAGTTGATTGGAGAATTTCAGGCAGGATTTCCCAGTGGCTATTCAACTATTGACAACATCTTTGCGCTCCAAAGTATAGCCATAAACTTTATCGATCAAAGAAAGAAGATTTACGTTTTTTTGTAGACTTCAAAGCTACGTTTGACACAATTGATCGTGAAGCCCTGTTTTTAAATCTTTACAGAATAGGTAAGGTCTTTGAAAATTAGTTCATATTTATAATGGAAATAGGTAGGTCTGCTGTGCGGAATGGGGCAGAAATTCCAGACTGGTTTAAAGCAGCCTTGTTTTACACCCATTTTACGGGTGTAAAACAAGGGTGCGTACTGAGTCGATTCCTCTTTGTGTAGGTTATTAACGACCTTATCCAGTTTCTTCCCTGCGGAATAGAGGTATCGAGAAAAAGGGTCAAAGCTCTAATGTTTGCAGACAATGCGACGCCGACACGTGGCGATATTAATTAAGGAATTTAAGTCAATCTGGAAAAATCTTAAGTGATTATCTTTAAAAAGCTTCAGGGAGAAATGCAAGGGGTGAAAAACGGAATCTCGATGGATAAGAGGTCGAAATCGCGAAGTCCTACAAATATCTGGGAGTAATTTTTACCAGTAATCTCAACATAGAAACTCATCTTAAGGATAAGCTAATGAAAGCTAAGAGTGCAATGAATGCCACATTGAACAAATGTTTTTCGAATAAAGCTATCATTGACACTTCATCACGAAATTCTTGGTATAAGATGTGCATGGGAGGAGCTTGCAAACAGATGCCACTAAGGGATTATCTTAGGTTGAACGCCCGAAAAATCACTGATTTTTTCGATTTTTTTTTTTCATAGCTCTTCAGTATAGTTTTTTTTTTTTTTAAATAAATTAAAGCAGCGATGAAGAATACAATATGACTTTTGTTGCGGTGATTTTTTAATTTTTTATTATTGTTATAAATCACCAAAAACGTTGTAAAAAAAGAGTCCTAATCGGTGTCCTCTTTTCCGTGTTAAATTTTGATCTGAAACAAAAATTTCAAAAAGATTATTAATCTGTAGGAAAACCGCTACCGTCATTTGGAGGATTTTTTTTTAATTTTTTGACAAAATGGTGGCGATTTGAACAAAAAGTAGTGAATTTGGCCTATTTTTCTACAGTTTTTCGGAGAATAAAGGCTTTCATAGGATGATAGAGAATGAAAAGAACAATTTTCTGTAAGAGTTTGAAATCGGTAGCTTGAAAACTCTTCTCCTGGCAGAGGACATCGTTTTGAAACACACCATTTTGAGAAAAACTCGGTGTTTTTCTCATAGGTCCGTCCATAGTGAATGCCGAAAATAAACTGAAATGCTTGGCTTCCCAACGGACCAGTTCTATACCATCAACGAATTTAAGGAACTGAATACCCATAGAACGTCACGTACTGGTAGGAGCACAACAAAAGAAATAACGGATAAACGACCGGACGGACGTGGCAGATATAACGCTCCGTTCCCTTTCTCTAAGAAATTCTGTAATGAAGAAAATATATCGAATTTCGATTAAAAAATTTAACAGCATGTTCGTAACCGTGTACACTATTCGATAATAAAAAAAATTTACACTGAGATGATCCCTCCAACTTTCGTTTATAATCGATAAAAAGATTAGGCTAAACGAGAACCTATAGACATTTGCAAATGCTATACCAATGATTTGGACGGAACCAAAGGATCATGTTAGTGATTGTTATTTTTCTTGGACTCAAACAAAAGGCATTACTACCAAATCCAAAACATAAAATAAATTAAAAAAATAGTGCCGAATTGCCTGTGCCGATGCGCCTCCAAATCGAACGAAAAGTGAGAATTCCAGTCCGGAATTTGTTCTTAGTCAGCATGATAAGGTATCTCAAGAGAGTGACCCAAGTTATGAACCGTCAACTCCAAAAGAACCGCACTTATTGATAAAATGAGATCCAATCGATTTGGTACAGGCTGAGCTTTTGGGGCCTAGAGACCAAAAGACTGGAATTTACTTTCTCCTAGTACAAAGATTTCTTATTTGAGAAGCGTTATCAAGGGAACGGAGTCCAAGAATGCTAGCAGACTAATGTTGTAGACTTAAAAAGGACCTTCCAGAAACCAAATATTCAAGAAAATCATAAGTATCGATTATATAAGGAAATAATTCTGTAAGTGTGGCTGATTCTTGTACTTTTTGCGAAAATATATGTTTTGATGTCACTGGAAAACCTGATGTGTACATTTTTTTTTCATTGATATATTATTGTTTGGTGAACCTAGTATATTCAAAATCTGATATAAAGTTTTCATGTGACAAAAAAAAAAAAAAAATTACAAATTTGTTGACCAGTATTATTATTTGATAGAAACGAGAATCAAAATTAAAAAAGAAAAATCTTTTTGTAATAATTCCCATGACGGATGAATAGCTAAGGTCTGTGTTCATAAACGAAACTTCATCTTCTATCTTTCGACAAACTTACAGCTGATTCAAAAATTCTATGCGAAATCAGCCGAAATATCTTTAAGAACAACTACATATTAGAACAAGAAGTCTTAACCACTCTAAACTGCGAAAGAAATTACAACCAGTTATAAAGATTCTATAAAATAGCAAAGTTATATAAAGACCAGATAATAATTAATGAAGCCTCAGTAAATTATTAAGAAATAGAAAGTTTCTTTCGCTGAACTTCACCCAGGTTTCCTTGGCAACCCAATGAGATGTAAGAACACCTAGATTTTCGGATTTCAAAAATCGTGAAATTAGGAAATCAATACTTACATATATTATATCTGTCATTTGAAGAAAAAGAAAATAATTAAGTGGGTTACGCCATTTCTGTTCTAAACAAAAGATACGGTAAGAAAAATGTTAGGAACAAATAACGGTTCCCTTTTTTTCAGATAAAATATCATTTATTTTGCTTAATGGTAGTGCAATAAACCTAAAGTTGAATAACTGAGGGTTACGCCATTTATGCTCTCAAGCCCTCATATACATAAACGATAGAATCATTTCTTGTAAAAATGAAAGAACATATGTTAAACTACACTCACATAGCTTTCAAGCGTATTCATATCTGTCGGAAGATACTCAGGTAAGACAACTAGAATCTAGCACTGACCTTTCTTATCATTCTACTCCTATAGGTACTATTGGGCCAGTCAGTACACTTGCAGGCTTAATACAACGGGCCATCTCTATTCCATCTCCCTGTCCTAAGCCCTAGTATTGAAAGACCCGTAACCTTAATATGTCTGTGAGTCGAGATTATCCGCTGTGATATTTTCAACAAGTTCATTCATTACTCGCAGAGCATTATGGTGTTGGTCTACCTTTCTTCGACTTTGTCTCACACTCACTAGTTTGGCAGGTCGCCTCCGGTGGGAGTAAACCAGTTTCCAGAGGTTATCGTGTGAGGTTATTTTAAGCACAATTGACGTATAATACAATTTGTAACATCTGGGCACCACCGCCAAATTAACACCAACTGAAGTATAAGCCCAACAACCAAATCTATATCAGAACTACAGAAAATCGCGGTAAGCCTTCACATAATATACTTTCATGGAGCTCCTGGATCTGAGACCCGAACTGAAAACGCACAATCATTCATATCCTTAAAGCCTTCTAAAACGAGCGACACCCTTAAATTTTTTTAAATAATTAATCTTATTAGGCTTGAAATTATTGTTTTTATTTACTTCAAGCGAAAAAAGTGTTTAAATAAATAAATAAATAAATAAATAGGGTGGCGCAACAGAGCGAGGAGCCCCCTATAGCGCATTTCTCACAACCATGCCTTGTGAGGGAATGGAGGGGACCTACATTTTTTCGCCGGTTCCGAGCGGCTAATTGAGAATGTGCTTTTCATGGCAATGAATTTACTAACGGAGGGCTTGCCAATTCCTCGCGAAAGGCGATACCCGTGGAAAAACATTTTTTGCATTTTGCCTCTGCTAGGATTCGAACCTCGAACCTCTGGGTTAGCAGGTGGACATGCTAACCATTACGCCACGGGTACCACCAAAAGTGTTTAAGTTCTAGAAATCAAGACCTTTGCCATAATCAGATTTGAGCATTTCCAACGGTGAACTCTTAAAGCAGTGTTACAAGTTTACTTTAGTCTTTGTTTTAATGACTACATACAAAAGCCTTTCTTTGCTCACACGACTATTTCAAAATTTAATGAGACATGAATAAAAACAAATACCACCGGCCTCAATTGCAGGCATATCATTCCCACTTTGCATGTACTAGTACAGTATCCCGCCTGCTTTTACAAAATAGGGCGGCTGGTCCTCTCTATGGCAGTGAAGAATTCCAAACGTGTCGTGGATCTATCTTTGCCTGCGAATGAAGGCTTACATTGAATTTGTTGAATATCGAAATAGATATATATATATATATATATATATATATATATATGTGTACACAGTACACATTGTGCAGTATGCAGTGTCCTGAAATTAGTTATGACATTCACATTTGAATGGACTCTCAGCAAAAAGTCTGGATGCTGCTTCTGGAGTTTTCCCTCCAGAGCTTGTCTGACTAAGCCACATGCATTCAATGAGAGTGCGTTGATGACGCTGATGATGCGACAAAAGCGAAGGATGCTTCAGCAGCGCAAAACTTTCGCTATGGGATAAGTGTAAAATAATTATTTTGGCAAACAACCATACTGCAGCGTACTCATAATGCACTCTGTTGCATGCAAGGCTTCACGGAAGCAATTGCATCTGCATGTCAATGGCACTCTCCACCTCTCCAGACCCTATTATAAATTTCATCCGATCAAAAGTTATTAAAACAAACAAGTTATTTGGTCAGCGTCATAAATTAATTATCTTATGTCGTCAAAGTATTAAAGGTTAGGCAAGATGAAGTCGGCTGTTATACTTAGACTAGTGGGGTCACCGTGTGAATTATAATTTTGCTTTTTGTGAATTATAGTTATATTTTTTCTTTATGTTTCTGAGATAAATTAAATATTGAAAAAATGGGGAACGACCGACGGCGACGGGGCTTAATTTAATGTTTTTGTGTTTCTTAGAATCATTTTTAAGAGGCATAGAGGTTTATTATGAACTAGCTGTGCTTGTGACTTCGTCCACGTGGAATATTGACTTTCGGCAGAATTCGTAATTTTTAAGGCTTATTATTTTGCAAATAAAACACATTTATGCATTTAAAGAAATTATTGTTATATTATTTCATTTAAGTACATTAGGTATTGCACACAACGTTCGTACTTTTCCATCTTTTACCAAATAAAAAGGTTTTGCGGGTTTGATACCTGTGGGACTCTTTTTCTAAACGAACACCTGCAACTTTAAGCGTCTGAGCTTTATTTATATTAATATTAAATACTGGTTTCAGAGGAAGCTCCACTCTTTTAAACTGAAATAACAAAACATTGGGAATAAAAGAAATACGGGGAATCAAAACGTGTTCTCCTTTTTCCATTCCTCTCGTTAATAAAACTCTTATAATACTGCATTCCAGGTGTGTAATTTGTAGCTATGTACAATTCTAGATTTTATATCATTGGCACTGAAACACCAACTTGCAGTCTAAACTTTTTGGAAGGTATTCTGATAATTCTAAGGAATTGAGAAACTCTGCAGGGTAAGATGAAACTTGTTCAGCTTGTCTACAGATATAGACATTCGACAACATCCCCCACCACGTCAAACATAATTTATTTGTTTATATGGTTAAGTATCTCATTAGTCGGGATTTCACACAGCCATTCCCGATTGCCAACATTTATTTGGAGATCAAGAAAAACATTTCTTCTCAGGTTAACTGTGTTATCGACAATTTAACTGAAATCACCTCACGGTGAAAGAACTTTTGAATTCGGTCCAGCAGTTTCAAGGGACCCGTTTACGTTGCCGTTCCCGTAGAAATATAGGGATAACATATATAGCCTATGTCCTTCCTCAGACTCTAGGTTATCTCTGAACAAATTTTAAATTGGATCGGTGGTTTGGGCGAGAGATGGTAACAAAGAAACTTGACAGAGTTAATTTCGTATTTAAAATAGTAGTAAGGGTGTCCTTAGGTTCTAGACTATCTCTGTACCAAAATTCATATAAACAGGTTCAATAGTTTAGGCGGTTGATGGTAAGAAAGATAAAAAGACAGGCAGTTTTAACTTTGGACTTATAGTATAAGTAGACTACCGTTCCCGTGGGAATATGGTGACCGTTACTTTTGGAGTATGGGGATGAGTTACAGTTTATGTTACTCGGTGCTGTAGAGTCAGAGTTCTCGAACATATTCCCGTAGATTCACCTACATATCTACAGAAAGACATAAAGACAGAATTGCAGGTCCCATTTTTCGTTGTATAAAATTTTTTTTGGGCGATTAGGTACCTCTAATTGCTAGCCTGACGGAGAGAATAATTTGTGGAACCGAAGATTCAACGAAAAGGGAGCTTAAAAAGCTTTGATAAATGTCTTATACAGAGGTAATAGACGCAAAAATACACCTTAGAGAGAAAAGCACAAAGTGACAAATCAATATCTATTATACTTTGTTAGCTAAAAAATAGAAGACAGAAGTGTCAAATTTTATTATATACGAATATCACAACAGTACCAAAAGCATTACTATAATGAGCTTCACTTTGAAGTTGCCAAATGGCAGTCTATATCTTATATGTCAATGAGAATAACAATTACACATATAAATAAAAATTCTGATCATAATCGGCAGACGTTAACATTTTTTCAATTTCAAAAAAAGTTGAAATAAACTTTAGACAGCAGTAAGATTACCTTGAACCGACTGGATGACGACAGCTCAAAATAATTCGCTCATGCAAATGCAAGTCTCAAATTCACGGTCGCCTACTCTATTTTATTTTGAAAGTAAATTTGATAAGTTACCGTTCGGATCTATTTCCAATTTTGTGTTCTGTGTTCACCATTCAACGTCAAATAAAATCACAGCTCGTACCACTACATTTTTCCTCTTCTTTTTTTCTTTTAAAATTCACTAGCCAAAAAGTAATATCAGCAATACAGGTACGTAACGTATAATTCGATGACAAACAAAAAAAAATCAAAAAGATTCCATCACAACAAAGTTACTACACCAACGCAACGCCCCCAAAATATCCATCTCACCAAACAATGAAGTGTATACAAGAAGTAGCAACTCATCGAGCTAAGATCCCTTGCGAACCCAAAAGCCACTTAAGAGCCTAACACCACACCAAAAGGATAATCGCATTGACAGTTACACCACGAATAAATCCACTTTAACTCGAGGATTCAAAAACGAATCTGACATAAAAACGACTTAATCCGGACGAAGGAGAAAAGTACACGATTAATACAGACGGTTCTTTTAGCGTGAGAAGGGCGCACAGAATTGCCTCCAGAAAAGAACAAGATGTAATCATTTTACCTTTGTTATGTAAAAATGGGCTTGTGGAGAGGAATGTAGGTCGCCGCTACGCACCTGTTGGAGGGAGGTGACACTGCCAAAACACTCGGTTCGACATCAAATTGAATCAATTTTTCGTCTTAAGCCATAAAATGTTATGTTCCTTGAAAGGAAACTTTTTAACAAAAGAACATCATTCTGCGTGCGGTGTGCCTTTTGCTCAATCTGCAACTTATATGTTCTTTCTGTTTTTAGAGCATGCTAGAACAAGTACGGAATATTTCACCAAAATAGTACCTTATTTTACAGTGAGCTATGATCTTCTTTGTGTTAAGTCCTTTTTAAGTGACGCTTCTAAACATATCTACGTAAAACAATAAGATATTTTAACATTTAATGTGAAAAAGAACATATCAAATGAGAAACTGGTCCGAAGTGAAAATCAAATCATGTGCTCAAACGCTGGCACTGCGCTTCAATGGCCTGAAGTTCATTAAGAACTACACCGAATAATTTTGAGCGATGACTGCTACACAAGTAATGATATCCGCTTTAGCATGAAAAGGTTCCTGGCCACCGATATCATGTGATTTAGCACCTCTAGACTGATTTTTAATTGAATTAATTTCAATTCTATTTGGGTTTCATCCTTATTCCCGCTTTTAAAATTAAAATCAAAAATAAATTTTGAATGATACGGTAGTAAAATAGAAAATCCGTTTCTTTACTTTTGTGCATAGAAATTCGAAATCTGTCATCATTTTAGCAATGGGGGTAAAATTCCCTCAGAAAGAGACATGGTTAGGTCAGATTTAAAAAATGGCTGTCAGGAAAACGACTGACACGCTTAGACCAAAATAAGGTTCATTGTGATACCATAAGTAGTGTGTGAGGGAGTACCTCACTTAACTAAACCATTTGGGGATTTTTATAAAGCGATTGAGGTGCAGGGTGTCTGTGTTCACCAGATCGCTTGGATGCTTGGATCATCAAAGAAGTATTCTCCCAGATGCCGTTTTCTTTTGATGGAGAATGAAGGACGTGAGCAGAGGAGGTGTGGGATAGCCTCCTCTTCCTTCTCATCCAAACAGCTTCTGCCGAAGGTTTGAAGGATCGCCGAATCCTATAACTTGTCTACATATTAGGCAATGTCCGGTAATGACATTGATTACGGAGCCAATGTGCAATCTGGTTATGGATAGGATAGTCTTGTGCGTTTTAGATTAAGCTCGGGCCATATCCTTTTTGTTGCCACACAAGTAGTGGTATTGCTCCACCTGTTGTTTATTTTATCATATACTAGCGACCCGCCTGGCTTCACACGGGTACAATGCTGATACTAAATACACTACAGAAAAATTGTGAACGTTGTATATAAAAACACAGCGGCCCGCTATGGCTTGGCATGGGTATAAAATATATAGCCTATGTCACTCACTAAAAAAATGATTGAGATCGATCCAGTAGTTCCCCTTTCCATATACCATGAAGATTTCCTGCTATCTTTGGAATATTCATACGCAACATTTTTACTTTAACTTTTTACATTTTTACCTATTTAATTTATTTTTACAACAGTTAATATATTACAGAATGTCTTTATGTATCGTTTAAAATAGCTTGGTAAATAGCCCACATTTTTTTTGTAATATGTAAATGATAAAAATGGATACTGTGGGTTATCCTTAAGAGATAAACATATGCTGTTGCAGACTTTTTTGTTTATCTTTTTAAGATATACAATTCCGTAGTACATTAATTTGATCTATCTCGTCAGGTTTAGCCAGCGTTTGCAATGTAAGCGTAGAAGAATATGTTTGTTACGACATCACATTACAAATCTTTAAATTTCTCGGGATTTCTCCACTATGATATGCATGTGGATATCACGTTTTCTTTAAGCCAAAATATGACCTCTTTCATAGCCAGAATTTTCGCTTAGAACACGCTACAGTGGTTTGAAGGGTGAAATTGAGTCTATCCGATTACACCGGTCAGCCGACCCCTTCTTCGGTTTTTGAACCATCTGTATAGAAATGAATTGAATCATCGCTCAAGAATTCTTCGTCTTCCCACATAGTTCTCGGTTGGATAGTGACTTGGAATTTTTTTTCAAAAACCAATTGGGGGATAGCATAATCGGAGTGACATTGGATTGATCTGAACAAGTTCAGGAACGTAGCGTGACCAATGTTATTAACGGTCCATTGGGAGATAGCTCTTATACGAACGGCTGCAGTGGCGGCCATTTGTTTACTGAAGATATGATTTTTTTTCGACCACACGGCAAGTATGTATATATTTAGATCAACGCTGTTCGAAGAATATTGTGCAAAATTTTCATAAAGCAGTATCAAAAACTACGGCAGTTATTGTGGGGCGTTTCGAAAAAAGGAGATTAAATCAAAAATCCAAAGTTTGAGGGAGGGTCTTACAAAATTTCAGGTATTCGTTTTAAAGGGAATTTTTTTTTTGTAAGAAATCCGCGCATTTGTCATTATTAAAAAAACATTAACGAATTAATGAAAATAAGCGCCCTTAGGCCAAAGAGGTGTAAAAATATTCATAGCTTCGTCAATTTCACTCCGATCGACTTGAAATTTTGACACAATATTCTTGAAGTATTATGCAGTCATTTAAGAAACACTTCTATCGCCTTTTCGATTAGTTGGACAATTACTTTAGTCAACCAATCATTTTGCAGCAGTAATAAAAGAAGTATACATATCTAATAATAGCACAAATTTCAGATGGTGCTAGCCAATATTCTGCTGCGAAGATGTCAAAGAAACTGGAAATTTTTGCGAAAACAAAATTTGATATATGCAATGTACAGAGCATTGAAAGTTGTCATTCATTTTATTTTTTGTCATAACTGCATATTGCATACTTTGAAGATTTAACAAGAAAAATCAACAACCACACATTTTTAAGCACATGGTTAAAAACTTGTTCTTTGCGATTATTTAATGTTGACGTATTTTTTGTGCTGCAGAAATTCTTACTGACAACAACAACAACAACCAAAACAACTCCGCGCCATCTGAAAATAAAACAAAAAACCCAAAAAACTTATTTTAAGAGACTCATCATCATCGAATTTCGTGAAAACAAAAATTGATTACATTTCAACTCCACCACCGTTGCGTCGCTGCCAAGAATCAACAAAGTCTACATAGAGAACACCAAATACCGAAGCCTCAAGCCGCGAATAGACCGGGGAATTGCTGACATTATTTGATATTTCCCATCCTCCCTTGGCTGGGTTTTGTTATCTTGAAAATCATTTTAACAACTTTTTGGGGCTCTTTTCTTTTCAGTCTTATCCCGTTTTGTATTGTTTTCTTTTTCCAAAAGGGACAGAGGTTATTAAAAACATTTTTTATGCTTTTTAAGTGGACGCTTTGTTTATTCGCCGTCAGAAAGTGCTTCATTTTGTTAAGTAGGAACTAGATATCAAGAACCACTAGATATCATCAAGGGGTAGTACAAGAGGACGGTATAGCGTGTTGAGAAACTCACTTTAGTTATTATGCAAATGTGTATATGGAAGTATGTGTTGGAAATAGGCGGAAGATTGAGCAGGGGCTATTTAATGGCGTTTTCATTGTTAAACAGTTTTTCTTTAAAGATTAAAAAAAAAAAAAAAACACGGTAGAGGTTTTCTTGCATAATTCATGTCTTTACTTTGCAGCAACAGGAGTCAGCACCACCACTGCCTCGCCATCAAGGCCAAAAAGAGCAGCACGACAATAAATTGCTTGTAAAAATTGCAAAGAGAGCGAAAAATAAAGCCACTTCCAAAAGACTATGAAAGCCAAGTAGGTACCTATTCCGTCGCGTCGCTAAAATCATTTTACTCGGCTTTCTATTTTAATGTCATCCCTAAATTATCCCTTTGTTAATCCTCCCTACGTGCGAGGTTTGTATTTGTAAGGCGTTCATCGTCATCGTCCATCACAACATGGGTGGCGTAGATTTTATGTTATACCGTGAATTGTTATGTTATAATCTCAGCTGGTCGTAAATTTACGAATTTGTGCGAAGTAAATGTGTGTCTTAGGCTCTTAGGGATGAGCAGTGGGAGTAATTGAGGGAAGAACGCGTAATGCCCAAAAGGTCGCTTCTTTAATCAGGTTTATGTCAGTGAATCAGAATGAAATGATACCTGCTATGGGCATATGTATATATTATATAGGTATGTTGGACATAAAATTGGTTGTATAGTCTTCGATGCAGAGTGAATTGCTGTTTGTTACGTCTGCCTTTTTGTTGAATAAGCAAGAAAAGTAAAGTATGTTGTTAATACTTGAAACGTTTGCAATCATCTTCAAAACCCAAAATAAATGACTTATCTCTACCAAAACAATAACCTATACGTACCTTTGCGATAAAATTGCTTTTGGTATTTCAGTTTTTAAAATAAACACGGAATGTACATTGTACAATTCATGCTATGGTTCAGTTTACATTTTAGGTTTTAAACTGTTATTCCTCTTGATCATTCTACTAACGATTGACTTAAACGAATGTGTGCGCCTATGCAAATGAACATTTTATTGAGTTTACATAAAGACTTGCTACGTTACCAAAAAGAACATGAGGTGTCTTAGGACATCTATGTGGAACGAAGTTCCTTCGCCAAAAACGTAAAAGAGGTCTTCCAGAACAAGTAGTAAAACATGATTAGCATTATTTAATAGAATGAAATAGTTAAAACTCATGAGACCATAAAACCGTAAGGAATAGATATGTACCTCGTGATGTGTTTAAATTGCCAATAGCTCAACTCATAAACAACAATTTTATTTACAAATAAAAAACATGTACATTTGTACATATTCACAATTGTATTAAAACATAGTTCAAATGAAAATGTCAACAAGTACGCATATATGCTTGTATGTCAGGAAATTAAATAGTAAAATAAAATATTTTTTGTGTCCATATATTGAAAGAATACAGGAAATTTTGTCTTTAACCGAGTTCACACTGTACAATTAGTTGTATACAAACCTCGTCTAGTAGTCGCATGTACTTTGCGTTCAAACTTATCAAGCTTGTCGTTCAACTTTATGTCACATACCCTTTCCACTCCGTCCAACTTCTAGATTTTCAAAAATATTTGAAAACCATCCAACAAGTTGATCCAGCGGTGGTCTGAGGGTTCACACTATCAAGCATTGGTCGTTCAAGCCAAAGTCTGTACAACTAATTGTACAGTGTGTACTCGGCTTTTGTAAACGAAAACTTCAGATGAACAACCATGTGTGTTTATGAATTATGGCCGATTCACAAATAACAGGAAAAGAATAAACAAGTCGGAACCAGTTCCGAGCAATCACTTCTTACCCACCTAAGTGGGCAGTACAGTTCGGGGTGAACCTGGGCCTCAACCAATGTCCTTTCAATACTCTCTGAAGCACCTATAACATCACGCTTTTTTCTACCCATTACGTCAATATCGTCTGCGCAGGCGACTAATTATACAGACTTTTGAAGTTTTGTTCCTTTAGTGCTGATCTTTGAGTTTCTTACAATCTTTTCAAGTATGATGTTGAGGAAATCGCATAACAGTTTGTCGCCTTGCCTAAAGCCTTTTTCGACATCAAAGGTGTCGGTGAGTTCTTTACCGACCTTGACGGGAATTCTCCAAATTCATCCTGCATAGTCGTACTAGTTTTGCAGGGATGCCGAAACTAGACATGGCTCTGTACAGCTCGTCTCTGTAAATGCTGTCATACGCGCCTTTGAAATCGATAAAGAGATGGTGAATATTGATATTATATTCTTGGGTTTTTTTCTAGATCTGCCGTAATGTGAAAAATTTGGTCTATTGTGGACTTCTCTGGTCTAAAACCACATTGATAAGGACCTATCAAGTTGTTGACGTGTGGTTTCAGACGTTCACATATAACAGCAGACAAGTACTTATAAGCGACTTTAAGAAGGCGCAATTGTGAGGGTCTCCCTTCTTTAGGATCGGGCATACGATACTGAGGTTCCATTCATCGGGCATGCTTTCTTCCGACCATATCATGCAGACCATACATGCAGTCTTATTTGATTTAAGTTTGAGTATGGCAAGCTTAACTTCCTCTAGGTCGGGAGGACGGCATTCTTGAACGGGGCAATCTGCCTGACAGCGGAATTTGTGTCCTCATCGCCGTTAAGCAGTCTGCAGAAGTGATCTTTCCTGATCATCAGTAGCGACTGTGACTCTACAACTATGTTTCCCTGCTCATTCTGTTTCTTGTTCTTTTTGAGAATTCGGTGTTCTTCCTTTCTTTTCTCCTTGTAAATCTCGTTTTACTGATCGTAAGCAGCTTTTGTTCGTTTTTGCATCAGCATTTGTCATGCTTTTTGTTTGGCTGCATTTGCATGCCTGCATTCTTCACCGAACGTTTTGAGGGCCGAGTGAAACCCAGAACCTCAAAGGCAGAATTTTGAAATGCGGGAAGAGTGTTCGACAACAAGATCTAGCCCTCCAGCAAAATCGATTAGCCTTAGTCCGTTTTCGGAGAGTTTGTCATAGAGGCTATGCTTACCGATTGTCCTCCTTCCCTAGTTTTGCGTTAAAATCGCCAAGAATGATTTTCACGTCGTGTCTGGGGCACTGCTCATATGTTTCTTCGAGAAACTCTTAGAAACAGTCTTTACAATAGTCGTTTTTCTCTTCTGCGAATGGGCGTTATACGCTCATTAACTGGATTTTGGCTGATAACCTTATCTCTGAGTCTTCTTCTAACGACAAATCCGCAGGTCAGCTCCGGACGAAGCATCCCAGTCACCAGTGGTTACCGCGTGGTGTATAGTAAGCACAATTGACGAGTTCTATAAATTGCAACATCTGGGCACCACCAAGTCGACACCAGTCAGAGCCTTCCTGAATAGTACCCGCCCAAGCAGATCAGATTTGGTGCCCTCTACGGAAAGTGGGTGTTCCGCATATGACCACCGAAATGAGCAATCCACGCTTGCAATTTTGTATACCACTATTTTGTAATTTAAAAATAGGTACCTACATAATATCCATCAACATATTCAGACAAGTCAAATATATTTCAGTTTCATTCAGACTCACATATCCCGTTTTTGATGCCATCATAGACTTGCTAAAAAACCCGGCTCAGGTCCGTCGTCAGTCATCTGTCGTCTTTTGTCTATCGTTTGCCAACTGGCAATAGCTTTAGGCCAAACAATTTTCTTCTACCTTCAAGACTTCCCATTTGGTGTATTTTACAATGATTGTTGCTTTTTTGGGATACTGTTTTATATCTGGAATTTTTATGAATTGAATATGCGTAATCTCTTGCGTAAAATTTTTTTGCTTGTGTTTGTAATAGGATTTTGTTTATACAGACCCAACTGTTACATCCTTCATTATTTGTGGCTGGGAAAAGCTTGCGATCTGTCGGACAATGCGTCATACCTAACACATCATGTTTGGTTCCCTTAATGTAAAAAATTGCTTAGGGTTGTATTGTATCCCAAATAATCATTCTGCGCCATCCGCTAAACCCGTTTCGGATTCAAATGCATTTCAAATCGAATCAATGTCAGCCTTTACCTACATAGAATCGAATTTGGATACCCAGATGAACCGATCCGATTCGGCTAAATGGATCGAGCAGTAAGGAAGCTTATGCACTAATTATTCGATCCGGTGTAGTAGGAGCCCGAATCGAAATTCGAAAATTCATGTTTAATCATTTGAAATTTCATTTCGATTCATTCGAAATGAATTTGTACAAAATTTTAATTTGTCCGTCTAAGCGGAGGGAGATAGGCCTCCTTGTTTATTTTAGAAGGCACCTTTCTGCCCATGATACGAGCCTCCAAATCTAGGACGGACATCTACAAACTAGATTCTGGAAAATATCGAAGAGATATTTACGTATTTTGTAGCCTATGTAATTTTAATCAGAATGAAGATGTTTTTCGTTTTCTAGGGATATGTTTTCAAAGAAGATTATGCATGAAAGTTAGTACTGCATTCATTATATTTATTACCCAAACTTTTGTGATCGATCATGAGTAACAAGCACCATATTCATTTTTTTATTTTATTTTAGCTAAACCAAAAGCCCAACTCTAAAATATATTTTAAAATTATCTAGTAACTTGTTCACATTTTATGATTCAGGTTAACTGAAAACCCTTTACCGACTTACTAAAGACTTTGCTAGTAATGAACAAAAAATGATTATTTTTTTAAATTATTCTAACCAGATTGACATACACATGTGCTAGTTTTTTGTTATTTTTCACACTATTTTCTAATTTTTCCATGAATTGATTTATGTTTATGAACTTTTGCAATTCGAAAATGTGAATCGGTTAGACGTTGGCAGATGGCTAAGCAGCCATTTTGATAATGCTTAATAAAACTATAATATTATATTTATTGAACAAAAGTTAATTAAATAAATTATCTACAATCGTACTAGTATTCCGCATTCAGCTTTAGACCTTTATATTTCACTGAAAATGACTATCAATATGAAATATACTCTGACTCAACATCAAAGTGTTAAATCATATAATCCACCTTCAACTACCTTGCTTCATAAAAAATACACCCTCCACCATTCTGTCAATTTTGCAATGCTTCAGCAATTTTATGTGAAACTGATCCACTTGCATTCCAAACCTAAAGTGCTTTAACCACAAAGCCTCAAGTCCACCCACCGTTTCGACGACAATCGATAGCGTAACCAAGGACTTTGGTTAAAGTCACTCAAAACTATCTGAAAACGTTTGACATAATCGGATAAAATTAGAGGCATTAAGAAGCCATGGAACTGATGTTGTCATTATCGCAAACACCGCATTACTACGGCTTTGTAAGTTTCGACGATGACAATGAAGTGGGTGGCAGTCAGACGAGCATTAGGTTGATTTTAAGAGAATGTCACAAGTTGTTAAAAAAAAAGAAAGTTACAATGAACAACAATGAACTGGCAAATTTTTATACATTGAAATACACATCTCTCGTTCGTTCTACCGTTATTGGTGCAATCAATTGCCTCTTTTGGAGTCTCATAGACTAAAAATGAGTTTCAATGATGTACTCACCGAAACAGACGGTAATTTTCTTTTGCAAGTTATTACCGCAATAATTTTATTATTGGAATCGCATCATGTGTCCTTATGGAACATAAAAGCTAAAATTGGAATGGTGAAGGTTTGAACTTTCGCTGCCATTCTGATAAATTTAGTTCTTAATTTATGGGTCGTCTTATATAAAAAAGAATCTCGATTAAGAATGTGTGTCCTTACTAGCAATCCTTGAGACTTTAATGATAAGCTTTAATCAGATTTATTTAAAAGGTATCCTTCGTTTGTATTGTAGATAAACATACAAAGGTACTAGTGAAAACACACTTTTCATTACACTATCGCCGACAATCGACAAACGATGTACTTTTGTATGTTTACTAACTGAAGCACTTAATCTATAACATCAGTTGTTATTTGACCAATTTCTTAAATTTTGTTCGTCCTTTAGTGTGGAAATCAAGGGCATAATCTAGTGAAGAGGCGTGAATTTCAAGTAATGTTTGAAATGTTGTTAAAAAGCAATTAATATTAAGTTATTAATGATTATTCAAAGAACGAAAAAATTAAACAAAAGTAAAAAAAAATTTATGAAAATATTAGCTGACATTTTGTCCCCTAACGTCTAGACATGGCCTGCAGTGTTCTACTGGGGTACTTATTTTTCTCCTTTCCGTAAACATTTTTATAAAACAAAAAAGAAAAGCAAAATTCTTAGAAAATCGAACAGAAGGAAATGACGTTGACTTGTGTGCAAATGTGTTAAGAATTAATTTAATTTGGCCAACAAAAACTGAACGTGTCTCCTATTTGATTTCTTGAATATTGGCTGTGTCTCAGCATATGTACTCACTTAAAAAGTAATACTTCATTCGCGAAACGGTACAAAAGTATCTTATCTTATTATCAATTTTATATTTTATATTATCATTTTTTTCGGTTTCATCAACTTGTTTGTCCGGAAACAGAATTTGGGGCACACATTGACAAATCAGTATATGTGCTGTCCCTTAAGATCAAAGTTCAAGTTTGTAATAGGTCTTCTCTAACTCTAAAATTTTGGTAGTTATTTATAATTAATATTAAAATTGAGATCACATGAAATTTTTTAAACATTTTTTTAAATGCTATTTAAAACACATTTCATATTTCACTTCCGGGAATGAAGGTCAATCAGGGGGAAATTAAAGACATTTTATTTTCTGGAAAAAATACCATTTGTTTTTTTTTTTTAATTTCTCTAAAACGAAGAAAAATTTTCTTGTTCGGTTTTTTGCTTTTGAGTAAAAATTAATAAAAGCATTGAATGTGGAAAGAGAAAATGGCCTTTAATTATGTAAAATACAGATTAATTAAGAAAAAAATATTTTCTTTTTCAAAATTTTTATTTTGAGGCTTGATCTCCCAAAAGTTTTCGATTAAGTGAACTTAAATTAAAATTTTTATTAAAGAACAAAGCATTCACTTTCAAAAACACTTAAGTGTGCGAAAGTAAGTAACTTAGTTGATTTTAAATAATTTTTTTTTTAAATAGTAAATTTTTTACAAAACTGCCCCCTGAGGTATATAGGCTCCCCTCCCATAATTTTTTTTTTTTGATTTGACCCAACCTATCCATCTTGAGCCTTTGACAAACGGTATCCTAAACACCCTATATAAATAAAATTAAATTCTAAAGGCTAATAATTAATTTTAAAAATAATTAAAAAATTCAGAGCGGTTAAAATTTTTTTTTTACTTTTTTCTATATGTACGCTATTTAAAACATATTTCCGAAAATTTCTTGAAAATCCATAAGCTGGCCCTGGATTCCTAGGTATAAGGATTATATAACTTTTTTTTCTTCATGAAACTAAGCTTATTAAAATTATCTGTTTCCTCTAAGAGAAAATCAGTTAAGCAACAGTCTACAGATATTAAGGCCATAATCAAACCACTTAAACATACTAACGGAAAACTTTACAGACTTTTTGCACTTATTTTCAATTTTTCAAGCACTAAATCAATTTAAGTAAGTATTGCACTGCGTTCTGCTATCTGCTGATAAACTGAACTTTTCAAATAAAAATACGGCTCATTGTAAACTGAATTCATTTGAGCCAGAAAAATTCCAATTATTTTTTGCATTTTCTCCTAAATATACTTTATGCTATGAGATCTAATATCCACACAAATTTGTTATCAAAGTGGCAACCTTTGACACATAGTGCAGAAACACATACAAATTAATAAATGAAAAAATTAGTACAGTTTTTAACAGTTAAAACACTTTTTATACTTCCTCAGATGTACATTTCAGAAGCAATGCTTCCATCGTCAGTGAGATTTATAAATTAAATTATTTTTCAAAAAAAACTATTAATAAACAAAAATGTTTCTAAACAAATTTACAGTTGAGTTGAGTTGAATCTATTAAAAAAATATTGAATCTTTGATTGGTCCATCATAACTATTCATTAGATTTTTTTTGTTTTTAAATATGTAAAATGATCCAAAAGCATCTAATTCATAATTGCCATTTACATTTCTTATTAATTTTAAATTTTAACAAACTAAAGCTATGACTATTTTCTAGCATATGCTCTGCAACAATTGACTTTTCATTCACTTCATTTCATTTTCATTATATTTAAGATGTGCAAAATGTTCTTAAAATCTTTTTAGAATAGGTCTTCTTGTCTGTCCTATATATAGAATAAATTCCTGATTATCGAAGTTGTTCATTTTTATCTTTAGATTATCCAATCAGATTTTTAATTTTTATTTCGCTGCACTCACTCATACGGATATTATATTTATTAAAAACTGGTTTTATCTTAGATGTTATTTCTGGATAGAAATAAAATTTTGCATATTTCTTTTCTTCATTTCTTTCATTCCTTATTAGAGCTCAAGTTGTATAATTATTCAGTTCTAGTTTTCTTCTATGTGCAATTGTTAAATCTTCAATCTATTCTTCAGTATATCCATTAATTTTGGCTTTATCTTTAATTTTTTGTAATTCTTTTATTTTTGTTTCTATAGTAATTGGAATATTTAGCTGCAACCTGCAAGTTGCAAGATACATTTTTGTTCATAAGCGTGGCGGCGGCGCGCGGTTGGAAGAAATGCGAAGAAGCAAACACCGAACTGCGCAGAAGGAATGCTGCAAATGAGCACTGAGTTACTGATTTTTTCGAGATACTGGCTGTCAAACGTCAACAAAAATGTTTCTTTTCAAACAACTATTAAGTCTGTGTTTTCGAAATATGAGACATTTCAAAAAATGTATTGTATATGAAATATAAGATATTTTTATGCTCTTTCATATGATACCCAAATCATTGTCCTCCGTGCTACACTTTTCGAGATATACGTAATTATTTTCAGAAATGTCAGATTTTTTCCATTTCCTTCACTCAATTTCAAGTCAAATTATCTCAAAATCACCAAGACCAAATTCAAAAATATTTGGCAGATAGATTGGGCTGAACGTTAGCTTTCATTTGGTACCAGTCTCATAGGTGTATGCCCTGGGCCCACGCTCCATGGAAAAATGATCCATCTCCTTTGTATTAGGAACTGTTAAAAAATTGGTATTTCTATTTCTTCGCCAAAAATCTTTGGAATATTTTTGAATAGTTTAGTCTTTTTAAATTTTTTTGTGATTTTATTGAATTTTCATATTAATACTATGCATATTTGGAGTTTGCAATCTATTATCTTATAATATATTATGAAGAGCGATCTCGAAAACATTCTTGACATAGTTATTTAAAAAAGAAAGCAATTTGTAATTATTTACATATCTTAAAATGATAAGTAGAAAAATAAAAGCTTGTATTTATCCTCAAGACTTTGATATTGTTCGAGGATAATTCTTATTCTTGAATACAATTACATAAGTCTTTAGATAGCAGTCGTATAAGAAAAAAGAAGTGAAAGAACTGCGATATAAATTAATTGAAAATTGCTTAGTAAGCAGTTAGGAAAAAATGGAAGTGTGTCATATTTATGCATAATGTGTCGAAGCAGATGCGCTGCGATTCTACGGAAGATTGCGAAGAGCTTCATATCAGCGAATGCAAACATCCATACATATTGCGACATTACCGATTGGACCATGTGCCATATCTAGGGCAAAAGATATTAAAATTCCCAAGAAAATGTTCATGTTGTCGTAAATTTATGCACTGTCGTATACACTCACATAAATTTTTTCTAAATGTTGAACTTAGGACAGGCAAAGGACATTTTCAATTCTTAACAAAATCATTCAAATCAAAAGTTGTTAAGAGTCAAGAGTTAAGAAAAAGATTCCAAGATTTATATTGTATATTAACAAATACATCAACATATTGTCCATCAGAACTTAACATCGAATTGTCTTCAAAAATGTCATAGTCTTCCTTAATCATTTGCAAGTCCATCTTAATAGGTTCGATATCTAATGGAAGCATCCCTTTGACGTAAAATACAAGTTTTTCCTCGCTCACCCCATTCTCAATGAAATCTTAACCGGAATTGAATTTCCGCAAAAGTATTTCCCCAATCCTACCGTTTATTTTACTCACAGACGTTGCGCCTTCTTCCGCCAGCTCGTAGATTTTTATTGAGTGGAAATGTAACAAGTGTATCGCATTACGAAATCATTATTGACAGACAATTTATTGCACACTTGTTGAGACTCAGCTCTAAGGGGTTGTTTCGTTGTTGCCTTGTTTGCTATGCTACCTATTGTGTTTTTCTTTTTCGTGCTTCCCCTTTTTGCTTTCAAAACGAAGCTTCTATAAGCTGGCCTGTAGGGTATTTTCTTACATCATGTTTCTTGCCTTGCTTTTCCGGATCCGGTTTGGTTTAGGATTTTGAAAATTCTTGAACAATAGCAAAAAAAAAACATGTTCGTTCTAATTTATTTGATTTCGTATAAGTGTTGTCTTAACTTAGTCCCATACCTACTTCAGTTAGGAATGTTTGGAATTTGTATTGTACTTAATGCGATTGTCGCCCTTCTAAAATGTGATTGGAGATTCCAAAAATAGCTTGGGTGTAGGTTCATATGCACATGACAATACACTTGAATATAATAAGATTTTTTTTTAGCAAAGAAAATATCAAATAATTTCTAGAAGGATCACATAACTTGAATTCAAAATCCATTTACATCTGTTAAGAATATTCTCAATAAATTACCTCGAATCAAAATATAATTTTTTTCTTTTGACGGAATGTCGTTGATTTGATACCGAAATTATCTAAGTACCGAGCTAGACACTGATTTTATTTTTAACACCTGATGAATGTTTACGCTCAACAACGTTTCGAATTTTTCTAATTACAAACGCATTTGTGCAAAGCTGCAATTTGTAGTGCCCTCGGAGTGAAAATTAATCAAGAGAGATCTTGCAGATGAAATGCTGAAGAGAAGTCTAAAAATAGTGCTGAATAAAACTAACCGCTTCCATTGAGTGCTCAGTGTTTTACAAAGACCAGAGAATTTATTTAAATGATTTAAGAATAGAGAGTGCACCGTAAGAAAAAGATTAAGTTCTGAAAAACGTGGTACCTACCTTTAATGAGTGATCTTCAAGACAAAAGCAGTATTTTTTCCAATATTGTATATAAAGCTTAGGATAATTTACCACCATCGAAAAATGTTGAGAAAGTGACCGGGTAAACAGTTTGTCATTTTAAATTACAATGTGATGTGAACTGACATGTTTTATTTATTATAGATGGCATATAGTTAATATAGCTCTTGGTTCAAAGTTAGGATTATTTAACGAATCACAACGACAGAGACAGCAACAATGAGAACTCAAATATTATAAAGGGTCCGCTTGAACAACGCTGGGAAATACTGCGACATTACTTTGAAAACCCGATGCCGATTTTTCCAAAAAGCTCATTTTGATCTTGGCCGGTATGTAAACAAGCAAATTGTCGCATTTGGGACAGTGGGGTGCGGGTTTTCTGCACTCATACATTGAAAAGCCGATACACCCAAAACGATCGTTATCGGGCCACGTTGAACGAATTTTTGTTCGCAAAGATTGAAGAGGATAATATTGGCAACATTTGGTTTCAACAGAGTTGTCATACAAATACATATATGTAAGAGAAGGTAGCACTTTATTTTGCTCCGTAATAAATTCCATTTCTTTTGTTATTGAAAGTTTTTAAGTTTTGTTTTATTTATTCGCTTAATTCAAGCTATGTAAAAATACTTAAACAAACAATAATAACTTAAATCTATCTTAAAAACTAAATGTGTTTGTGGGATTATGGAGGATTGGAATACAAATTTCTTTTAAGGGAAGATATACTTTTGTTAAAATCGAGGATGTGTTGTGAATTATTGGCTAAGCGTAACATACGAGTAATAGGGTTGAAATGCCCATAATTAGTGCGGTGAGTAGGAAGGTTATAGAAAGGGACGGATCTTAGGTTGCGTGAATTGGTATTGAGGACCATGTTTTCAAGAAGTGCGGGGGAGTCGATTATGCCAGTTATTAATTGGTGCACAAAGAGTATGTCAGCAACATCGCGACGTCTAGCTAGGGAGTGTAAGTCGATTGATTGTAATCTATCTTCATAGGGAGGTAAGATAAGGGAATTCGACCAAGGAAGATTGCGCAAAGCAAAACGAAGAAACCTTCGCTGTACAGTTTCAATTCTAAGAGAGTGGGTTGTTTGATAAGGAGACCACACCTGAGGAGCATACTCAAGTATAGGTCTGACGAAAGTTATGTAGAGTGACTTTGTGACGTAAGGGTTTGAAAATTCTTTAGACCAGCGTTTTATAAAGCCAAGGGAAGAGTTAGCTCTTGATATAATTTGGTCAATGTGGGAACGGAAATTGAGTTCTTTATCACAATAGATACCGAGATCGCGAATGGAAGACACTGCTGGAACGGCTACGTTGCAAAAGTCGTACATTCGAGGGGGGAGAGGAAGACGTTTCCGTGAGAAAGTCATGAATTGACACTTGCTAACATTAAGTTCAAGGAAATTTTTTTGACACCAAGTTAGAAAGGAATTTAAATCTTGTTGAAGCAGGGGAGGGTCGAATGGTGACAAAATGACCCTCGTTATTTTTATGTCATCTGCGTAGATAAAAAGGTTGGAGTAGGAAATAATCTTGTCCACATCATTTATGGCGAGGACAAATAAAAGAGGGCCAAGATGGCTGCCCTGGGGAACACCAGAAGTGGCAGAAATGGGGGTCGAAATAGAGCCACGGAAAACTACCCTATAAAAACGGTCTTCCAAATAGGATTTGACCCATTGGATGAATAGTGGTGGAAAACCAAAAGCTCTTAACTTAAGATAGATAATGCCGTTAGAGATTTTATCAAATGCTTTAGAAAAGTCAGTAGTAACTACATCAACCTCGCTGCCTTTTTCTAAAGCACAGATTGTCATAGAAACGAATTGTGTGAGGTTCGTTGTGGTTGATCTGCCCTTTAAGAAACCATGCTGTAGTGGGGAAACAATTGACTTGCAATGAAAATTAAGCGTATCATAAACTATACTTTCAAAGAGTTTAGGAGTTGCTGAGAGTTTAGCTATGGGACGGTAGTTGGAAATTTCATTTTTGCAACCTTTTTTGTGAATAGGGAAAATAAAAGAATTTTTCCAAACTGTTGGAAAAACAGCTTGTGTGAGCGAGAGTTGAAACAGATTTGAAAGCGGTTCACTGATTGTGTTGATGCATTTTTTAAGAAATATGGCAGGGATACCGTCCGGACCAGGAGAGAAGTCATCTTTAAGTGAGTTAATTTTTTCGTAGACAGTGTCCCGACTAACCCTTAGAGAAACAAAACTGGTATTTGAACTGTTTGTCAGATAACTGAAATAATTAAGGTCGGGTTCAATCATATCTTCACTATACGATAGACTAAAAAAATTTGCAAAAAGATTAGCGATAACTTGGGAATCAGAAGAAGAGGTGTCAAGAAAATTAAAAGAAAGAGGAAGTCCGTCAGATTTTCTCTTTATATTTATAAATTGGTAGAAACGTTTGGGGTCGGAAAGAAGAATGGTTTGCATTTTATCGAGGTAGTCATGATAAAGAGAATCACATAAAGCTGAAAAATTGAGGAAAGCTTGTTGGTAAATTATGTAATCAATAGTTGTTCTTGATTTAATGAACGTTTTCCATAATTTATTTCTAAGATTACGAAGTGATCGCAATTCTTTTGTATACCAAGGGGGAGATAACGAGCAATTCTTTTGGGGCAAATATGGAACACATTTGATGATGCATTCGAAGATAGCCGTGTAAAAGAAGGTAAGCGCAATGTTGATGGGAGTGAAAGAGTTTATGAAATTGTTAAATTCAATCTGGCTTATAAAACTATTAAGTCCATTGAAGTCAGCTTTACGAAAATTAAACAGGTAAGATGCTTCAGAATCAGCAGCGGAAATACTTTGATTGAGTGTGAAGACAAGGGAAAGAGGAGGGTGGAAGTGGTCAAGGGTCGAGAGAAGATGGAAACTTTTGGTGACTGCTGAGTTGTGAGGGTCAGAAGAGAAAATGAGATCTAGTTGTCTGCCTAGGTTGTTAGTAATATTACTAATTTGAAAAAGGCCAGACCCAAAAACGCGATCGCAGAAAAGACTTTCTTTCTCAGAAGTAGTATTGCAAGGAACATAGTTTGATTCATCCTCTGACTGTATCCAGCGTAAATCAGGCAAATTAAAGTCTCCAACTATGATAATGTCATCACTAGAGTCAGCGGTTTCGAAAAGGGAATCAAATGAATCAACTAACATTTGATAAGCGAGAATAGGTTGCGAAGGATGAATATAGCAGCAAGCTATATAAAAACACCGACTACAAACAGATAGTTTTACGCATACTAGTTCAGTGAGTGGTGATTTAGATATATTAACTAGAGTTGCACTGTAACGGTTGTGTACGGCTAAAAGAACACCACGGCCAGATGTCCCGTTTTCATTAATTTGCCCATCTGCACGAAAAACTACGAAATCGGAAATGAATAATTCATTGTCAAGGAAATTGGAATCAAGGTTAGTTTCAGTAAGGGCAAAGATATCAAAAGGTAGTTTTTGTGAATTAAGGTAAACTGAGGATGTTTTTGTGCGGAGTCCTCTAACATTCTGATAGTACAGAGATATGGTGCTAAGGGTTACTTCGTTAGATACCGAGAAAGTGGAAGTATTAGTGTTATAGACGTGGTTTTTTGGAAAAATTGGAGTGCATGGAACGATTCGAGGCTACGTGTGAAGAAAATGTAGCAAGATCTTTAATAACTGCAGAAGCTGTTATGTTGAAACCTTCATGAAACCTGACATAAATGTCTTTTAGGCTTATAGGATCGGTTGGGAGACCTTCTTTTAAAATTGATAAAACTACATTGGTTTTGGTCTTACCGTTTATACAAATAGAATCTGGTTTATCATGAAGAAATGCAAGATAAAGACGAACATTATCGTACAGTTTATTGTCACGTAGTCTTGCCATCAAGTACCGACCGTCATAATCATTTGTTGCTGACATTGAATCGACAAATTTGGAGGTTATCTTGACGATGGGTGGAAACATTGGGTCTAAAATAGGGGGATTAGAGTTTATGGGACTGATTGATGTCCTAGGCGATTTGGGTAGAGGAGGAGGTGTGTTGCGGGTCTGTGAGGCTGGATTTAAGGTATGGGAACGGATGAAATTGCTATAAGGGATATTGGAAGGACTTTTTGCCCGAGGAGTACTAGGAACAGGAGGGGCAGTGTAATTTGGTTTAAAAGAGACATGCTTTGATTGGGCAGAATTAGGAGGATTTACGTCTTAGTTCGGGTTAGGTAGGACTTAAAACTAGAGTTAGGTTCTTGAAGAGATACATTTTTTTGATTGGAAGCTTTCTTCGGTAATTTTGAAACCCATAACGAAATTTGAAATTTGTTTATATAACAAACAGGTTGATCAGTGGGGAAAAAAAGCCAAAGATATCGAGTAGGAATGAAAGCTTTAAAACTAGAAGAGTTCAACTTAATACATTTGATAAGATTAATTTTATAAGAATAAGAAAAAAAATTGAGTATCCTAGTTTCGTTAGAAATAGAACTACTTTTAATAAAGAGAGGCGTACATTCAACCTGATTTTTTAGCTTACTTATTCTAAGGTCCCCCTCAGCTTGATTTTTAATTTTCAGAATTCTATTGTTCCATTCAGTAGGGGTCCAGGAGGTGCCAAATTGGTTGATGAGAACAGGTTCAGAAAGCGTAGGAGGATTGTCTTCGTTAAAGGATGATGTTCGTTCATTTTCATTTGGTATACTTGTAGGCGGATTTGGTTGAACCGTGTCGTCACATTGGATTGGTATGATAGAGGTATCCAGGTCTAAGAGTTCCAAACGTAGTGATTTGTTGTTTTTACTATTGCTTAATGCAGGTGACGTGAAAGAGCTAACATGGGCTTTTGATGAGTTTGTTTACTTCAGTTCATTAGATAATTCAGTTATCATATAACGAAGAGAGTTTGATTCTTTTGTAATTATATCTTCGAAAGTAGACGAGTTTGTATTTATACTGAGGGAAGTAGCTGTGGACTCCCTCACAAGAGATTTAATGATCGAAGATTGTTCTTTTGATGAATCAGCAATCCTTAACAAGTGATTTTCTGTAGAATGTATTATTGCCGTAAATTGTTCAACACAGGATTTCAGGTCATCAACCAATTTAAACATTTTGATAATGTCGGGACTAATAAGCTTAGGGAAGGCATGAATAGATTCAAGTCAATCATTAATTTTATGTGATATTTTCTTTAGGTTTGAATCTATATTAGAGAGCTTAGTGTTAAATCCAGTATTTTGGGACTCCATATTTTTCATTATGGATTCATTATTGTCAGCAATCACCTCATTAATTTTAAGAAAGTTGTGGCGGGTATTTGTTCTGAGCTCAGTAAAATCCTCAGACAGTTGAACTAAACGTTCATTATTATATTTGATAGCAAGCATTACGTGTGATGTTGTTATTGTTTTGCATTCGTTGCAGTAATAATGAAAATTACCAGAGAATTCGGTTAGGTGGGCTTTAGCGTGTCTACTCAGGCCTATGCAAATTGGATGAAATCTTTTTCCACAAATACCTTTGCAGGCGACCCATTCTAGAGTTTTTTCACTTATGGTGCAGCCGATAAATCCACAAATGTTTTGGCGATCCATATTTACAAGGGTATTTAAAACTATATTTTAAATAACGACGTCGGAAAAGTTTCGTCAGTTACTGTTGGGTTCTTGTAGTTACTACAGTTGGAGAATTAAAGAACTCTGTTACGGTTGTTGTATGTGCTACGAGTGGTGAGTTGGTTAGCGAATCAGCTAACATAAAGGTCTCCAAAAGATCGTGATAAAAACAAAAGAGAAATTTAGGTGAGGTGGAATATCAATGCTTAGTAGCGGCAGAACATGCACTAAATTTGTACTCACACGGGAGCCAAAAAAGGATGGAGAAGACAAGTTCAAGTTGGCTAAAGGAAGCAAGATAGATTGTGTACGATGGACGATGGCCCTCTTCGTTCTCAGCAAAAGTTCCAGTTCGTTGATAATAAAGTTGAGACAGTTAGCACAGGTTGAGAAAAAAAATTTTTTTTTTTTTTTTTTAATTATGAGAAGTGTAGAGGTGTTGGCAGAACATAACTGTATTGAACTCACCAAAAAGAGATGAAACAAAAAGCTTGATCAATTGTTATTGTATAGAGATGTTCTAGTCACAACAAGAAATGTATGGTGGAATTTCAAAAAAGAAATTGACTTTAAATAACTTTTTTGTAGAGTAAAAGTGTATTACACTAGTGGCAAAAATTATTAGAACACTTATAAAAATGATTCAAATGAAAAACTGGTTCAATTGATTAAGATAGACTTGGAAAATCAAAAAGATCACGGAGAAAAGTCAGATTAAGAACTGTCGTACTGTGAGGATAAATCGTGACTTGAAGTTAAATACCTAGTAAAACTAAACTTAAAAAGAGTTCTATCATCCCATAATCTGATATTTTGCATTATCAAAGTCTTCAATGAATTTTTCTTTGTTACTTTGTGACTATGACAAGCAATAAATTAAATGACCAACAAAAAAAGTTGCGATCGGCAGAAAAGCTCACAAGTTCCTCTCCCTCAACTATAAGTTCTTTCAACCTTGAAGTGATGTTAAAAGCTTTAGTTCTAAGTCATTCAAGTTCAACAATTCCGCAAAGAATATTTGATATGCCCGATACTGAAAGCTACTATTGAAGTAGCCGAGATTGTTAATTCTATTAATGCTGTTAAATTTAATGCTATGCTACTGGCTCTGATAATGTTTCACCGAAATTTATTAAACTTGTTTGTCCCTTAGTTTTGAAATATTTACTTCATATTTTTAACTTCTGTTTATATAGTTCAGTGTTTCCGGGCCAGTGGAAGAACTCATATATTATCCCAGTTCCAAAAAAATCTAACCCTTCTACACCGTTAGAGCTTAGGCCTATTAGCATCCTTTCTTTTCTGGGTAAATTACTTGAAAAAATTATGCATTACCAGATACAGTTCTATCTAAATGATAGGCACATGCTATCTGTGTGGCAATCCGGCTTTCGTAATTTCCATAGCTGTGAATCTGCAGCAATTAACGTTACCAATGATAATCGATTTGCACTTGACTCGAGGAAGTTTGGAGTAACTAATGGTTATCTTGGACTTCTCTAAGGCTTTTGACAGTATTGACCACTCAATCCTTATCTCAAAACTTAAAAATAATTTTGATTTTTCCAACTCCTCTCTGAAACTCATGCGTAGCTATCTGGTTGATCGCTTTCAATGTGTTAAAACGGAAATAGGAACCTCAAGTTCTTTTGTCACTAATCTTGGAATTCCTCAAGGTTCAGTTCTGGGCCCGCTGTTATTCTCATTGTTTATAAATGACCTTCCGGATGTTATTTTCAATTTTCAAGTTCATATATATGCAGATGATGAGGACATTTATATATTTCGTCCAATTGGTTTGATGGATGACTTCCTTTTTAGATTACATGAGGACTTAGATTTTGTATTTGATTGGTCTAATAGTAATAAGTTAACACTTAAATCGTCTAAGCCTGTTGCGATGTTATGTGCTAGAGAAGAGTTAAGCCTTGAAGACTTTCCTCCGGTTATTTTGCACAATGAAGTCATTTGGCTTGTTAAAGATGTTACGTACTTAGACTTTAAGATAAACTACAATTTGAGCTGTTGCAAGGCGATTTCTGACTCCATTTAAAAAATTTACTCGGGACTGCGTAGTCTACCATCTTCTTTAGATCTTCTATTACCAAATTTAAGAAAACAACTTGTTAAATCTCTTATTCTTCCGTACTTTCATACGATTCGTCTGTTTATCCATCTTTAGATTGTAACTGAAGAAATAAACTCAATGTTGCTCTCAATGATTGCGTCCGATATGTTTATTCTATCCCTAGATACTTTAGTGTTTCACATCCACGTAATGATATTTTTGGTCTGTGTTTGGATAACTATTTAAATTTTAGATTGCTCCTGAAGCTCCATGATGTCATTCATTGTAGATGCCCCAAGTATTTAATTGAACCGCTCAACTTTTTGCAATCGCAAAGAGGATTGAAACTATGTTTCTTAGTTTTACGCGCAGCGTTGCTGAACGCTCTTTTCATGTTTCTGTAATTTGTTTATGAAACTCAATTCCTAATGAGTTGCAAAGCACTACTTCACATGCAGCCTTTAAGAGAAAATTATTTATGCACCTTTCGAATATTACTATTTGTAAATGCTTATTTCCTTTATGATAAGCTCGTTTTTAATTTACTTGTTTAACTATATTTGCTATCATCCTAACTAATGTTATAAATGTGAAAGTAACTCTGTCTGTCCGACTTTCTATGTTACCGTCTCCCGCCCAAACCACTAGACTGATTGATATAAAATTTTATACAGATATAGTCTAGAACATGAGGAAGGACATAGGCTATATATTTTATCCCTAATCTAGAAGCTATAGCACCGATTTCAAAAATTCTTCCACCCTTAGAATGCTACACTATAACTGAGCAATATATAAACTGTAAGTCATCCCCATATTCTTACGGGAACGGTCCCCATATTCTCACGGTAATGAGAGTCTTTACAAATATCATAAGTCTGAAACGGAATCTGTCTGTCTATTTTTATTTGTTATCAAAAACCGCCCAAACTATTAAACCTATTTATATGAATTTTGGTACAGAGATATAACGTAAACGGGAACCTAGAAACTACTGAACTGATTTCATGAATTATTTCCCCGTTGGAATGCTACACTACTTCAAAGTATCACTAACTTTAATTTATCTCCATATTTCCATGGGAACGGAAGAACTTACTAACATCATAGATCCGAAATCAACTCCGTCTGCTTTTCTTTATTACCATCTACCGCCCAAACTATTGAACCTTTGTATGAATTTTGGTGCAGAGATAATCTTGAGCCTGAAGAAGTACATGGGCTGTATTTGTAATCCCAATATTCCTAGGGGAACGGCAACGTAAACGGGAGCCTTGAAGCTACTGGACCGATTTCAAATCCTCTTTCACAGTGAGGTGATTTTTGTCAAATTTTCTATTATACAATTGACCTGAAAATAAATGTCGGCACCGACTAATGAGATAGTTAACCATATAAACTAATAAATTATTATGTTAAACGTATTGGGGGATGTTGTCGAATATCTATCAGTAGACAATATTATGGACACTGAGCAAGTCACATCATACCCTTTAGAGCTTCTCAATGCCTTAGAATTATCAGGAGTAGCTGCAAGTTGGGGTTCCAGTGCCAATAATGAGTAATCTAGAATTGTACACAGCTACAAATTACACATCTGGGATGCGGTATTATAATAGTTTTAATAGTCAATAGTTATCAGAAAACTATTCCCCGTATTTCTTTAATTTCCACTTTTTGTCATTTTATTTTTAAAGATTGTATCAAACAAACCTTTTTAATTGACAAAAGATGGAAAAAATAAGAACGTCGTGTGCAAAAATGTGCTGAAATAAAATAATATAAAACGCAGGCTACTTATCTGCAAAATAAGTGAAAGTGCTAAGCCAACAAGCCAGAGACAATTGACGCTTTAAAGGACAATATTCGTGAAGCCCTTGGGGAAATACAGCTTCACACAATCGATAATGTGCTTAAAAATTGGAATACTGCATCGCAGCCAAGGCAGCCATTTGAATTTGAATGAATTTTCAGTACTAACCGGAAGGATTGTACTTTTAAATAAAAAAAGAAATTTGAGAAAATATTCAGTAGTTTTTTTATATCATTTACAAAAAAAAGTTATTTGGCGGACGCTTTATCTTCTTTATATATGCTGTACGTGTGTATGTAATTGAACTCCTCCTAAACGGCTTGACCGATTTAAATTAATTTTTCTGTATGCGTTTGAGTGGCGCCCTGGAGGGTTTAGATTCACAAATCAGCCCGACAGATGGAATTGGAACATAGTAAAATTGACAATTTCATTATTCTTAACTGTAATGAATTAAAAATTAAACTCAAACAATGATTTTTTTTTTTTTTTTTTGACAACAAAAAATTAAAATAATAAAAAACAAATAATAAAATTCTTTTAATTTTTTGACTGATGAGATAAGAATAAAGATTTAAATTTTTTTAATTTATTCAACCTGAGTAACATAAACATATTTTTGTTTGTTTTAGATTTTTTTTAGATTAGATTAACAAATGCTTTAATTTTCTTTAGGTTTTACAAAGATTATATGTATATATAATTATAAACTAACATTTAAATAGAGCATGGCCTAAGCCGTCTGCCAGTTGACAATATAAACTTTAAAGTAGATTTAATGTAATTTTATTGACTAAAAAAGTTTAAAAAAGTTCATCTATAATTTTTTTCCTGTATGAAAGAGCAAGCTTGACAAATTGAAACAGAACTTTCCAATCAGCTCCATTGAGAAGGGTTATCATTTCCTCTTCATTGAGTAAACTCTTCCCGAAAACACTCCTCCGAGATTCCATTAAAATCGGGCATCTGCAAAGGAAGTGGTAGTTGTTTTCCCTTTCTCCTTGGTTGCACAGATTGCAGATTTCCGGGCGTTCCTCTCTATGCGGTATAAAGTTGAGTGGCAGCAACTCTCCTCTTGTTTTTAAAATCAGTGACATGAGGTCGGATGAGTACTCTTCCTTGAAATAACTTCTTGTTGAAAGATTGTAATCGAGCATTGCGTAAATACATCTGCTTGATGACTCTCTCGCTCTTACAACGAATTCCTCTCTTTTCTTCACATCAACTGCACTTATTAGATCATAAAGTTCAGCTTTCCATTGTTCAGGTCTATTTTCGTTTAAAGTAAGCTGACGGTCACAAAAAGTAGCTAAGTTACTCCAACTCTCGAACCAAGATGATTTCCTTCTTAGAATGATCATAGTTAATTTTTTGGGCAGCCTGTTCTCGTTCATGGATAACGTCTTCAATATGTAGTCTACTTGCATTTTAAGTGTAGAGATGAATAGAGGAGGAAGACCCGTCTCGAGCATGAGAATGTGATTTGGAGTACTGTTTGGAAGCCTCAAGGTTCTCTTTAGAAAATATCTCAAAAGATGTTCCACCTCACTGAATTCTTTGTGGCCCCATACTTGAGCAGCGTAACACATAACTGCCTTCGCCGTTGTTTCAAAAATTCGAAACTTTGAATTGAAATTGACGTCTTTGTTGTGCATAATGGACTTCCACGTTGCATTTAGTGCATTTTTTGATTTGGCTAGTTTCTCCACAATGTGGTTTCTCTGATTCAGATTTCTTGATATCTTAACTCCTAGGTAGTTATAGTCACTTACTACTTCGATTTCCTTACTATCAAATCTCCACTTTTCGTTGCGACAGTTTGGACCTCCACCGTTACGAAAAATCATAACCTTGGATTTACTGAGGTTTACCTGAAGCCTCCATTTGTAACAGTATGCAGCTATTCTGTTTATCATCAACTGGAGACTTTCAGGCGTTTCAGCAAATATCACAATGTCATCGGCGAATTTTAAGGATTTCACTAGAAGATTTGCTGCAACTTTTGCTCCACCCTGTAGATCGTCCTCCATGTCGTCTATGAAGAGTGCAAACAAAAGAGGGCTTAAGTTGCAACCTTGTCTTACTCCTATTTCCACTTCATATGATTCCGTTACGTCGTTGTTGAATGATATTGCAGATGTTGTAGATTCATAAAATTTTTCCAAAATGTTTCCAAATTTTGTTGAAACACCCTTGTTGTAAAGCTTGAGCATCAGAGCCTTTCTGTCGATGGTGCCGCTTTAAAATCTATGAAGAAGGCATACAACTTCTTTTTGTCTTTAATGAAAATGTCCGCAATAGATGTGAGTGAGTATATTTGATCAACGGTTGAGTAATTCTTGCGGAACCCGGCTTGAGACTCACCAAGGAGGTGATTTACTTGAACCCAGCCGTAGAGTCTTTTGTAGAGAAGCCTTGTAAAAATTTTCATTGATGTGTTCAGCAAGGATATTCCTCTATAGTTTGCAGGATCAGTGCGGTCACCTTTCTTGAATATGGGTGTGACGATGGAATTTTTAAAATAATTTGGTATGCACCCGTGTTCATAAGCCTGGTTAAGTGCTATAGTAAAGTGTTCGATGAATGAAGGTGTGCTGAATTTGTAAAATTCCGGCGGTATTCCGTTTGATCCTGGAGCTTTGTTACATTTCAGTTCATCCAGAACTGCTTTTACCTCTGAGATACAGAACGGGGCGTCCAAGGCGTCGTCCGCTTGAAAAGGGATAGCAAATTGGAAGCTCGTAGCAAACTTATCCGTTGTGAGGTTTTTGAAATGCTCGCATAAATCCTTCAGCTCGATCGGTAGGCAGGGTCGCGGTGATTGACTGTCATTGTTTATAAGGCGTACTTTGCTCCAAAACTGTGACGCGTTCCTGCAACTTGAAAGATCGTGGGCAATGTTCTCGAAGTATGCTTGTCGTTTAGTCTTAAGCAGCGCTTTTAATGTTTTGTTTGCGGACAAGTATTCCCGCTTTAGAAAGAGGTTTTGAGGGTACTTCCTTAAAAGCTTTAACCAAGCAAATGATTTTTTTCTAGCTTGTGAGCAGTCTCTGTCAAACCATTTGTCACGAGGAGTAAAAACCCTGTTATTGTTCATCCTGCAGGCTGTTGGTATCGATATTGCAATGGTGTCATCCAGTTCGGAGAGATCGAGGTTTGTATTTGATGGAGGTGCAAGCTTTAAGGCAATGTTGGTGTCTAATGCTTCAGCATACGTATTCGCCATCGATTGTTTCCATTTGTATTTTGTAGCTTTTGTTGTGCATACATCTACGCGTTGTAGGCTCATTGGTAGCTGAATTGAGACTTGGATAGGGAGATGGTCCGAGTGAATCTGTGATACAACTTCGAAGTCATTCATTAGGTTGCACCAATCCCCATTCACCATAGCGTAATCAATAACTGAGTTGCCCTGAGGACCGATAAAAGTGTAGTCACCATCAGCGTCTCCTTGTGTACTTCCATTGCAGATACCAAGACCAAACGAATTACAAAGATCAATAATTTTCTTTCCTTCTCGGCTTACAACAACATCTTTTGAATGACGGTGGTTCAAGTTCAAAGGTTTAAGTTCGCTTTCCAATGATCCTGTTCTGGCGTTGAAGTCCCCAATGAGCATGACGTTTTTTAGATCTGCCAGGTACAAGTTGTCTTCAAGCAAGTCAAAATGTCTATCCCAGCTAGTGCAGTTTAGATATACAGGAACCAAGGTTAAAGTATGGTAGTTGGATTTTATTTTGATGTACAGAAAGTTTTCGAGGTTCTTGAAAACGAATTCAACCCCTGTTATATTTAGTTTACAGCCCATCAGTATGCCTCCGCTAGCCCTTCCTTTTCTATTTATTTTAACTGCTGATTGCCACTTAGTAGTATGGTTCGGGAAATATGATTCAAATTTAATGTTATGTTCTTCAGTTACATGAGTTTCAATTAGTATAAAAATTTCATATTCATTAATAAAGTTTAAAAAATCTAAATTTTGTATCTTATTATTTAAACCTGCTATATTATAACTTAATATTCTAAAGTTAACTATATTTGAATTCTGGCAGACGGCATCTACCTAATTCATTAAAATATTTTTTAAGTTGGAATGTGCTGAAGTTTTTACCCCTGAGTCCCAACCGCAGATTTGCATTGTGTCTCCAGCCAAAGATGTACTTTGCCCAACTGACGTTTCTTGATGATTGACGTTTAGTCTGACATCTCTTCGTGAATTTTGTTGAATTTGTAAACAAATTTGATGAAAAAAGTTTTTTTCCAGGTTGTTATCTTCAATTAATTTTTTAAAACCATCTACTTGATTAGTAACAAAACCTTGACTATCGGTCCATTCTACAATAATGTTATTAATGCTGAGTCTGTCGTCGCGCAGTGAAACTTTCATCCGAGGTTGAGTGGTATGAATATATTTTCTCAGTTGTAAGAGTTTGCTACGCTTCTGTCGGATGGCTGGTGGGTAATCCCGACTTACGGATGCTCCGGTTCCTTTCAGCCTTTTTGCATTCCTCAGAACCTTAAATGCATTATTTTTGTTTTTAAATTCTGCCAGAGTTGTAACTGTGCCATTAGCTGAGCTTATCTCCCGTATATCTTGGATAGTAATTATGTCTTGCGACTCCGAAAAAGTTTTGCAGATATTTTCGGTTTCAATGAGCGGATCATTTGAGCTTTTTTTCAGTCGAAAAACTAAATTGGACGCGTTAGCTGAGGTTTTTATCTGGTTGATTTCGTTTTGCAGTGAAATGCACTTCGTGTTTAAAGAAATCAGTGACTCCTTCAGTTTCTCATTTTCGGTTTTAACCTCAATGATCTCATTGCGAAGTCCAACAATGTCTTCCTTCGTAGCAACGTCTTTGAGTTTCAAGTCGAACATTTGGCGTAATTCCTGGATGGACATGGATTTTTGGGTTAAACGTTGCTAATTCGGGGGAGGTCTCACCAACTTTACGCTTATTGCTCATCAATAAATTTCAATGTATATATATTAAGTTTAATTAAAATGGCTACTATTGTTCTTGTGATTGACTATGTGATCTTTCAAATTGATTCAAATAGTGATAATAGTTCAAAATTGGAAAATCTATGAATCACACTTGCTTTTCGGTTTCCGGTTTGGTCACTTTAAGATGAAAAATAATTTTTAAACTTTTTATTTATTAAAGAAAATGAAAATTTGTACAGAGCACTTTTGTATGACTTCTATATAACACTAGCCAGAGTTGTTTTATAATAAGCCACACATCAATGGGTTATGACTACCCTTATAATGTTATAGAGTACAGTGCGAGCATTTAGGAAAATAGGAGAGGATTTAATAGGATACACCGATACACCTTGCTTTTGAACCTTTGTAAATCGTAATGTAGTTGAAATACAGAGCCAGGTAAAGCATTCCACATACGGTTGGTGCGACTAAAATAAGAACCTCTATACTTGACTGTACGCCCGAAGTTGGGCTCAAGGTAAAACTGATGAGCATTCTAAGCGAGGTGGGTGTTGCGGCCAAATTGTTTCAGGGGAGGAATGCAACTGACTATTTCACTAGAGCACTGTTTGTGAAAAAAGCGATAGTAAAGAGTGAGACAAGTAACGTTTCGACGATGTTCAAGATAACCAATCGATTCTACGATTGAACTATCATCCATCAGTTTTAACGCTCTATTTTGTACCCAGGCGCAAAGATGTTTGAGAAGCACCTGACCAGATATGGGAGTTATACTCCAGTTTTGGGCGGATGAAAGTCTTATAAATTGTAGCCAGATCAGAAGGGGTGAAGAACTTCCTGCATTGTCTTAAGAAACCTAAGCATTTAGCAGCGTCTTTGGCGACTTCAAATATGTGGTCATTCCAACGAAGATCGTCGTTTACACACATACCAAGTACTGACAGCTTTTCGGTTTCTTGGATGAAGGTACCATTCATGGGTAATGGGGGAATATTTAGATTCATCCTCAAATTCTCCCAGGAACGGTAATGGAAAAGGGATCGGAAAAACCACTAGAACGAATTGTAGTTTTTGTCGCTAATACAGTACGATGCCATTCCCATATTCCCACGAGAATGGGACGTGAGCAAGAACATAAGCGGGAACTTGGAAAATACTGGACCAATTCCAAAAAGTGTTCAACGTTAGAGTGTAAAGTGCTCATGAGTAATAAAGACTATAATTATTTTCTTTACATATTCTTCCGGGAACGGAAGCGGGAATGGTGACATAATCAATAACCTGGAAAGTACTTAACTAATTCCAAAAATTCTTTCATGGTAAGAGTGCTTCAATGTCCCTGAGTAATATAGACTATAGTTCATCAACATTTACCCACAGGAACGGAAACTGGAATTCAAAAACCACTGTACTGATTTCAGTACGGTTTTCGCCATAACAATACGGTGCTACATAGACTATATTTCATCCCCATATGGGAATGGAACGGGAACTGGGACATATTCGGGAACTTGGAAAATGCTATACCGATCTTACAAATTCTGTCATCGTTAGAGTGCTTAATTGTCCCTGAGTGACATAAACTATATTTCATCCTCACTCTCCCACTAGAATAGAGACTTTGAAACGACTTTACTTAACTTTCAATTTGATGAACGTAGAGCCTGAGCTACGCCGGGCGGGTCAGCTAGTTATAATATAAAATATATAAAGATGAATCACTATATCACTTATTCACGACATCACGCGTAAACGGCCTACCCGATTTTACAGTTTTATTTTGTTGTGTTATTTTTTTTTGTTGTTATTGTCCGAAAAGGGATCTTATGACATAAAAAAAAAATTAAAAAAAATTGCGCGGATATTCCCACAGGAACGGAGTTGGGAACTGAAACTTGGAAACTACTAGCATTAGGAGTGCCACATTATCCCCCTCCATCAGTAACTTAAACTGTATATATCCCTTTAATCCCACGGGAATAGAAACGGGAATGAGAACGCAAACCTTAAAGCAACTTGACCGATTTCAAAAATTCTTTCAACTCTAGGATGCTGCATTATCCCTCAGTGACATAGACTTATATTGCATTCACATATTTCCACGGGAACGGAAGATTATCACAGGAACGGGGTTGGAATTTCAAACTTAGAAACTACTGGACAGATTTCAAAAAATTCTTTACACATTATTTCTTTCAGCATTAGGATGCCACATAAACCCAAAGTAAAAAAGATTATTATATTTCATCCCCACATTCCCCCTAAAGCGGAAGAATGAGAACAGGAACCTTAAAACTACAGACAAGAGCAACGCCGGGCGGCTCAGCTAGTTTTTATTTTTAAATATGTACTTTTAATTTGTTTGTTTTGTTGTGCTACCGTTATATTCATTTTTTGTTATTAAATGAATTTCTGTAAAATGAAGACTTTCGCGTTTTTAATTACTTTTAGTTTTAATTATATTTTTGATGCAGTCGACAAATTCTTAAGACTAGTCGGCATTTCACTAAAAATTCCAATTCTTTGATGTTCTTTAGCTTAGATTACCTACCCGTCCAGGGTCGGTTTAAGTTAAAGTTAAAGCTAGTTTTATTTTTACATTTTTGCTAGCAAATAAGTAGACACAAGCAAATTGAATAAATATGAATTGAAAATGAAATTGAAACATCAGAAACACCGTGAAATCCTTTAGTTCTTTACAGCGTTTTTTTTTTTTTTTTTTTTTTTTTTTTTTTTTTTTTTTTTTTTTTTTTTTTTTGAAATAACCAAAAGCCTCGCTGCTGTGGTTGGAAGAGGAGGTTATTTATTCCAATAGGGTGCGCAATAAATGCATTTTACATAATTACTTTTACCGTTACCAGCATGAGATATAAAACTTAATTGCACGAATAGAGCTCTAAGATAGAAGATACGCCAGGTCAAAATAACTTCGTCTTTTCCCAACCAACGGAAAGTATAAGACATTATCCAACATTTATCTTTTTAACAAATTATTCATTTTTCCAGACATAAAAATCTATAGGGCTAAAGCAATATCCAAAGAAAAACATTTATCACTGCAACCCATAATGAGTTATATAAAGATGCAAGTTTTAATAGGTTAATTATCCCACAAAACTCCACTATTTTTTCACTTCCAAGTTTGCAGAGAACTTTTATTTTTTATATACGTAGGTGTTAGGTGGGAGAAAATACTTTCAATGACTAGATGCTAACTGAGAACTTTTCATTTCGTGGAAGTTTTATTTACTTTATTGATTGAAGAAAGGTAATGATTTCGTAAGAAAGACATTATGCTTGATTTCTCATTGACCAACTCATATAATCACATACCTTTTTACATAAACCATACAAAATGACCATGTTATACGATATGCATACGTATAACGATGAGAAATTCCCAGAAGAACTTTTATGTGATGGTTCTTTTATAAGCATTTTCTTGTTAAAATTAAGTGGGACTATCAAACCTTGAGAGTATGAAGAAAATCTGTCAAATGAAAAAGATACATGTAAGATATTCCGACAATAAAGTGCTTATGTTGAAGTTAATTAATTATACATTTAACAGGAGACCGATGTGAAACCAGAGTAGTAGGTAGGTACCTGTACCTGGTACCTACATACTTTTTGGTACAACCTGGACTCGAGAATGAGGCTTAAGGCTAATACCAAGAAACATAGGTGTGATAAGAAGGTTTGATGTATGAAATCTAAATAGATGTTGAAGCGGACGATCTATAAAACAATACGATTATGCTTGACCAAATGAAAAATAATGTGTGTTGCTTATCTCAATGCTGAAGGCTGAGTGTATTGTTTCTAGTATTTGTTGCTAGCATTTAATTGAATCGTTATCCTATCGTTTCATAATTTTTGCCATTTATAAGATAGTTTGTTGAAATATATTTCTTTGCTAAGATAATAAACAAATGCGCATTTATCATTCCAATGTAATAAATATTTCTGTTAAAATTTTTATATGGAAACAAAACTGTAATTTCCTCTGTAAATTTCGATTTATTCAAACTTTTGGTCGAGAAACGTTATTTATTTTTACTTTTTTTTTGGTTTTATGACAAATTTGAATACGATTGTTAATGCAACTGTTACCTTGCCTGGAAAAAACTTTCTTTCAATTTTAAGCAAACTCAAATGATAATAACTTTGCAAATGCAAATTTTTAAGATTTTTTGATTTTCAAAATTGAGCAAGTGAAAATTAGACTCCAGAGGCACCTCGGAAAAATTGTTGGTTTGCGGATAGCTCAAAATCTACTGGACCAATCGTAACACCCATAATGAAATCTGTTGTAATACTTATTTGCACCACTGAACTTCTATAATATGAACCTGTAAAGTCAATAGCTAATTGCAATTCTTGCTTTCATGTTAACTTTTTGAATAATTATATAATGTCAGCCTCTCTTGAACCACCGAACTTTAAATACATTCTTTATCTTATTAAACTTGTTGCCTTTCATTTCAATTGCCTTAATTCTAACAAAATCCAAAAACGAGCTCTGGCATGCATTCAAAACGAAGGAGGGCACTTTGAGCACATGTTATAATTGTATTTGTATAAAATACATAAGAAACTACTAAAAGTGCCCATATTATTGTTTTATTCAAACAAACCTCAAAGCTAAAAATCTTTTATTTTTTTTATTTTACCCATTTTGTATTTTTTCAAGTATCATAAAATGTATGGGTTTTAGAGTGCACTTATTATGAGTTTATTTTTTTTTATTTTGTTTTTTTCATCTGTAAAAAATAATGAAACTCTGTTTATCAGGCATTTTCTAAAAAAAAAGAAAATGACCCCAAAGTCAGAACTATGCTTAGGGAAGAAAATATAAACACCATTTAAAACTGAAAATCTGTCAACCCTAAGGCTGTAGGAGCTCAATTTAAACGCAGGTTTAAATATTATTAGTTCAACAAAAAAATTAAGTCTAAAACTTTTTCTCTACTATCAGTATTGAAAGAAGGATCGAATTTAACACAGATCAGGGTACACCAAAGTTAGCCATTTCTTAAATTGTCAAAAAGTTATGTCAAAGTTAAGAAACGGACTTTACTGTAAAACAATTTTTTTCTAAGAATATGACCAAGAATCAGATCCCAAAGTATGTAGCACGAATTACGGAACACCCTGTATTTTAAACACTTTTATTTAGAAAGAAAAATACATCATTTTCATTTTTAGTTCATTTTTATCAAATTTTTCTTATATACATATACTTATATGCTTACAAAAATGTGTAAAACTAGTTTATATAATAACTTAATTAACTTACTTACCTACCAATGCGAGATCTCGTCTCAAAGACAGAAGTGTCCAACGAAGGCTCTGTTCTCAAGATCGTAATTCGGGCGAATGCACTCATTCACCTTATATACTCGCTCGAAAACAGCACTCACTGTTTCTTCCTCTTCTTGAACATCTTCCACTATAAAGTGTCATCATCCAAGATGGCGCCATCTGAATCTATTCCTAGTGTCAGAAGTAAGTTTTTGTTCTCTGTCGTCCGTTAGAGTTTGATAGGTACTCTGAAGGTCATTTTTATCTTTTCTCCAAAAGATTTTGTTTATTTCCGGAAACATACTCGGGTTGTTGGACTGTACAGCCCGAATTTTATTGTTCCAGAAACATGAAATGGAAATTCTATAGTTTTCTTTAATAAGTTGTTGGAGATTTTTGATCTGTGACCTCAGAGCTCTAATCTCCAAATCGTGTCGTTCAGTAAACCTCCTGTGCAAAAATTTGGGTCTTGACAGGAGTCTACTTTTTTGTTTGTAGAGTGCATCTATTGTCGCGTTTCTGTACATGTTCGTTGGTTCGTTTTGCCTATACTTAGGAATTGTCCTGTCCTTTGTACTACGGATTGTAGCCTCCATACTTTGCTGGTATTCATCGATTTCAACGTTCGACAGATTCCTGTTGCATGGCGGCGCAATACCGTTCGAATGAAGTTCCCTTGATACGGAACCAGAAAAGCGCGGTCAACGTGTCTTACCGTAGTTGTAAGAGTGCGTCGGCACGTACTCCTCCAGTTCCACAAGGTCGTTCGGAAGCAGTATGACGGTGGCAAGTCCACAGTGGTCACTGTCGTACTCAATCGTCGTCAAACAATTTTTCGTCCGTCGAAGAATGTCGTCGGTCAGTTTTAGTCTCGAGTCTAAAAGTAATAGTTCCAGATAAGAGCCACTTCGAGGATATGAAGGCCTGTCAGTAGCCAGCAGATCGGCTTTACACTCAATGTGGAGCCCCAGCCAATTGAATAGCTGGGCCCCCCTTGGATTGGCTAATTGATTTCCCCAATTTTGGTGTTTAGCATTGTAATCACCGGCCAAAAGGAAATAGTTTCCTTCTGAGTTCAGTTTCAGACATCGAAAAAGTGTTTCAAGCTCTGTAATAAAACATGAATTTTGAGAAGGCTCCGGCGCATAGATCGCAAATACATACTACCACCTCCACTGTTGGAGAGGGATGCATACGATACACGCTTCAAGCAACTGTAATTGACGTACTTCACCACTATATATTTCCTTATGAGCAATGCCCTTACGTATGAAGATCACAACCCTCGTAATTATTATTCGTCAAATTGTGATGCTGGTTTAGCCTAGTTTCGGTAACCAAGAAGTTGACTCGTCATTCTACCCTAAATTCACATTCACGGCTAGGATCTTAACAGGCCTCTCCGGCAGCGCGCCCGTCAACCCGAAAATTGCGCAAGCGACGGCAATGAACAGTAGGGTGGCGCCTGCTCACTTATTTTCCGTGATAGTTCACTCATTTGTGCCTGAATGACACGCAGAGTGACCATCACTTCTCACTCCCCAGTAGCAGCCTTTGACACAGATGGTTGTTTGCCCTTGGAATTGGTTTGGCTGTTTGCCTTTCCTCATTCTTAGTTGCTGTTGGAGCAGCTTTTATTGATTATTTAATAATCTGGTATCGAGGACCCCAATAATTAGCAGGGTGCCCATCTCCACCACAAAGAACGCACTTCAGTAGGGTCTTGTCTTCGACCCTTGTCTCACCGAGCTTACACTCTTTGTCGATGTGGTTCTCTGTACACTTTACGCACCTCAACTGCATTTGACAGTTGAATGCGGCGTGCCCGAACCGTTGGGAACGAAGACATTGTAAAATGTTCCTGTGCCTGTTTATTTTCTCCCATTTTACCATCTGGTAGTCCAGGACGGAGATTTTCCTTAGACTCTCCAGGCGGCTATTGGGTGATAGGGTAACGAGGAACATCGGCAATGGCCGCTTCTCCCGTCTTGCCTTGGCCTTGGTGAACGACTTGACCCCGATAAATTCGAGATCGTCGCCCGCCAAACTGCGGAGTTCGGCTAAGAGCTCCCCTGGGTCAGAGGTAGGCTCTACACCTTTCAATACCATGCATTTCGGTCTCTTTTCTTTGGGAGTAAAAGTAAAATGTTCGGCGGCTGTCTCCTGTAACAACTCCCGAACGATCTTATGGTCACCAATGTTTTCACATGGGATCACATGCCGATCTTGAACTAATCGTTTTATAGTAAATTTATCGCCAATATGCGAGTTGCGAGTTTTTTCGTCTAGAGCTTTTTCTGCTGCTGCTGGTCGCTGTTTTTTTTCCGCATAAACATTTGACTTCGACTGTTGTTGATGCGCCTCGCTCTCCGCTCGCCTACGAGCCTGTTGCCTGTCTTTAATTTCGGCAATTTCTTTATGTAGTTTTCCCAGTGTCTCGGTGAGAGACCGGATACGCTCTTCGTCTTCGGCATTGTTTGTCGTTGTTTTCTGCCAGGGCAGTGAACAAATTGCCGCTACCTGTATAATGGGCTTCGCCAACGTTTGACTCATAATCGTAAATGGAATTGAGACTTGCGATGCTTTCTGAGCTGGTCGACATTCCATCGTCACGTCGTCGACCTCTTCTGCCGCTCCCCTCGCCTTCTGCTTACGAGGCACTAAATTTGGCTTTGTCTTTAGACGCCGCCTCCTTTTAACTGCAGTTGCCTCTGCTGTTGTTGTGGTTGTTGCCGCTTTCGATTTTGCGGTTCTTTCCGCTGCTGTAGTGTTTGTTGTTTTTGTTGCTTCCAACAACGTTTTACTCGCAGAGGCATCTTTCGATGCCCCTGCCCTTTTCTGCTTTACCATTTGCTTTTCTTCCCAATGGATTACGTTTTCTACCTTACTCAATGGGATAAAAGGCTACTTAAGTAAAGTGGATTTCGTTCCCATTAAGTGAGAACCTAGACCCTCAGTGGACCTAGTTCCTGCGGACTTATTTCCCTGTACAAATAAGAATTTAGTACCTCAGTGGACTTAGTACCTGGGGACTTATTTCCCTGCACCCCCTTCAACATGGTCTTCGTTCCACGGCTTCTTTCCTTCTACTACCACAATGGATAGCACACCACCACCACCACCATGCAGAAAACATCTCTTGTTAGTCTTTCCAGCTTCAAAAAAGAAAATACAAGCATAATGGTATTTATCAAAAACTTTTTCAAGAACTTCTCGAAAGCATCCACCCAACAAGGACACTATACACAGATGGCTCATGTAAAGACAACAATTCATCTTGTGCCATTGTAGAGCTGGAAGGCAACGAAACAATCCACAGCTTCCAAGATTTAATACCAGATGCAGCAGGAAGTTTCTTGGCTGAAATTACAGCATTACTTAAAGCCCTTACGTTATCACAATTGAAACTTGAAAAAATACTTATACTGATCGACAGCCTAAACACCTTGATTGGATTAAAAAACAATAATAACCACTGCTTCTCCTTTGAACGTATGCGAAGTATCCTCTACAACAAAAAGTATATAACGGTTACATGTATTCCAGGACATGTAGATATTAAAGGGAACGAAGCTGCAGACAGCGCAGCTAAAGAAGTTACGCGCTATCCTCTAAAAAACAGAACTTTCAAACCTGCCAAAACTCATAAAAAGAACTTTGAAAGCCTATGAAAACGATAGCTTAGATAATGCTTGAACAAACGAAACCTTTCTACGAAGACATCAGTTTTCGCAACATCGACCGCCACACCCAAAAAAATATGTTGTAAAAGTGTTCAAAAACGCTGTGTCTTCAACTGCATTAATTGTCATAATCGACCCGACATCCAATGTTTTCAATTTAACAGGTATACGGTTGTAATTTTGAAAACCTACTGGTGGAAATAACAAAATCTGTTGTATATTACGCAACTGGAAAAGTTGTGGATACTACATCATTCACTGTTAATGTATAACATAATTTGTAAAAGACACAATACTTACTTGTTAAAACTAAAGGTCTTTGTTGTATTTTTGACGAAACTTCCCCTAAAAAACTAAGTTTTTACTGTCGAACTCACGTCTCAATTTGTAATAACTACAGGCTTTTGTTGTATTTTTAACAAAATTTCCTTGTAAAGACGTAATTTTTTTTGTTGAACCAATAACTCAATTTGTAAAAACTACACACTTTTGTGGTATTTTAAACAAAGTATTTTGGTTAAGATGCATTTTTTACTATCGAACCTACAGTTCGATTTGTAGTAACAACCGGCTTTTACAGTATTTGTTACAACAATTCCTTGTTGAAATACAATTTTCATTGTCAAACCGATATCTAAATTTGTTGAAGTTACAATCATTTGCCTTGATTTCGACATCTTTTTGTTTTCATATACACACCTTTTTTGGTACCCCAAAATGAAATGAAAAATTTACTTTTGACTTTTTATTATTTTATTGATTTCATTTAATATACAAAAATTTAAATAAACTTATTTCTAAAAATTTTCGTTCCATCTATTAGTGTATTCAAGTGTATTGGTGGGCTTGAAAAACAGTTAATATTTAAAATAATGTAATCGTTTAGTATTTGTGATAAATCTACTACATAAGAACTATAATGAAAATTAAAAAATGAAATTTTATATTCAACACAAAAAAAAATACTTCTTTATTATCATCGATTATAATGTTTACTATCTTGAAAAAGCGTTTTTCATTATTTCTTATAATATTTATGTAATTTTGAATCTTATATCTAGTGCCCTTGAATGTTATCAATTTACTTGAAACAATTTTGTCGATGTTTAAATTTAAATCATTTAGCAATGCAAAATATGTTAAGCTGCTTTGTCGTATTTCCTTAATTCGATAGTGGACTGTTTTTTCCCATTTTTCATTAAAATTAAGAAATATTTTTATTTCATCGTATTCCTTTTCGCTGGTCTCAGAAGCTGGTAAATTTGGTTGGTTTTCGGTTTGGACAGCTAATGTAGTTTTGAATTTTGCCGTGTGCTTGGTTCTCCCCCTATTAAAGTTGTGATACGCGTTGTAAAGCATACCAGTCGGATGGGAGTATTTCTTACTCGGCGGAATAAAATATGTCGACTGACATTGTTTAAAAAATATATGAAATTCAAGTACAAATAGAGAATATCAATTTATCTACCTTGTTCTCCCTATGAAATGTTGAAGCAATATCCTTAGCAATTTGGTCCAATTGAGATGTATGCAGTTTTTGCAATTTTAAACTGTAGTATTCAACAATAAGTTGAACAATTTGTTTTTGTTGCCGCTGTGATAAAGATTTTCTTGAGTTGTAGCTCTCTTAAACATCTCTCCCAGCTAGCGACAGTGATAAGATGTCTTTTACTGACTATGTTACAACAATATATGTAGATTAGAACATCGTTTACTACTTTCATATTTACATACATTTAAATTGGACGATATTATTGACGCTTCGGAGCTCCTTCTGTAAGTTGGTGTTGAGTTTATGTTCCTATGGTCTTCAACCCAATTTGCAACACTTATATCGCTTTGAATAGTGCTGCAATGTTCGAACTAAATAAATAGTAAATGCTATAGTAAACTTTTGTTTAACAAGTAAATATGAAGGTATAGTGAAAACCAGGTAAAAAGAAATATGCTTACTTCTTTGTTTTTCCATTTAGCTAATTCATCTTCGAATTCAAGCTGTAGACCAAGTTCACAGTTCGGGAAAATTTTTGATATATGCTTCGGTCTTAGCAAAAGCAAGTTTCGTTTTGTGAGGCCACTATCTAATTGAATTGCAAAACTTTTCTTATAGTATCATAAGTAAAGACACTGTGCGACTGGCCGAAGACGCACATTCACGAAATATAAAATCAAAACCAACTTACTTGATAAAAATGGTACGGCACTCTTAGACAAATTGAAGCTGCTCACAATTTCGAAGACCTCGAGGTCCAATAAATACGTGTCCATTGCACTATCGCCGATATTATTTATTGGTGGGCTTGAATCGGCTTCATTTGTAATTTTGTTCACTATTTCAATGTGATCACACATCATTATGGTTCGCGTTTTAGATTGTGCGACGTTAAAATCTATTAAAGTAATTATCTCTACAAAAGAAATCAGTTTATTCTAAAAATTCACAAAGCGTTGGCAGGACACTGCGATCACTTCACTGCAACGATCAAGGAGACAATGAATTAATTACGAGAAAAACTTCCTGAGAATGTAGTAGCTATATGTGTAGAAAACGGTAAAAAAGCCATCACACTTACAACTCAATGTTGTTTCAACACAAAATGATTGCAGATTTGAATGCATATGTTGTTGGTTCTACAGCTTTTTGTTAACTTCACATTTTGGTTGTAGATTTAACAGTTTTTTTTTTTATTTGTTTGCAGAATATTTATGTATGTGTAGACTGTATTTATAATAGATGTTCTTGCCTGTTGAAGCTGTAAAATAGCCATCATACAACTCAACGTTGTTTTCAAAATGTAGATTTGAATGCTTCTGTTGTGTTTCTTACAACATATGATGTAGAATCGACAGCACATGGAAAATTTTCCTTGTGCTCACCATAACTTTTTTGGTGAGAAATTTTTAAGACTACAAAAAAGATGCTGCTTCATATAATGCAAAAATACTTCTTACAAGCTTATGGAACTTTCTGTAGTTTTTACAACCTGCTGTAATAAGTACAGAAAAAATATGTGTATTATACAATTTTTCAATGTAGCAGCTACAGTTTTACATCAGTACATTTAACAATCAAAAATGACAACTCGTTGTAAATTTTACAACAGCAAATCGAAATCATTTTGACAAGCTTATTGCATAAATGAATGCAAATGCTATAAGATTGCAAATAATTATCAATATGAACTCATTTGCTGTTAAATATAGAAATTTACCACTAAACGTAGATTTTACTGCCGCGTTTTGTAAAACTTACAACAAACATTTTTTGGGTGCATACAACATCAAACTAAGTGCATAACGCTGTTTCGAGTAAGAGTTGGAAAAACCTTGTTCTCAAGTTGCCACTACTTCAAATAGGAACCACCCCAGGAATGCGGAAATTATCAGGAACCATTAACAATCTGGCACATTTTTACGGAATGTCCTATCTCCCGGCAAATACCGGGCAATACCTCAATTGAAGAAATGCAAAACAGACTTTCGATCATCCTCAATAATTCTGATGCTCTCACCATGAATTCAGAAAGCTCTAGATCAGCACAAAAAATGGAAAGAGATGTAAGAACTAAAACTAAAACTTTCTTGTTAATTCATCTTTAAAAATTTTGTCTAAACTCAATCACTTTATATTTCCATTTTTCCTCTCTCACGACATCTATGGTCAAGATGCCCTAATGTCTTAAATTTATAAATAGCTTATTAAGTTTACTTTGTAAGTTATTTTTTGTAAGTATATAAATAAATAAATTATTTATGTGCCAGAAAATTAGGTCATTTGTTATTTAAAAAATGTACAATGTACCTACAATGTCATTTAAAAAATGACAAGTGGAAACCCAGCATAACACGTTTTTGATGCGACGCGACGCTCAATAGAATTAAAAAAAAAAACCAGCATATTTCGTTTGTTTGTAAATGGTTACTCTATTTCTTGGTTTTGTATAGATATCAATGAAGCCCACTGTCATCTGTCATCATTCAACAGTCTTCTATAATCTACCATCTGTACTCGGACATGTGCCATCTGACAATTGTTGTTTCAACAATGTTCTTCCTTTAAAACCTTTGAAAATTAACACTGAAGTTAAGGCACAAGGTCATAATAGAAGGAAGTGCTATTCATATGAATGACTTCTTATTCTCACAAATTGATCAAAACCGTTACATAATTGTTAGACCATCTTAGAGAGGTCTTTCCAAAAATATGTATAAAATCTTTTTTGGATAAATAAGTCAAATTTTCCATTTGTCTGAATGTAATAAAAGCTTAAGGGCAAAATATCTTTCAAATAAATTATGTTATCACCATCATGAATACTACCTATTTGTCTCTTTTTGTAGCTATATAGAAGTGTTATAGCTGTTTTATCAGGATTTTCGAAAAGGCAAAGTTTAATGATTTTGCCTGATCAAAGACTGCACCAAACCATCGTATGTTGATGACGTATTTTTTAATTAAGCTTTGAATCATTTTGATGAATTTCAAAGGATCAATTAACTATCATACGACTCCGTTGATGGTCGGTACGCTTCCAAATCAGATTTCTTACTTTCCTTTTACTTGGATTGCGAGAGTTCGTATGACGCGATGCCATCGCCAGTGGCAGTCACTTATGGTTTATTTGAAGCTATACTTAGCAATACTGTCATCTACAGAACAAGTATAATTTTGGTAATGTTACCCATAACGCCAAAAAATTGCTTTTTATACTGCCTGGCTTATGGCAAACACAAACCATTAGCTGGTAGGTGTAATACATAGCAAGACGTATTTTACTAAAGTTTTTCAATTAAAAGCCTAAAAACTACATCATAACGACAAAGTTTCAGCCCAAGCAATTAGTATCAGTGAATTGGCAGGTAATTTCTAGTTCAATATTAAAATCAGTTACTGACCAAAGCAGAGTTTTTTCAGTAAATATAATTATGCTTAAGCCTCTAATTACTGCTCTTTCATCGTTCACTATCAGTGATTTTGTCGAGGAAATAACAATCAATGAGGGTTTGATTTACCATATTTAGGTAAGCTTTTTTGTTTGGATTGCAATAGCAATTTATTTTTATTATAAACTGATGAGAGATTTTGTTTAGAAGAAACTAGTCATCACCACTGATAAAGCGCCTAGTTATTTGGCAATCTATGGCTGGCTTTTGAAGAATCGTTTTACTATCAAAATTCGTGCTCGGTTCGAAATGTTCATCGCGCGCTGCTTCCATTTTATGGTCGGCGAATCGCAGCGTTACTGTCAATGGTGAACGCTACCGAGCGATGATAACAAACTTTTTTTTTGCCCGAAATGGAAGTTCTTGACTTGCATGATATGTGGTTTCAACAAGACGGTGCCACATGCCACAAAGCACGCGAAACAATGGCGCAATTGCGAGGCGAGTTTGGTGAACAGTTAATTTCACGTTTCGGGCCGGTCAATTGGCCGCCTAGATCGTGTGATTTGACACCATTAGACTATTTATTGTGGGGGTATGTCAAGGCTAATGTCTATAGGGACAAGCCCGCTTCGATTGACGCACTGGAAGCCAACATCCATGCATTCATTCGTGAGATACCGGCCGATATGTGTAAAAGAGTATGCCAAAATTGGACTCAGCGGATGGGCTACCTGAGACGCAGCCGCGGTCAACATTTGCATGAAATTATCTTTAAACATTAAATTGCAAGGTTCAAACTTGCAAGGTTCAAATAAATATTTCATTAATTTTTTCGAATTTTTTGTGTTTTTTAAAAAAAAAAAAGTTCTAAACCTCTTAAAAAATCACCCGTTAGTACCATGTTCCAATAAACATTTTCAATGCTTTAAATTAATCTCCGAACCATGAAAATATCTAAATAGCTGTCAATTAGGGATTGCAATCCCGGGATTCGAGATCACGAGTCTTTTTCCGTTTCCGAAAATCCCAGGATTAAAGTCCCGATTTTTAAGATTGATTTGTTGAATATTTTGACTTATCAGTTTCATCAGGTACTTTTTTCCAAAGCAGCAACTCAAAATTGGATTCCACTTGATTTTGATTTAATTATAATAATTAATAACAATTATCATTTTTATGTGCATTCCAAAACCAGCAATGCAAGGTAAAATTTTTTTTCCTTTCTTTTTCATTGTGTTTTCATCTTTTTGCTTTCGGTCTGTAAAACTACATTTAAAATACCTTCTTATCCGTTGGCATTTGCTTATAAATGTTTGAGCACTGTTTTCCATGTTCTCGAGCGATATTGGATTGTGCTTTGAGAATTTTGAAACAATTCCCTGTATTTCGTTCTGTTTTCTTCGGGCCTTGCACCGTTTGATCTGTTTATTTACTTGCTTAGGTGGGCATTACAGTTTCGAGCTCTCTCCAGTTTTGCACTCTAAGTCGGTTGAGGTTTTCTTCCACTTGACTACGGTCTTCCTCTCACGCGATTTCTCTGCAATGTGCTTTCGAAAACCATTCAAGCCGGAGCGTTTAGCTCCAAGGATTTCCTCATCCAAGCCGTAAGGCAGAACTGGGATTATCAAGGGTTACCATGGTGTCTATAGAGAGGTTTCAGTTTCTCAATTGCCTTCCTAACCGAAAAAAGCAACGGTTGGCTCTGTTTGATCTCCGCACTGATGTTGTTATCCGTGTCTACAACGGATCCTAGGTAGACGAAGTCCTGTACTACCTCGAAGTTATGTCTGTCTATTGTGACGTTTTGTCCAATTCGGCGATGTTCACTGTCTTCGTTTGATGAAACTATATGCTTCGTTTTACCCTCATTTTGTGCCCCTTCCGTTTCAGTGCTTGCAAAAGCACTTCCTTCTTCCTATTACGTCAATATCGTCTGCAAAAACGTGTAACTCTGCAGACTTTGAATTGTTATTCTGATGTTGATGTTCGATTTTTTTACAATCTTTTCAAGTATGATGTTAAAGAGATCACACGACAATTAGTCGCCTTCCTTGAAACCTTTTTCGACATCAAATGTCTCAGTGAGTTCTTTCTGATTTCGAAGGATCAGCGTGAATTCTAAAAAGTCATCCTGCTTCCTGCGTATTCGTACGAGTTTTGCAGGGTGCCAAAACTTGAGCTTTTTGACTAGTCTTAATCCAATAAAACTGGGAAACTAGTTTTAGAGAATCCTTTTTCGTTTTCTAAAACCCTTTGTGCATTGTTTTCTTTTTTTGAGTGCTACTATCGCTGTGGTCAAGAACTGTCTTAACTTGAACATAATTTCAAATTTAATTACCACTTAGTTTATGTGCATTTCTTTCACAATTTTTTACGTCTTTAATTAAAGAAAAAATGACGATGATAAAAATAAGTTTGTAGTTTTATTAAACTAGCAAAACAACTGCAAAAACTACGTTTATTCGTATAATAGCCAGCCATCAAACCAATAATTCTTTCGACAGTAAATCGTTGTCTAAAATATTAAGTCAATCCCGGGGTTGACATGTCTGAATCCCAAAATCCCTGTCAATAGGTACATATCAGATTTTTCCAGATTTTTGAGTTTTTCTTAACTTAATATTAAAAAACTGAGTATTAGGTTATTTAGAGAAAACTTTAAACTGTCAGAAACCGCGGTGATTTTCGTATGAAATGTGCTAAATTACCACCTACCGTTAAATGTACAACAATGCCGTGCGGGCTGCCGTCGGTTTTTTTTTTTTTTTGGCACGACTGTACTATACACCTTTATATATAACAATGGGTTACTAATGGTGTTCTTGACGAGTTTTCAAGCTCAATAAAAGTCAACAAACGAGTTTTGTCTATCAAGTTCGCACAAAAATAAAAAAATTTCGTAAAAAAAATTCGTTGAATAAAATAGAAAATGTTCCATCGTGAATTTAATGCATGTAAACAGTTTGCTTTTGTTTTGTTTTTAAATAACTTAGAAATGTCCAAAAATGGGTTGTCCACAAAAGTATGCAAGTAATTTCTCTTGTGTGTCTTTGTCTCTGTTTACATATGCTTGAGTTCAGTTTACATCAGAATTGAAATTTTTATGCGAGGTGGGAAATTATTTTGTGATTTGTTTCAGACAGATGAAATTTGTTTTTGAGATAACAAGAATAAATCAGGCAGGGGCGAACGCAGAAAAATTTTTCGGGGGGGGTTTTGAAAAAATATATTAAATATTAACGAACAATTTGTTTTTAACATTTTTATGCTTTTCTTATACTCTGTATTGATTCGTAAAATACATTGCTAGGAGCAATCCTAACTAATATTATAAATGTGTAATGTGTAATTCTGTCTGTCCCGCTTTCTATGTTACCGTCTCCCGCCCAAACTACTAAACCGATTTGAATGAAATTTGGTACATAGATAGCCTAGAACCTGAGAAAGGACATAGGCTATGCATTTTATCCCTTTATTATAATGAGAACGGGAACGTATACAGGAACCTAGAACTACAGTACCGATTTTAATAATTTTTCCACCGTTAGAACGCCTCACTATCCTCAAGTAACATAAACTTCAACTCATCCCCATATTCCTACAGGAACAAGAGTTCTTACTACATTAATAAGTACGAAAGAATCTGCCGCCCAGACCACTGAGTCGATTTAAGTAAAATTTTATACAGAGATGATCTAGAAGGACATAGACTTCAATTCATCCGAATATTCCCACGGGAACCGGTCCTTCCTAATATTATAAAGGCAAAAGTATCTCTGTCTGGTCGTCCCGCCCGAACAACTGAACTAATTCAAATGAAATTTTGTACAGAGGTAGTCTCAGACCTGAGGAAAAACATAGACATTATGTTTTATCTCAATTTCTACGGGAACGTAAACGAGAACTTAGAAACTACTGCACCGATTTCAAAAATTCTTCTACCTTTAGAATGCTACACTATCCCCGAGCGAGTAACATAAGCTTTAACTCATTCCCATATTCCTATGAGAACAGTCACCATATTCCCTCGGGAACGGCAGTCGTTACTATTATTCCAAAAATTCCAAAATTAAATCTGTCTGTTTCTTTTCTTTGTTCCATTATTCCCATGGGATCGGAAGTACTTGTACTGACTACTTGTAAGTAAACAATTCTATTTGGCAACATATGAAAAATGTAAGAAGATCGTGTGCAAAAATGTACTTAGGTAAAATAATATAACAATAGGTTACTGAAAAATTCAAATTGCTGCCGCAAGCCACTATTCCACACTAACGTCGTGAGAACAGCTAGTATTTTATAAAATTAAATCAATGCGCCTTGGAACTTTTGCCATTTTTATATTTATAAAGTCTTCATAGTCAACCTCAATACTTTTATAATGTTCAGCAACATCAAACCGTTCAGTTGCTCCTCACTGGTTCTTCCTCGCAGATAAGTTTTTAATCTGCGCAGATATGAAAAAGATCGCTCGCTTGAAGCCACGCATACCGGAAGTGTGGCACCGATCTTCATAAAATAATGAACTGTTTTGACGAATCGCACAAATTTAAGGTGTCTATAAAGTTGTTGGGCTGTTTTTATTTTGGCATACTCAAGCAATGTTTATTGGTATGCATAATATGCTTATTCATCAGTAGTATACCCTTTCCTAGTTGCCATTGTCGATCCTATTCTTATACAGAGCCAGAGCGACTGGTTTTTAGTATATGTGATGAAAATTTTATTTTTCGTTAGTTTTGAAGCGACCAATGCGATGTGCTTGCAAATATAAGTAGGAAAGTGAATTTTCATATATTTCTATCGCAGGTCTCATTTTATACGACCCATTCTACCTCCACATCAACATATGAAATTTACTTATACTAGAAAAGGGTGATCATGCTAAAAACATACCAAAGCCAAAAAGTCATTCCAAAACATATGAACTACTTGCAAATTAACTTATCGATAGAAATGGATTCCGCATTTGGAAGGATTTTGTAAAAAAATTTTGACAAAATGAAATTTTCAGATGAATTTTATGCTTCCATGTTTTAAATTTTGATTTTTGTTTTAAAAAACTAGTGGTAATTTTTTATTTCAAAAATTTCGGGGGGGGGTTTCAACCCCCAAACCCCCCCCCCCCCTGCGTTCGCCCCTGAAATCAGGAAATGTCATTCTTTTATGTTTTTGTGCTGTATGAATCTCTCCCTAATGAATTATTATTGATTTCAAATTGCAGAAAGCAGTTTAATATTTATGAAGACTGTTAAGTACCAGAATACATTTAAAAGCTCCAAAGCTTAATGTTTTATAAGTGTTTTCAGAAACTCGACTTGAGGGCATATCTTCCTGCCTAAAAATTAACTCACACTTTAATGAATTTCTTCGATTGGTAACACAGATAAACTTGCAATTATTACAATTAGAAACAATATCTAAATAAGTCAACAAATAAAACTGTAGGGAAGTCGTAATAAATACCGTCGAAAAAAATGTCGGCAAAGCAAAAAAAATCTTAACAATCGTTTGAAAGTGCTTTTTTCACTTCTATTGGGTAATAATTATAACGGGTGATTTTTTAAGTGGTTTAGAACTTTTTTTTTAAAAAAACACAAAAAATTCGAAAAAAAAAATGAATGAAATATTTATTTGAATCGATAGTTTGAACCTTGCAATTTAATGTTTGAAGATAATTTCATGCAAATGTTGACCGCGGCTGCGTCTCAGGTAGCCCATCCGCTGAGTCCAATTTTGGCATACTCTTTCACACATATCGGCCGGTATCTCACGAATGAATGCATGGATGTTGGCTTCCAGTGCGTCAATCGAAGCGGGCTTGTCCCTATAGACATTAGCCTTGACATACCCCCACAATAAATAGTCTAATGGTGTCAAATCGCACGATATAGGCGGCCAATTGACCGGCCCGAAACGTGAAATTAACTGTTCACCAAACTCGCCTCGCAATTGCGCCATTGTTTCGCGTGCTGTGTGGCATGTGGCACCGTCTTGTTGAAACCACATATCATACAAGTCAAGAACTTCCATTTCGGGCAAAAAAAAAGTTTGTTATCATCGCTCGGTAGCGTTCACCATTGACAGTAACGCTGCGATTCGCATCATCTTTGAAGAAATATGGCCCGCGATGAACATTTCGAACCGAGCACGAATTTTGATAGTAAAATTCAATAATTTGCAAGCATTGTTCATTTGTAAGACGATCCATGGTTAAATTGCAAACCAAACTGAAGCTGTTTGACAGTGACAAAAGGTACTAAACACACGTCAGCTGTCAAAACCAGTGTTGCCAAAACCAAACCAGCTACAAAATCACCCGTTAGTTATAAATCTGCAAAATCAGGTCAAAATAAATAAATTTATACAAATCACAAATCTAGAGCAACAAAATTCCTGCAGGTAAAAGTGGGGATACAATTTCTGTTCTGTGAATGCTTGTGAACGCCGCCTTTTGCTGTTGTTGGAGTTTTGAGACACATGAAAATCAGCAGTTGTACAAATATTTCAAAATGAAACATCGAAAAACTCTTTCGATACTCGAATAAACGTCAGAAAACTATCCCGGACAAGGTTTAGATCATACTTTTATCCCCTACATCAGCTTATACTAGCCCGTTAAGGCTGCAGGTTACTACAAGCACAGACAGATACATAAACAAATGGACATCGTCATGCTGTGTGCTTGATTCTTATTGCAAAATAGTAAGCATTTTTTCTGGCAAAGCTATTGGTTACACCATTAGAACTTACATGCATAAACCACATCTTTACATCTTTGCACTTTTAAATAGGAACTGCTGAAAAGATTTTCAAATTTTTTTCAACATTAGAATTCTCCTACGTTCTCCAGAACCATTGATTTTATCCTATCTAAATATTGCAAACAGTGCCGAAGCTATTCACTATATCACCGTAGGACCTGAGCTACGCCGCGCCGCACCGTGCCGGGCGGGTTTTGAAAACATTTTGAGTGTTTGCCTCCCGAAGTAGGTAAAAAACTTTAATTTAAGGGTATAGAAAGTCCTTAGAAGTACAAGCGAAAAAAATTACTCAAATTGTTTTCAGAACTTTCTTTTAGCATAAAAAATAAGCGTAGGTTTGCCATTTTTTCTTCCCCTGAATTTGAAGTTTGAAGCCTTGTTTTTTTTTAAGCAAATAATAGAAGATTTTCTTATTTTCATTTTATAAATTGCAGACTGCTATATCAATATAATCGATGCTCCAAACAGAGTCGAATACAAGCAAAAGATAATGAACTTGGCCTACTCTCCGAAAACACAATTTTTCATTAAGATATTTTGTTTTGATATTAAGGGGATTAGAAAAACTCATAAAGTGGAAAAAAAAAGACTGCAGATCAAAAACAATTCATTTGTGGTTTTATTATCCAAGGCTAGGACAGATGTGGCTGCCGGTATACGGAGACCGACACACTTAGATCACAGAGAGTTCATTGCGATAAAATTTATTATTATTATTTTATTATCTTAATTTTATTGGAAAATCCAATCCCATTATGACAGCCTTGCCAAAAAAACACTCCTATTATCGAAAGTAAATATAAAAATACGAAAAAATTATGTATATTAGGTATCTAATCTACAAATTTATTTTGGATGTTATGTTCGTGGTAACACTGGTTCTTGTGTGTTTAGATTGTGTTCTAATCGCGTCTTATTTATTTTCATTTATCTTGTGTAGTCTAATAATTTTAATTATAAACTGCAAGTTAAATAAGTGTTTAGAGTTCGTATCTTTGTTTAAAGTGTTAATTTTCTTTGTAAAGTAATCTAAATTCTGTGTATTTACAAGTTTTCTTCCTTAGCTTAATTGTGTAGTGATTGGTAAGAAAAAGTTTTTTTTGATTATCATTGAGAGTCATTTTGAAAATCATTGAGAGTCATAATTTTTCTGCCATCAGAATAATTTTTTTTTTAAATCTTACAACACAATATGTAAATATTTCATAGGTGATGTTTTTCAAAAGAACAGTAGGGTCCTAGGTCCTCTTTTTGGAATGTTGTTACAATTTCAATAACATCAACATACAAGAAAGAATGAGCATCACTCTGCACTCACTAAACCTCGTCGTTTCGTTTTTTTTTTTTAAGAAAGAAAGTAAATTCAAAAGGTAGAGACTAGAGACTAGAGAGACACAAACAGCAACAGCTTCTACTAGAGTTGGAGCAGAAGCCGGAACATAAGGAAATTTAAAGCACAATACGATACCAGCAATGAAAACATTTATTTGCAGTGAAACGTGACCTGGTTACGACATTGCGATAATATTGCTGGTTGTTTCTGCTGCTGCTAATGTATAACACCAACGATACAAATGGATTGCTACTGCACATAGACACACATAGTGAAGGAACGTGTAATATATTCAAGCTGAGAGAGGGCAAGGCAAAAATGCATTGCACTTGAAGTCGTATGCATGTTTCATGAATTGGAATACGTTTTCTCGTTACACAATATGTGCACTTTTTCGGCAAAAATCTAGAAAGGAGTCGGGGCTCGCAGCAGTGGAACAGAAATTGGAAGGATTCATCGAAATTATATTCTTGGGATCCTAGTGTCTTTGTCCCCTTTTTGTGCATAAGGAACTGTTAAGGAACTCAAAACGGGTTTAAGAAAGCAAGACGCTGAAATGAAAAGAAATAACTATGAGGCAGTCGTGAGATTGATGGAATACTCTTGTACCTGTCATTGCGCAATCGCAGTAGTAATCTATTACAGCATATAATTTTGTTGCCAATAGAAATGAGAATTATACTCTGCCGTCCGCGTCCGTCGGCCGGCGCGTCGGCCTGCCAGGCTTTAAGGGTGACGTATTCGCTTATGAGGTTATAAATTTATGTCTTTGTGTTAGTAGTGCTGATGTCTTAAAAGTATTTTGTAAATAGAACAATAAAATCAATTTCTGTGCTTTTATAGGCTTCTTCCGCATTTGTCTGTCCTAAGCTTTAATCAGTCAACTGCTCTTATTGGGCTCCTCAAAGTTCAAACTCAAAGACGACTTTAATCAAGGCCCAGATGGCATTCCTGCCATTTTGCTTGAAAAAATTGCTTCAGTTTAGCCCTTCCCATTACTATCCTGCTAAAACTATCCCTTTCAATAGAGTTTTTCCGGACTTATGTAAAATATCTGTCAATTCATCTATCCATAAGAAAGGTAGGTACCAGAAGTAAGTTTCTAGCTACATACTTATAGCTTCACTTTCTCATATCCCCAAGCTTTTGGAAAGCATTCTATATAGAATAGTTTGACTCCAGTGCAAATCAATAATATCCTCCAAACAGCATAAAATGGCGAAGGGAAGGTCTACAAGTTGTGAGTATGAGACTAGTAAAACCAGATCCTGTCACGTCAGCAGTTGGAACGTACTCGAGGAACATCTCTTTAACCTTGTGATGTTTATCATCTTCTATGTCGACATAACGCAAGCACAGTGAGACTTGCTCCATATGCGCAATATCTGTCGTCTCGTCAGCGAGAATAGCAAAAAATTTTGCTTCCTTTACTTCACTTATTATATTATGTTGAATAATTTCACCGCAAATGTTTATTATTTCATTTTGGATCTGAGGGCTTGTGTAAAGGGCATTCTTCTGCGATGTGACCAAATGCTCAGAAAGATCTTTTTCCCCAGATTCGGCAGCGTATCGCAATAGTGCTCGAAAATTACCATCATTCTGGAGGGGTTGTTCAGACTCTGGTGTGATATGGATCCGCCCCGAATCAGTTTTACCTCTTAAGGGAATACCTTGTTTGCCACAAAAAATTATTCCTTTCACGATAGGAACTAGTTTCTTTCGGTTTTCTTGACAGAGATCAAAATGAGTATGTTCAAATCAGTTCAAACACATCCAAAATTTCTCAAAGTTCGCTCAGACTTGATCATTTTCCACCCCTATTCACAAGCAAATAGCTCGCAAGCATATTTACTCACAAGCAAAAATGCTTCTGAACAAACTAAATCAGTAAGGATGCTCACAAGTCATTTTTTCTGTATTGCACTCACAAGCAAATGACTTGCAAGCAGATTGACTTGTTTGAACTTACTTGAATATATTCAAATACTCATGAGCATGCAAAATATTCACAAGCAGGCAGTGTGTTCACAAGCAGGTAGCGTGCTTACAAGCAGGCAGTGTGTTTATAAGCAGGCAGTGTATTCATCGGAAAGCAATGCGTTGAACATTTATACCTAAACAAAAAAGGCATACAAAGAAAAGCATATAAAGGCATAAACTACCCTTTTTGGTATGATCACATTGCTTGCTTATGAATACACTGCTTATTCACAAACACACTGCTTGTTTACGATCAAATGGCTTGTGACCACTTTTACTCACAAGCACTTTGCTCACAAGCAGTTTAACTCAATGTTATTCAAACTCACTCATTTTGACTATTTTTTATTTGAAGTCTACTTGTTTGGTTCGTTTGAAAATAGGGGTTGTTCAGAGTTGCATGGTTCACAAATAAGATTGTTCAAATTTACTTGCTTGTGGGTTGACTCAGTTTGTTCAAACTCGTTTTTTTTCAAGTAAATACTCATTGTTTACAAGCAGACTTAGTTCATTTTAATCTCTGTTTCTTGTTGCTGTCTCTTTCTTTCAGAAGACAATTGCTCATCGACTGAAATAGCCTGAGAAGATATAACTTTAAGGAAGTTATCTGCCAGTTCCGAATTCCGTTTGTCGTATCCTGCTTTCGCATGGACTTCAAATATTTCCAGTGCATTTTTCCACTTGCAAAAAGGCTCGGTTACAAGCTGGCCAACCCGCTGATGGCCCCCTTTGCCTTCATCAAGCGAACGCCTCATTACGACGCAAATTCTGCAGAACGCTCCACTTTTGCATTCGGAATATGACAACCAGGGGAATCTTTCCATCCATTTCGTTTGGAAGCACAAATTTCGTTTTGTAGAAACGGGAAACTTATAACCATTAGGTGGGGTCCAAGGCTCTTTTAAGATTTTGGCCTTTAAAGCTTCATCCTCGACGTTGTCTTGATTTGTGTAAAAACCAACGTCCAGTTTAGCTGCAGAGTGAAAGATTGGTGTAACAAATGAGCTGGTGTTGCTGCTGGCCGTTGCCAGGCCAAATGTAGGCATGGTGCTCATAGGCATAAAACTGGGCGCCGCCGCCGGAATCACCGCCGACTCGGTTTCGACATTCGACACTGCAACTGAGGTCGAAGGCTCGCTTGTCACCACAATCTTACTCTCGGCATTAGAACAAGTGGGTCCCAAAGAGGATTCATTACGGGAAGAAGCTTGACCACACCACTTTTTCCAGTACTCCATACTTTTGAGCTTATCGCTTTTTCTTTTGTTTTTCTCCATTTTCTCGTACCCTACAATAAAGAATTACATTGTCAATAACTAAGATAATGATTTTATACAATTTAGATTTCATAGGCACTGTTATTTATAAAATATTTTATATATTTTGGGAAAATCCCACTAGCAAATTTATATACGAATCGAATCGAATTGAAAACAGCAAAATACAACAGAGGGTTGCAAGTAATCCTAAGATACAGCTTTTTATTTCATATCACGCTTTGATACACTACTTTCGAGTACAATACATGCTCGATTTCATTTAAATTTCTTATTTTTTTCACACAAAACACAAAATTGAGAATGAAACATAAACTAAAGAACCAACAAAAATCAGGGAAACAAACGTGTCGTAGTACGTCTCAAACAATATGAATAAAATTGGGACCTACTAGTAACCGCATTTAAATATAACGGTTACATTGCATAACTTTCGATTAAAATCTGATTACTTTTTACTTACTCTTGTATTATTAATAATGCAATTTTTCAAAACAACCCTTTCTTTTCTCTTTCTTTCATTTATTGGCTAATGTCTTTTCCTTGAGGAATTCATCCTTTTTTTTCACTGGTGACCAAATTTCCTACTGCTCTTTGAAAAATTCATTGAGAAAAAGCAGAAGGTCGGGTTTTTTACGATCGAAGTTATATTGCGTTAAGCTGGAAAAATCTATTGTGTATCTTTCTGACAATGACAATGATCCAAGAGGGTTACTATTAATAATTTTGACCTGATTTCACTCATTGTGGTTTTTTTTATTTTTTACTGTCCATTGTTGAGTGTAGTAGTAGGCGTTGCATTTGTGTTGAGAGTATCCCTACTCATTATTAGACTAACCCTGGCTTAGATCTTCTTAAAACAAAGCGAATCTCAGAAATAGTATTATATGACCCACAATGGAAAAATTCTTTTAAAGGTTAGATTGAGAATCCTTTTAGAGAACCATTATGCAGGGGTTTTGTGGGGTTTTGATGTTTTGTCGCAAGTGAGAATTTTTAGTAATTGCAATTTCGAAGAAAATTCTTTAAATAATCCTTATCTTTGTCCCATTCTATAACCTATCGATTCAAAGATCGAATCATTTTGATAGCCGATAATGATAAATGATAGACGATCGATTCGGTTTTGGAAAATGGTAATAAAATAAGTTGTGCCAATGAAGAAGAGGCGTTATTGAAATATCATTGATGTTGATACATTTCTGGGGGGGGGGGGGGGGGGGGGGGGGGGGGGTGGATGTTTGAACCCCTGAAACCCCCCCTGGCTACGCCCATGTCTACAACCATTTATCTAGATGGGTTTGTTTCCTGCGATGGGAAAAGCAAACGAAGAAGAGGTCATCACCACAGATTTCAGCAAGGCTTTCGAAAAAATCTATCACCCTTTAATCCTCTTTCAACTTTTTTCCTCTGATTCATACGTATCCTACTAAAATGGGTCTCTTTATATCTAGACAACTGCCAATATAGAGACCGTTTCCGTTTTACTCTTTCAGTTCCATTTGTGGCTACCTCCGGTGTACCCGAAGGTAGCCAGTTTGGACCCCTCTTTTTCATCCTTGCAATTAATGATATAGAAAAGATCATCCAATATTCTTCTGTCTTACTTTACGCGGATGACATGAACATTTTCAAAGCCATCCCCTCTGATCGAGATTCTCTCCACCTTCAAAATGCCCACGCTTCATTCGTCAATACATTGCGCTATTCTATGTATATCAAAAACCATTGAAAAAGCTATAAAAATCGGAATATACATAACTAACTCAACAGATGTAATTTTTCAACAACGCTCAGTTTGGTCTTATGGGGAGTACTTCCACTGAAGATGCTCTTTTGGCCTTCAGTTACAGTATTTACAAAAGGTTAGACGAAAAAAAATTCTGTGCAAGACTCTTTGTCGATATTACAAGAGCATTTTATGTGGTTGACCATGACATCCTCATTGATAAACGATATCTTGCTGGATTTTGTATACTTATGTTATTCTGGTTTGGTTCTTACCTCAAGAATAGATTGCAAAGAATCGAAATAAACGAGTATCTAAATGATTCTGTGCTTATAAGCAAAAGAGTACCCCGGGGATCAGTCCTCGGTCCAATATATATTTCTCCTTATCTTCCTTATTAATTCTCTGTTCTCCCAACGGCTCAGAGGAGTTCCTACAGCTTTTTCGAATAACCTTGGGATTACTTATGGCTGCTCCAACATAAGATTTGTTCAATGATATAAACCACGGTATTTATTGATTGTCTGGTTAGTAACGCCCAAGGTAGTTATCAGTAACAAAACAAAGTTTATGTTTTTTAATTTGTGAAAATTCGTGATCTTTTTCACGAACTCACAAATAGCAAAAAAAACCCATAGGAAACGAAATATTTGCGAGAAAAGGATTTTTGTGACCTTTGACCTTTGGTTTTAATAAACACTGACAACCCTACAGTATGTAGGTTTTGAGACAACTTTAAAAATATCAAAATAGAAGTTTATTCAAGTTTTCAGCTGGGTACCTCACATTCCGAGATTCTGGCCTTAATTCGACTAAAATGACTGGATTTTTTTGAGCTATTTTTAATCGATGTGTATTATTCGTGTTTCTGGTCGAAAGAAAACATATGTATGTACATACATAATTAAATATATACAAGAACATGTTTTCTCGATCGTAGGTCGGCATTTCATTGAAAGTCATCCGACATGGCTTGAACCTTCGCTACGCCTGTGAACCGATTGTGCATATTAGGAAACTCCAGAAAATATTCTTATTGCTTCGAATTAATAAAAACATTTGTCAATCTGGCGCGGTTATTTGTGTAAAATGTTTCATCTTGATAAAAAAAATTACAGTGTTCAACGTCACTCTACTTTGCATTCACGAACACCATCAACATGAAGCTCCCAAAGTGGATATTTTTCATAATCATCCCTAGCTATATACGACTTTATCATACAACAACTACATTAAGCTGCTTCAAAAACACATTGCAAAGCCCTCTTATTGGTCCCAGAAGCGACCATCTCGGTTCCTCATTAATCTAAATTTTCCAACTCGAGGATAAAAAAAAAACCTATCGTAGGAGAAATAAAGACAGCAGCTAGAAGGAAAAAGGCGAAATAAACACAAGAAAAATAATAACGACGAAAAATATTCCCATATGTAATTAAAACTTTAATTTCAACACTAGCGACTCCCTGATTAATTATAAGACTTGTTGTGCAGCCGTTGCTCCTTCGTCCTATTGCTCCTGGTTGTGCATACAGTACATCCTTTTTTCAACAAAACTGGGAGATTGTAGATCGTGAAGCCAGAGTTGCTATACTAGAACTCGTTGCTGTGTGCTTTGAAAAAAGAAAAGTAACATTCTGAAGTGAGTGAGTGAAAAGTGAATGAATGACAATAACTTCGTTTGACCATGTCGTCAGCGTGCTTCCCTAAATCACTTACATAATCAGCGGAACCATACTACTTACTTGTTCCAACTAAATTTTTATTTGTAGAAGTTGTCGTAAGTAATCTAGTTCTAGTTGATTTGAAACGTCAAACTTGGCTGGTGCATTTCCATTTTTCACTAGAAAGAGAATTCGTCAGTAGTATGGCATAAGGCCGAGTCCCAATTGCGTTGAAACTTCTACTAAATTTGATCCCATATCTAAATGTTGACACTAGCGTGGCTACTATACCTCGCTGTGGAGCAGGTTATCATTTAAGTCAGTTGCAAATTTTTTGACGTTCATATGTTGTGAGTGTGTGCAAGAAAAGGAGATAAATATGAACTGGTGTTTATACTATGCATATGTAGGTATGATAGAAACTATTTTCTTTTGAGAATATGAAGTGAATGAAAAGTATCATTGAGTTTTTTACAATTCACTGCTCTTTTTATTTGGGCATTTTCAAGCTGCCTTTTTTTGTGCAAAAACCAACAGTCGTATTTATAATCCGATTACAAGGCATGTCAAACTTTCGAAAGATTTTAAAACAGTGTCCAACTTTAATTCGTCTTTATTGACACTTTCACCTAGTGCCTAGTGAGTGTCTAACTCTATACACTGAAATCAGTTGTCTAAACTTAATATGTCTAAAGTTCCTTTTTATGAAAGAAACAAACAATTTTAAAACACGATTGGGAGAGCCAAGATTGAAGAAATTTAATGAAATTTGTGTGCAAAAATACAATTTTCAATCCAAACAAATTATTCAAATTTGAAGAGCTGTCTCCTGTTGGAAAGAGGTTATGAAGAGACATTGTTCCTCCCGAACAAGTAATTGAATATAACTAATACACATTTTCTTAATAAAAAAAAATGTATAACTTCGCTCACGGTATTTTCTATCAATCGGAAATCTTACTTACTTACCTACTTAGGTAGGCATTACAGTTCGGGGTGAACCTGGGCCTCAACCAACATCCTTCTATAACGATTCGAAGAGGTCTTCCCCTTCCGCCAATTCCCTGCAATACGCTTTCGAAAACCTGTCGAGCCGAAGCGTTTGGGTCCACCCGCATCGCGTAACCATCGTAGCCTCGCAATGCGTACTCTTCTGGCTATGCCCATGTCGCGGTACAGCTCATACAGTTCGTTGGTTAATCTATTTCTCCACACATTGCCTTCGCATACGGGACCAAAGATAATTTGGAGAACTTTTCTTTCGAAACGACCAAGTATTTCCTCATTCGCTTTCGATATAGTCCATGCTTCCGCGCGGTAAACCAGGACCGAGATGATCAAGGTTTTATACATGGCTACCTCGGTTTTTCTGGAGAGGGTTTTGTTTCTCAATTGGCTTCTTAACTCAAAGAATCAATGGTCGGCAAGCGTTATTCTCCGTTTGAAAGAAAGTAGTTTTATATAGATAATATAAAATATTCTTTTTCTTGAGGAAATTGAAGGAAAGTAGCAAAGTTTGTCTCTGTAGGTAGATGAAAATCGGCTAAGCAAACATGTGAATCTATGAAGGTAGGCAAATCGCAAGAAAATATAAAACCATCGGATCCAGTTGCAAGCAACGAAGCGAAGCAGATTCGGTCCCTTGCTCCAAAATTGAAGTTCCGCATAGGAACAAAAAATTGGATCATATCACAGGCAAAATATGCCATGCAGATATGGAACTTTGTGCGTGCAACCTTCATATCTTAATTCAAGTGTGGTCAACATATTCAGCTTTCCTTTCCTTCAATCCTCATCTTTTATCTGCCAATTTTGTCATCTTCCATCTGTCGTCTGTCGTCTGTCGTCTGTCGTCTGTCGTCTGTCGTCTGTCGTCTGTCGTCTGTCGTCTGTCGTCTGTCGTCTGTCGTCTGTCGTCTGTCGTCTGTCATCTGTCGTCTGTCGTCTGTCGTCTGTCGTCTGTCGTCTGTCGTCTGTCGTCTGTCGTCTGTCGTCTGTCGTCTGTCGTCTGTCGTCTGTCGTCTGTCTTCTGCCGTCTGTCGTCTGTCGTCAATCATCTGTCGTCTGTTGTTTATGTTTCTTATTATTTGTCGACTTTCATTTGTCTTCCGTCGTCTATCGGCCATCTTCTCCTATCTGGTTATAGTTTAGGCCAACAATGCGCTTCTGCCTTTATAAGAATTCCCTTTTGTTGTATTTTTTAATTTTTTGCTTTTGATAAGTATCGAAAAAAATTATGTTGGGAGACTTTGGGAAATAAAAATTTTTAGAACACATATGTACACTTATGGTCATACAATTAAGTCATTTTTATAAAATGAGGTCTACATATCCATATATTAAATACAAATTACAACGAAAACAAAATTTGTTCAAATTCTAAATATTTACAATCACAATGATTAAAAAAAGCCAAAGAAAATAAATTCCACTTTAACAATAGCCATTTCAAAAAATCAGTAATATATAAAATAAGTGTGGCCATATAATTAAGTCACCTGAAAAAAAATTAGAAAAATATGAAAAAAGCATAGTTTTTTTAACCGCATCGTTGATATTTCTTAAGATAGCCTTTCTGCTTTGATACGGCGGATATTCTTCTTGGCATGGAGTCCACCAAACCCTTAAAACCCTGCAAAATACTCCAGATGTAGTCTTACTTTTTTTTTAGAATGTCCCCAAATTCTCTATGGGGCTCAAGTCCGGTGACTGTGCTGGCCACCCCAAAACAGTCACTCTACGCTCTTCAAGGAAAGATTTCACAACAATTGCCGTTGTGAAAGATCCATCCTTGGGGTAATTGGTTCTGGTAGGCGCCGAGAAGATTTGTGTCCAGTATATCCTGGTATTGTATATGTAATTAATGAAAACAAAAAAAAAAATCAATTTTTTCGACCCGAAGAAATAGAGAGCTACCTTAACATACGAACAAGTTTTCACTTTCAAACGACCTTCGTTTGGTTCTCTTGATTTATTCTGAGGTGGCAATAACTTTTAAAAGAAATATGTTTACAAATTCGCACTAGCCTCTGATATCTAACTTTTGCGCTTAGATTACGAAAGCGATTTCGTTCAACCTAGTTATGTAGTTTTTTTATTTTTAAAATGTCGGGGAGTTGTACCATTACGGGCATACCAAATTTCAGCTCAACAAAATGTTTTCTATTGGTATCCCAACTCATTTGATAGAAGGGTGAATCTTCAAACATAAATAAATCAAAAATCAAGAATGAAATTTCTTAGCTCCACTCTTCTGCTCATACCTCATGTTATCGCATGATTTATGCGCCTTAAGTGTATTTCAATTTAGTCGATAGTTATTTGATCCCCAACGGGCAGCAAAACAGTGCATAATCAAGAAGTTGAAGTACGTCGATTGACACTATAACGCAACTGATATTCATTTGAGAAATAAGTCCCTCTGGGTGAAGAATTCAGATTTGATATGCTCGTCAGTTTAAACGCATTTAAGAATATTAAAAAAATATTTCAAAGTCGTCCTTTGAAATGAATACTTAATTAAGTGTCTGTATAGTTTTCAATGTAAAGGTGCATACCTCTACCTATATCACCATCTTTTTACGTGCTATTCAATAGATACTTTTTACATTAATTCTTAATAATAAATCAACAGCTATACATCATCCGTTTTTCGTTGATTTAATACACTTATCAATCAAAAAGTTTGAACATACACTTTAACACGTCAAAACACTAAATTAATACTTTTATCATTTGCCATTGTTTAGTGCTTCAAGGTTTGCCTACTTTAGGAAATCCCCTTTGCAGCCATAATCTCTTGGTAGCCGTGAAGTTGTGCTGCTATAGATTTAAAACCGAAGGGATTGTATCATGTATGAGTACGACGCGGAAACATAGCAAGCAGTGAGCAAAGTTAAAAGGAAAAATTCTAGCGATGGAGCATGTATATCCGGGAGCACACTGGTGTGTATTCATTTATCATCTATTATAAATGAAGTGAAATATCAAAGCTAGCAGATGCACAGCACACCTGCATCAGTTTTGTTTCAAAGTTCAGCCTCTTTAGTCAAGTGACTTCAGGGCTCTTCTTTACGCTATGTCTCCCCCATATCCGAAGTGAAAATTGAAAATGTGCTGTCATCAGGAAAATCAATTTATGTGCACGATAAGTGAAAAACTTTCACCATAAAACTATAAAGTTTTGGCGTTTGAAGTTCACAGTGAGTGCAGAGTGAGTTTCTTTTCGGTTACAACACCAAAATGTCTGAAACTTCTGATGTGGATAGAACATAGTCAAAATGATTTTGAATGACATTTGATAAAGACACATGATGATGCAAGTGCTATTATTAAAGTTTTAAGTTCTTGAAAATAAAGTTCCAAAAGTTCCGATTGAAAAAGAATAAGATAATGCAGATCACAGCATTTCGCTTCAGGAAAACACAATCAAAGTATAAGTTTTTGTATTGTTTGCTGCGGTCACATAATATAGTGAACAAGCAGATGATATTTTCCATTCTAACGGGTGATTTTTTAAGAGGCTTAGAACTTTTTTTTTTTTTAAACAAAAAATTCGAAAAAATGAATGAAATATTTATTTGAATCGATAGTTTGAACCTTGCAATTTAATGTTTATAGATAATTTCATGCAAATGTTGACTGCGGCTGCGTCTCAGGTAGCCCATCCGCTGAGTCCAATTTTGGCATACTCTTTCACACATATCGGCCGGTATCTCACGAATGAATGCATGGATGTTGGCTTCCAGTGCGTCAATCGAAGCGGGCTTGTCCCTATAGACATTAGCCTTGACATACCCCCACAATAAATAGTCTAATGGTGTCAAATCGCACGATCTAGGCGGCCAATTGACCGGCCCGAAACGTGAAATTAACTGTTCACCAAACTCGCCTCGCAATTGCGCCATTGTTTCGCGTTGAACATTTCGAACCGAGCACGAATTTTGATAGTAAAATTCAATAATTTGCAAGCGTTGTTCTTTTTTAAGACGATCCATGGTTAAATTGCAAACCAAACTGAAGCTGTTTGACAGTGACACAAAGTACTAAACACACGTCAGCTGTCAAAACCAGTGTTGCCAAAACCAAACCAGCTAAAAAATCACCCGTTATTACCTCGCTACGAAATTGAATGTCAAGTGCTACCTTTTACTGTCGAAAATATTGTTCTAGATCTAAGTAACTTTCGATTTGAGTGTCCAGTGCAGTCTCACTCTCAAATTTAGTGTTCAGCGTTGTCTTATGCATTTAATATGGTTGTCAGCACCACCTTAATGTCGAGTTTGTTGTTCAGTTCCACTTTACTATCAACTTTGGGGCCCAGCGCTCCCCAACTCACTGTCAAATTTACAACAAGATATTGATAGTATTGTAGTATGGTGTTCTAAAAACGGTCTAATTTTGAACACTAAGTGCTACAGTATGACCTTTTCCCGCAAAAAATCTTTTAGTATTGGAGAATATTCAATATCGCAACAATCCCTAACGCTTGGCTTTATTAAGCGATGGTCAAAAGAATTTGATGACCCTTATGTTACCCTCTTTTTGTACAGCTGTTATGTTCGTCCTCATCTAGAGTATGCTTCTCAGGTGTGGTCACTGCTTTACCTATGATATTCATAATTCTCGTATCGAAGCAATACAGCACAGATTCATGCGGTTCGCTCTCGACGGTCTTCCCTGGGAAGATCCTAGAATTTTCTTTCCTTATGAAAATCGTACTCGCCTGTTAAATTTTCAAACCCTCTCACAGAGAACATCCACCAATGATCTAGTATTTTTTCATCAATTAATAACTGGTACAATTGGGTTGGTAACGTTTGCCCCAAAACACAAGCCCCAAACGAAAATCCCCAAACGCAAAATCCCCAAAGGAAAATCCCCAACTCCCAAAATCCCCAAAGAGAGAATCTATACAAACCCAATATCGCGCGTGCGATTTGATCGCATTATTCACAACTTGAATATATTTGTTTTGGGGATATTAGGTTTATGTATTACAGCAAATGTAATCCAAAAAATTAAAATTATAATGCTTGTAACGTTTATTAAAATACAAATACATTTTCGAAATCATTAACAAAATCGTTATCATTTATTAATTACAAAAACAACGAAAGAGAGAGATTTTTCTGAAAACTAAATGCACATAATTTATATGTACACAGACTCTGGGGATTTGGAGATTTCGTGGGGATTTTGACAAAAAAGATTGTTTAGGTGTGGATTTCATCAATGTGCATTATCTCAATGGGGATATTAGCTAGGTGGATAAAAATTTTTGGGGATTTTGATCGATGGGTTATTTTTTTTTTTTTGAGATTCTCTACGACACCCGGTACAATTGATGCTCCCGACTTGCTCTCCCTCATAGGATTCAACTTCAACTATCGCGGAGAAACTCACCAAATACGTACATACATAACTTTTTGAGTTTATACATCGCTCCCACCACAGAACTAACTATTGCATTTTGCATGCGTGAGCCAGTTCGTATGAGTAGGTTATTCAACTCTAAACCGATTTCAACATCAGTAAAAACATATTAAATTTAAAACTAAGAACCAGTATTGCATGATACATCTGCATTACTCATTTTTAGTAGATATTTTATTACTGTAATTTAATTTCACTATTTATTTATAAATTTTGTTTAGCAATGTTTCACTAGCTTGGTTTGTTCTATTAATGTTAATTTTAATTTCATTTATTTTTTTCTTTGTTAATATTTTTTAATGATGAAGAGCGTAGGTACGTATGTACAAAAGAGCTTGCTCCAAGTTCAGTACCGTTTAAGTCTCTGAGATAAAAAAAAGGGCACGGAGTCGCACGAACTTGCGATTGTGTTCTAAATACGATATCAAAATCTTAAGGCTGAGTGAAAATTTTGGTTTTCGTTCTTCATAATATATTTGGTGGTACAGGGATGCCAACTACAAATTAATTATGAAAATTTAATTAAATCGCCTAAAATATTAAAAAAAAAATTTTTTCTCCGAACTTCAAGCCAAAATCTAAAAACGCCATTATTTTGCAGTTATTAATACATATAAACACTCAAAATTTAATCAAAATCGTCGGACCAGTTTTCAAAAAAAAACGTTTTTTATTTTTCATTTTTTTTTAGATAAGGTTTTTAAAAGTTTAAGATCTTGCTAATGATTGCTTTGACAAAAAATTTGAAAAAATCAAAGACATAGTTTTAAAGTTATTTAAAAAAATCAAAATTTAAAAATTTTAAGAAATTTGTAAAAATTTCAACAATTTAAAATTTTTTAAATCAGGACTTCTTAAATACAAAATTTCGTCAACATTGTGTAAGCCATTAACGAGAAAGTCGGTTTGGAAAAAACGGTACTTAGGGAGATACCGTTTTGAGACTTTTTAAAAGAAGTTTTTTATATTATAAGATAGACAATAAAAAATTAATTCTCCACACAAAATTTTATCGAAATCGTTGGTGGCGTTCTCGAGAAAAATAAGTATGTATTATCATATCGGTTGTATGGCAGGTACCGTAATTCAAGACCTAGAGACCCAATTCCAAAAACCCCTCTGTAGGTTGCCCCACAAAGCCTAACTGCAATTTTTTAAGAAAATCGGTCAAGCAGTTTAGGCCTTATTGTACCTTTAATCGCAAGTAAAAATGCTTCTTCATCATCGAGCTTTCCAAAGCTTCTATGACTGTCAATTGGACCAATCTGACCTTGATTCTCTCTCGTACTGGTGTCACGAAAACTGCTTGAAGCTTATTGTAAAAAAGTTTAACGAAAATGTATCAGTATTCATAATTGAGTCTAATATTTTTGATTGTGTCTCAAACATTAAAAATTTAGGTTGATTCCTCACTAAATTTTAAACACCACATTCATAAAATGAAATGTCAAAAACTTTCGAGATCCTTATGCCAAGCAATAAATATCGTTTTTGGAATACATAATCAACAAAATAAGCTTTCTGTCTAAGTTACAAATCGTCATTGCCCACAAATCTTCATTCGGCTATAAAACCTTCCGGTTTTCTTCATTGCCTTATGAACTATTGAAATAAGCTACACTGTTGCTCATCTTATTTATTACCAAATGGTCAATTAACACTTAATGAAAAGAATATAGTGAATGAAAAAGTCCTCTCCATCTCTTAAGATGAAAATACACACTCCAAAATATGGCGAGCGTTTCTAAGTTTGCCGTTTACGTTCACGTTCCAGCGAGAACAAACTTTAAAATAAGTAAGTCTTATAAGCAAACAGTACACAATTTCCTACTCCAGTGCCAACACTTACCTCAACTATACAGTATACACCTATTGGAAGGCAGACGCCTTGTTATCATTCTGCAATCAGCCCTTGAGTGTATAAGGGCATTGACGTGTCATCAGTTCAAATTACCATCTCTTGTATAGCCGCTTAAAAATTATGGTTGAGCACCAAGCTTACCGTACTGACGATGCGATGGTAATGATTTAACTGTCGTAATTTATTTTATCTGCACTACTGCTGATGCTGTCATATTCGAACTCAATATGTAGTTGAAGGATATTCATCCAGGACGACCATTGAAAACGTGATCAAAAGTGTAAAGGACTCTTTTATTTATTTTATGTTTGCGCAAAAAAGGGGATAGATACCGGTCATATGAACTTGTTCAAACAAGAGCTACTTTCAGAATTTTTAGAATTTCCATGCAAAATGAAGATATTATAAATAAGGTAAAGTATATGAGAAATAATTTCAGTTTTTTTTTTTTAAATTTTACAATGATTACAATTTTTTGTGGCGATGCGGTGCCTATTGCAAAATGGTTAGCCTGTTTGCCTATTTCATAGTTCGTGGTTCGATTCACCACAGCCAGCTACCAGAAAATGTTTTTCTACGGGCATCAACTTTCGCGAGGAATTGGTAAGTAATCCATTAGTAAATTCATTGCCATGAAAAGCGAATTCTCTTTAGCCGTTCGGAACCGCAAGAATATTGGAGGTCCCGTCACAGCATATTGTGTTGTGAGATATGCTCTATAGGGCCCGTGATTCACCGCTCTGTTTCGCTACCTTACATATATATGCCATGATTTATACAAAGGAAGAGACTAATTATTGCAAAAGGACCTTGATTTACTCAAACGTAAGCAAATTAAATGTTCGTATTCAAAAAACAAGTACGGAAAACCATGGCTTGATTTCTATTACCTACACTATTATGAAGGGGAATTATTTGTTTGTTTGATCGTTTGTTCGGAGCCTCGGAAACAACAACGCTAATTTTCATTTCATGGTCTAGACTCGAGCTTGAGAAATGACATAAGCTATATTCATAATTCCGATTCCAAAAGTTCTATCGTCTAAAGAGTGCTTTATTCATTGTCCTCGAGCAACATTGTCTTCATTTCATTCCAACGAAATCGAGAGCATAGGAAAAACTGGACTGATTTCATAAATTTTACCATTAGAGAGTGCTACATTGGTAACACAGATTATATTTCGTTCACATTTTCCCACGGGAAAGAGAATCTAAAAACATTCAGGCTATCTTCATCTTAGCCAAAAGGGCTAAAACCAAGGTAAGCCTTTATAAGACCTTGACTATCCTAGTCTTCCGTCTGTGGAGGAGAATATTCAACAACGAATTGTATGAGCTGTATTTCGACATGGGCATAGTCAGAAGAGTACGCATCGTTAAACTACTATGGCTGTGATATGTAGAGCGGATGGACATCAAGGCTCCGGCACAAGTTTTCGACAGCACATCGCAGGAAAATCGGAGACCTGGTATTAAGGGGGGCAATCAAGTAGAAGAAGTCTTCAACCAACTTAAAGTGCAAAACTTATCCCGAAATTGAAGTCGTCAACGAAAGATATTCACTGTTTTTTTTTTTTTTTTTTTTTTGTTCACTGTCCAGGTTAAAAGTTAAGCTACGTAAAAATATTCATCAACAATCAAGCTGTACCTTACGCCAATGCGGCCAGATAGCTTGGGATGAATTTGGATGCAAAGCTAAAATGGAAAAGCATATCAAAAAGAAAAGGGAAGAGCTCAACTTGAAATATAGAAAAATGTACTGGTTACTCGGTAGAAATTCTGACTTATCTGTCGAAAATAAAATAATGCTTTATAAACAAGTACTTAGAACTGTTTGGACCTATGGAATTCGATTATGGGGCAAAGAAATCAAATACTGAAATCATCCAAAAGTTCCAAAACAAAGTTCTTCGTGGAATAGTAAATGCACCATGGTATATAAGAAATAGCGATTTACATCGTGACCTACTAATAGAAACGGTTACAGAAGTTGTAAGAAAACATGCTGTATCACACAATCAGCAACTGCATAGTCATATCAACTCTGAAATGGAGTCCGTATTAAATACGAGAGGCAATGTTCGGAGATTAAGAAGAACCAAGCCACAAGTTTAAGCTTCCCTTAAAGCGATATTATTGCGAAAGAAAAATCTGTTGTCGATCGTTCATAGATTGGTTCTGATTACGAGGAGTTTTTAGTGGGTAAGAATCCCACACTACTTGGTATCGAATACTGCTAAGTGTCTTTTGAAAATTTCCTACTGACAAAAAAAGACTGTCCAGGCCAACCCCAAACTGCAATATCTACCAAAGATTTGTCGATGAGGTAGGTCACATACAATGACATTGTTAAAAGTCAACAATCCTTCTCCTATATATGGATTACTCCATGTTTGAGTCCAACCAAATGCGGATTTCGTTGCATTTTTCTGTATTGGGATTGTTTTGGTCTGCCTTCCTTTTCCTTTGTTCGTAATTGCTTCTGAACGATCTACTATATTGCCCCTTTGAAAGGGGGTCTGGAGCTCTGCTTTGCGCATTACAATACAAAATCCACCTGTCGTGTTCTATTTTCTGCAGATGATGTAGGTATTTGATGTACTAATTTTTGTACTTTAATTATGATCACGCAATGATTAATTGTTATACGAAGCATCTTCATTTCACCTGCCGTCTCATGCTCTCATACTTTGATTATTTACAGTGTCCAACATTGTGAACCGTATATGAGACTTTTTCGGATTTCTATTTTGTAAAATAGTAGAGTTTTCTTGCCACTGCATCCACCGCACGCTTTAGATCTCGAACAATCGAAATATTATCAACTATTATTACCAATAAGAAAAAAAGTTCAATAGTTGATTAAAAAATACCAATTTTAAGTTTTCGTCTCAGAAATCGCCATACAAACTTATACTTCAAAGATATTAAATTGAAAAAGACATTTTTTCATGGGATAGAACGGAGAAATCCTGGGTTACCGTTGTAATATCGTCGCCTTAAAATTGGGTTGCCGTAAACGCCAAAATTCGTTTTTTGAGTTTGATATGCAGTCTTATGTTTTCGAGGGTGCTCTTTTCAAATTTTTCATCCTCTTTGCTCTATCTCTTTCCATTGCGGAGATATTCGGAATGATTTTGACGTATATCCACCGAAATCATTAAATTCAGGTATTGTTTTGACGTAAACGCCAAATTTTGGCATATACGTCAAAATTTCCATACAATTTCTCAAAATTTTATTGCAAGAATTGTTTTGACGTACGTCCTATTGCCCTACAACGTAAACCATAAAATATTAAAAGAATGTTTGGTATTGTTTTGACTAAAGTTCATACAAAGTGAAAATTAGGACTATAAATTGTATGCATGTACGTCAAAAAAAAACTTTTTTTTTTGGTTTTGGCGTACGTGCAATGTGCATACGATTTTACTCTGAACGTAGAAAAGTATAAGTAAAAAAGTATAATAATAAATAAATTTTTCTTAAATGCTCACTCAATAAACTATTATTTTAAAAATATAAACAAAACTGGCATCCATAATTCCTACAATAGAGGAAAAATATTAAAAAAGTGATCCCACCAAAAAAAATACAGGAAATTCATAAACACATAAAAAGCTTAAACAGTAGAGTCTCATTACTGAAGGGCAAGTTCCAGTCGAAAATATTTGGAATCTAACTTGAATATCTCAAGATGAACTCTTTGTATCAGGACATGACGAATGAACCTGCCAAAGAGTGCATCTACTGTAAAGAGTTCAACAATTCATTCAACTTGTCTTTTTGCAAGCCAAAAAAGACCAATGTTATCGGTGTCTGGCATTTAAGGCTAAAGAAAATCCTAGGTACTAGTAAAGAAATTACAGAGTTTGATGATCATAAAAATTAAAAACAATTTATGAAGGTCGAAAGGGACTAAAATCGAAATTACTTGGAGCAAATAATAATTTGCTTTGAGCCTTGCGCAAACCAATGCGGTGAGATCGTACGATGCGATTGCGATAAGTCAAATCCCTATACATTAAGTCAAACGTTTATGGACGTTTGACTTAATGCAAAGGGATTTGACTTATCGCAATCGCATCGTACGATCTCACCGCGTTGGTTTGGCCAAGGCTTTGATCTTCAAAGCGTTTTTTTGCTTAAGAAGGGAAACGCTTCTTCTTTTTTACTACAAACGAAAACTAAGTGTTTTCAAACTGACTGCAACACTTTGCTCCGCTGACAAAAAAACCAAATATAACAAACTGTGCTCTATTGAGTGAAGTGGATAGTGTTCGTTCTGGTAATGATATAGCCACTAGCCAGTGCTCTAATAAAAATACTAGAGCAAGTCATGAAGGAACATCCTCTAGTGGAAACACTAACATTATGGAGTGATTCTTGTGTCCCCCAAAACAAAAATAAAATCATGCCTACAGCCTTTAATACTTTTCTGCACAAATCACCGAGCTTAAAAACGATTTTTCACCACATTTTTATGTATTTTCTTCTCAATAACTTCTTTTCATTTCGAATATTGAAAAACAAAAACACGTTGTATTTTTTTGACTTAAGATAGCTAACAGATTTTGTTCAGTTATTTTATTATTATTAGAATGCCGTATACACATTTTTTGACGTACGTGTATGAGTTTGCAAAATCTTTTTGATTTTGTGGCGTATACGTCAAACCTACTTTTTTAGTAAATTGTAAATATTTTAAAAACTAAAAGTATTTTATCCCATCCTCTTGCGTTTTTTGAAAGAAGATTTCCATATAGATATTTTGTAAAAAAATCAAAAAAACTCAGCGGTTGGTTTTTGTGTAGTTAGCTGCCAAACCTTTAAATCCAATTTCCCAAAAACTTAAAAATGGCGTATACGGCAACCCAATTTTAGGGCGACGATTATATTATATCTCTCTTGACAGACTCAGCAAAGTGAGCTGTATATGATTTCCAAAAAACTGAACTGCCAGTTTCGGTTGAATTGCAATGAGTATATACAAATGAATCTTGTGAACTGTAAGTTCATAACTCTAAAATCCGATTAGAGGTTAACTTTTAGCCGTTTTAATTGTTTCACATACCTACATTGAAACCTAAAATTTCTTGACGCATTTCAATAATAATTTGCCATTTAAACTAACTTATTAATTTTTAACTGCTCATTTGAATGGGAAACGTTGTGTTAAAACATATTTCTTCACTGATAAAAAAACCGATGCAATTAAATTTTGGTCGGCTTTGGCGTCTAAAAAATCCTCGGGAAAAAGTGTTTAGTTAGTTTGGTCAAAAATAAATAATTTCGGTAGTTCCTCACACCAAAAATACTTATTTTTTACTATAATACATAAGAATGTTTTCTAATGCGAATTCGAAAAAAGCGTATCTAAACGAGATTGCACATTATGTTTCTTGCCATGTATTTGAACACATGGAACCCTAATATTTCTTCTTCGCGATAATGGGGTCTCGTTTTTCGATTGTAAAATCTCGCACGTCTCAGCCGTTTGTAATTTTTATTTCGAAATATTAAAGCTTCATACTTTATATGCTTCCATCGCGGATGATACCGTTATACAGTGTTTTAAAGAAGTTCAAAACCGATACATTTATATGGGCACTTTTTTTTGAATACCCACAAAGCATTCTGTCAACGTGGCAGCCAGATTAACCACCCGTCACATTGAAGAGTGGATGTTGGTTTGTATTTGTGGTCTGTTTGGTGGGTAGTTGTTTTCGGTTTTTATGGATTCAACTCTCACCCGTTTGCAACATTTTCCCCTTCGGTAGCTGACCTTAGCTTTCACTGTTATTGCCATGCCATCAGTTTAGGCAGTAAAAGCGAATGAAGTTCGATCATAATTAACAATGTGAGCGGAAATGCGATTTTAAATTTTATTGATGACTTTTTTAAAAACGTTTTTTCAGGGTGGGTGTGCTAGTGTCAGTTGGTAACCAATGAGGGAAAGTATGGCTTCATAGAAGAAATCATATCAGCTGTAAAATATGTTTATATGTAGTTGAAAACATTTGGCTTGATGTAAAGGGTTCGTTTTCGACTATTGAAACGAGGTAGGTATGTAGGTGCAGACATCAAACAATGAATTGGACAAACCGTCACCATAAACAAACATAACTTATATATAGTACCAGGACTAGTAATAACAACCAGTATAAATCGTATATTTAACATATCTACAACTCATCAAATACTTTCTTGTTACGTACCGCAATGAAACCCAATGTGGTGTCTACATATTGTAACGTGCGCTTAGTTCGCAAAATAAAACTTTACCTTTTAATTTAATTCTACCACTTTTATTCGATCTACTTTATTCGATTTCAACTCCCGCTTATAAAAATTCCAGTTTTGAAATCCCGCTTTCTGAAATCTCGTTTCTAAAAATCCCGCCTTTTTAAAATACCGCCTTTTAAAATCCCGCCTCTAATAATCCCGTTTTTTAAAATCACGTTTGTTAAAATCCCACTTTTGCGATCAAAACTAATTTTGATTGCAAAAGCAGGATAAGGAAATCAAAATAAAGGAAGGAACAAGTGATATGTTTGGAATACATCTATTGTTGCGCTAAGCAAATAACAAAAATTCAAATTATCAAAACAGATTATTAGCATATCAAATGGTACACTAAAAACAAGAACATTGGAAAGGAACTAATAATCATCAAGAATATTTCTCATAATTGCAAGGATAAATATCTTTGTAGGTATAGGTAACCTCACATTTACCACAATTGTGTGAGAAGACGTTTTAAATTAATTCGCCATTTCAACCATTTCCGAACACAAGTACCTACGCCATTTAAAAAGTTTTTTTTATTAATTAAATGCATTGCACTACATTTCATAACGCACACACTCACATGTTATCATTTAAGAAGCAAATCATACAACACCTAAGTCTAAAAAATGGTGGCACAGTCAAACTCCATATTCATTAATGAAAACAAAGTTACAATCCATTAATAACGGTACTGGTATGAAATGTCCGGGGTATTAGGTGCGCAAAGTATGTTGTGTCCGATGTATTATGTGCGAAGGTATTGGGTGCGATGGTATTGGGTGCGCTGGTATTGGGTATACCCGACCCGACCAATTGCTGTCGAAAATACGCAATCCATACTTACGGTTTTGTAAACAATTTTTTATTCAACTATGTAGGTAGCAGAGGCGAAGCGTCCATAGAAGTCGATTATTCCCGACTTACCTTTTGAAATTCACATCCGAAACATCTTAGACTTCTGGCAACATGAATCACACCTAATCATACACATGAACTCGCTGGTCGCTCCCAACATTTTTTTAACAACAAACACTTTGCTTTTAGTCCTATTCTATACAAATGTTGGCTCTTCAACTCACTCCACAAACAAACACAAGACTTAAGCAACAACAAGGTAACCCCAAATATTACGTCTTATAAAATGTGTCGCTGGATAGAACAAATTTGTGTTCTTTCCTCTTTTTTCTTGTACTATTCACTGCGCTAGACACCTCTCTGTTCAATACATGCTTTCTTATGGAAAGTATAACGGGATGTTCTAGCGTCATATTTTTTGGTAAATCTGTTTTTACATAATCTCTTATTCCTTGCACTCTGAGCGGATGAATCCTACGTATTGTGCAGGGCACAGTAGCCCAGTCCCCAGGGCCAGTGCCAGTGTTCATTTGCAGCATTGCTTCAGCACACTTCGGTGTTTGCTTTCCTTCGTATTTCTTCCAACCGCTGCGCTTATGACTTTTGAACAAAAATGTATATTGCAGTTTGCAGCTTGAGGTAGGTCGTAGGTCTCTGCTTGAAGAACAAGAAAATAACACGCTGCTCTCCGACTTATCTCATGAATTTGTATGTGTCTCTGCGCGCGCTGGACTGATGTGTCAAAGGCTGCCACTTTGATAACAAATATGCATGGATATTATAGATCTCATAGCATAAATCATATTTTTGGCAGAAAATGCAAAAAATAATTGGAATTTTTCTAAATTGGCCCAACTGGCCTAAATGAATTCAGTTCCCAATGAGGCGTATTCTTATTTGCAAAATTCAGTTTACCAGCAGATAGCAGAACGCAGTGCAATACTTACTTAATACTTAAATTGGTTTAGTGCTTGTCGTGATTTTTTTTTTAAATATTACAAATTTAGGCTTGAAAAATTAAAATTAAGTGCAAAAAGTCTGAAAAGTTTTCCGATAGTAAGTTTCAGTGGTTTGATTATGGCCTTAATATCTGTAGACTGTTGCTAAATTGATTTTCTCTTAGAGGAAACAAATAATTTTTTTTATTTATTTATTTATTTATTTATTTATTTATTTATTTATTTATTATTATATAAATATTATTGATATTATTGATGCGAGGGCATACATTGCACGAAAAAAATTTCAAGTAAGGTTTTGAAATTTACTTTGTTGGTGACTAAGTTTTCTTCGAGTTACCATTTGGAATTATTCACCCCTCACCACTGGTAGGTAGGTACCTACAACTTACATATCATCTACATAATCAGACGCTCATAACTTTTCATCTCTCACAAGTCATCTGTTGTCTTTCGTTTGTGGTTTATCATTTGTCGTTTTTCAATTGTCATTCGTTGTTTGTCGTCTGTCGTTTTTTGTCTATCGTCTATCGTCTGTTGTCAGTTCTCTACCATCTGTCTTCGGTCATCTGCTATAGCTTTAGAGCCAAAATGTATAGAAGTAATTCGATTAAAACAACTTCCGATTGTAATGAGCCGCAATAAAATAAATTTCAAAAATTAAACTGACCTCGACTTTCTAACTTACATTACAACTTTAAAATACTTTTGTTTGTTTATTGTTTTTAATTCGCGCATAATTGAAGTTGCCCTCCAATAATTTTGATTTTACAATTCAATGAGCGGAAAGTCACCCTTCATTAAAATATTGATATTAAAAATTTTGAGTTAACATTCCCGGAAACCAACTATGGTTTAATTTGACGCTTGGTGAGTTTTATTACTCCAATGAAGGTGTTTCAATTATTACGAATTAATGGTGTCGCAGTCCATAGGAAGCATCCTGCTATAACTATTTAGATGTGGAAAGGTGTTTTTTTCGAACTCTTAACGAAAAACATTACTCTAAGCGAGGGACCATGCTCGTTGTGAAATTATTATGAAATAAAACAAAATATACTTCAATTTTGTTAAAAGCTCCAATAGCTAAAACTATAAAAGTCCAAATGTCCAAATAAACGTCACGTTTGAATGTCAAAATGTTGTGTTTGCCTTACACAACTTGTTGACGTTTTTAAACGTTCGAGTTTTACGAACATAACATAACATCAAATTTAATTTCAGTAAAAGCCTTTATTTAATGGATGAGGTTTGTGTGCGGGGTTTTTATATACTCTAGTCGATAAAATTGATTGAAGTGTACCTATATTGCTATGAAATATGATGAGGAAGCTTGTCAATGTAGGTACATAGATGCTTGTTGGAGGATGTTTTTAAAGCGGGTTGGAGAGCAATGGTTTCAATTAGTAAATGCGTATCGCTATATTAACGATTTATCAATAGCAATCGTTCTATCTGTAAGATTTGAATTGACATTTTTTAGCTCCATTGGCAATTGAAAGGGGTTCAGTGTAGATGTATTGATGTAAGATATTTTTTAATGAGAGCTGTGTAGCAAGAAACTTAGATATATCGTGCTTTTGGGTACCGAAAGAACCTTAACCTACATTTCTTAGCAATGATTATTATCTATTGAATCGTCATTGGATATTGAATGTTTGAATCAACGAAAATCAGAAAGAAAAATATTTATCCTTAAAAAATTTTACAGAAACAGAAATATATTTCCAGATTAATTAATTTCAATTCCTTCAGAGTTAACATACTGTTTAAAGAAACTCATAATATATGTTAAATAAACTTATTCAGTAGAAAGATATGCCATAAAAGTATAAAATCTCTGTACACTGAGCGGTAGAAACCTAAATTTTATAGTTTAATGAAAGAAAGAAAATATCTTTCTATCCATCTAATTAATTTCAATCTTTCGGTGTTTAAATTTTGAAAGCATACAAATATCATGAGCACGAAAGACTGCAAATATATTTATTAATAATATTTAGACATAGTTGTAACTATGCATCTGTTTTAGCTACATATGACTCTGTAGTAACAATCGGATTTTGTAAAAGAATCCTTGAAAGATCTTAGCTTTAATACAAATTCAAGTGCAGATGAGGTTGGTCAGGTGAAATCGATCATACTTGAGAATAAACGAAATTAAAGTTTCAAATTTCGAACTGAAGCTGTACCGTGCACCACACACACCCAATTTGCTATTGCTATAGAGTAAATATGATCGACAGTGTTTGGTGCTGTACGGCAGTGGGAAAATTATCTCCCAGAATCATCTATTTTCAACCAGGCGCCAAAGACTTGGAATCGATAATGTCATCATTAACAATTTGATTTTTGAACAAATATATGCACTTTTGGATTCCTTAACTATTCTTGTATTAATGACATGGGTCGGATATTTTCAAGAAATGATATTGTTCAGCAACCCATATTTTGCTCTATGCATACTTCCAAAAGACTGCTCCAAAAAACTTAATTTGGTTTTTTGAATCTTACGCTCTGAAATGTGTCTATTTGGTATATGGGTGATTCTTATATAGCTGTGAATTTTACAACTCAAATTTTTTAAAAATCAAAAATGTTTTAAAACTTGTGATCTGGGTGTTATTGGTCTTTTATTATGCCCAAAATTAGGCCCGTAACGTAGCTCTACTACAACTGCAATAGAAAAGAAGCTAGAACAAAAATTAAAAATTTCAGTACCACGGTACTGACATCAAAATGAAATATTCAGAATATTTGGCTAAATCTCTTAAAATAATAAAGCAAATGATAAATTATAGGTTTTTGATAATTATACAGAGACATTTACGGTATTTTTTTTTCTTGATTTTGACAATCTTTAAAATTTATTAACAGTAGAATTAAAATAAAATTTTTTCTAAAAGTCTAAGAATAAAACAAAGTTTAACATTAGTTAAATATTGAAATTCATTGAAGTTTTTAACAAATTTTAATTTTAATTTTATAACACTAAATCAATTAAGCATGATGATAAATTAAAACATCAAGGAAATATTCATTTAAATACTATTTGCTTTGTTTACCATGGTACTGACATCCACGGTACTGACAAATGTCAGTACCGTGGATGTATAATTAACCTAACTAAAATTCTCACACGTAATTTAAATGATTGGCCATATAATTTTGAATTCACACGTGAATTTATATAATTATTCAGTATAATTGACCTAATCATTCTATTAACACGCCTGAATTTCAATACCATACCTTTTAAAAAACACAACAAATTATTTCTATTTTAACATCGAGTCTAAAAACAACCACACAGCTATGAATTGTACACAAATAGTCATTCTTCAGAATGCCACTAGAGCAAGGGACAGAAACTGGATAAAAGATTGCGTTTAAGCGGGAAATATTTTAAATTTGAAAATTTAAGAAATTCCAGGACATGAAGCAATGACCATTATTTCTTTCTACTAGTCAATATTGGGATACAATTGTAGCATAATTTGATGAAATGTACAATAGGTTTTAGTTATAAAAGCAAAACTTTAGATTATAATACGACTATTTATAGAAACTAGGGTCGCCCAGTGGTCGAAATTCGACCACACACATATTGCACACACACACACTACACATACACTCCTCACACACACTGCACAAACACACTGTACATAAGAAAACAACAAAAAGCTCTAAAATATGTCTTTCCCATATAAAATACATGTAAAACACACCTGTTGATTTTAAGCAATTAGGACAGGAAGACACAGGTAAAAATGATTGATGACACTTTTACTCATCAATACCAAACCACAAAAAAAAAATTAAGAGAACCGGTTGGAAAACAACAGAGAAAAAGGGACCCAAAGATTTTCCTTAGCCTATCTTCTTTATATATATAATTCTGCTGTACGTGTGTATGTAATTGAACTCCTCCTAAACGGCTTGACTGATTTAAATGAATTTTTCTGTATGCGTTTGAGTGGCGCCCTGGATGGTTTAGATTCACAAATCAGCCCGACAGATGGAATTGGAATATAGTAAAATTGACAATTTCATTATTCTTAACTGTAATGAATTAAAAATTAAATTCAAACAATGATTTTGTTTTTTTTTTTTTTTTGACAACAAAAAATTAAAATAATAAATAACAAATAATAAAGTTTGTTTTGAAAAATTCTTTTAATTTTTTTACTGATGTGACAAGAATAAAGATTTAAATTTTTTTAATTCATTGCACCTGAGTACCATAAACAATATTTTGTTTGTTTTATAATAAGCCACACATCAATGGGTTATGACTACCCTTATAATGTTATAGAGTACAGTGCGAGCATTTAGGAAAATAGGAGAGGATTTAATAGGATACACCGATACACCTTGCTTTTGAACCTTTGTAAATCGTAATGTAGTTGAAATACAGAGCCAGGTAAAGCCTTCCACATAAGGGTGGTGCGACTAAAATAAGAACCTCTATACTTGACTGTACGCCCGAAGTTGGGCTCAAGGTAAAACTGATGGGCATTCTTAGCAAGGCGGGTGTTGCGGCTAAATTGTTTCAGAATGCAACTGACTATTTCACTAGAGCACTGTTTGTGAAAAAAGTGATAGTAAAAAGGGAGACAAGTAAGGTTTCGGCGACGATCAAGAGAATCAATCGATTCTACGATTGAACTATCACCCATCAGTTTTAACGCTATATTTTTTGGGTCTATGAAATAACTCCCACGAAATAAGTCCCACTTTTAAAAACGAAATAAGTCCCACCAAAAATTGCTATTTTGAAAGTGGGACTTATTTCGTTTTTAAAAGTGGGACTTATTTCGTCAATTGGTGGGACTTATTTCGTTACGCGTTTTTATTTTAAGTGGGACTTATTTCGTTTTGAGTGGGAATAAATTCGTTTTGTAAAGTGGGAGTTATTTCATACCATACCCCTAAATTTATATTTTGGTGGGATTTATTTCGTTTTAAGTGGGACTTATTTCATTTTCATAATTTTGCATTTTAAGTGAATGCTTAATAATTTTTGCCGTTATTTGTTGCTCTTCACGTTGTTTCTCATTGAATTTCATAAAGTTCTTTTTGTTGCTTTTTAAAAAAAATTTATTGTAAAGTTTTTTTATTATAGTAAGTATAAAGTAATTAATAACAAAAAAAGGAGAGCCAAGAGAGATAGGGACAAAAAATTATGGTTGTCCCTTTTACGAATTGTCCATTTCGTGGTAAGAGTGCTTCAATGTCCCTGAGTAATATAGACTATAGTTCATCAACATTTACCCACAGGAACGGGAACCGGAATTCAAAAACCACTGTACTGATTTCAGTACGGTTTTCGCCATTACAATACGGTGCTACATAGACTATATTTCATCCCCATATGGGAATGGAACGGGAACTGGGACAATTTCGGGAACTTGGAAAATGCTATACCGATCCCACAAATTCTGTCATCGCTAGAGTGCTTAATTGTCCCTGAGTAACATAAACTATATTTCATTCTCACTCTCCCACTAGAATAGAAACTTTGAAACGACTTTACTTAACTTTCAATTTGATGAACGTAGGGCCTGAGCTACGCCGGGCGGGTCAGCTAGTTTATATATAAATTTATGTATTTAATTCGAAAAACGAAATGCGGACATGCCACGGTACTGACATTTTGGATATAATTTTGCAAATTATTCGTGATCCATCAATACTTATGCTTCAATATACATTGTCGATAATAAAATACTATCAAATTCATCATAATTATCATTTTTTAATAAAACAAATCATGCCAAACAGTCAATACAGTACTAGACATAAAAAATCACAGTTGTATAAGAATCACCCATATCTCTTATAGTTTTAAAATTTAGTAGTTTTTAAGTTGCTGTAACTAGTTTAATAACAACTCTACATAATTGAACAGTTTTTAATAAATAATACATAATGTGTTTATCCAGTTTCAGTAAAAATAGGTCAATAAATATTTTAATACTTTAAGCTGCCGATATCGGAAAGTACACCTTGCTAAGGAATTAAAAGTATCTAACTTTCATAAAAAACATTCTTACGCAGTAGGTAGGTTAAGAAAAAGTGAGAGAACTCCTCGCAATACTGTTCAAGATCAACAAATAATCACCATATAATTATAATGAATAAGTTTCGGTTTGCCATACTATTATTCATTAAATTCATTAAAGTTGCTAACCATACTGTACAATGCTCTATACTTTCAAATTTCATAAAATCGCATAAATTTGTGAATTCTACTTGTAATACGATAACTTTGAACCAGTGGCGGATCTAGCTATAGGCTGAGTAGGCTGCAGCCTAGGGCGGCAACTCCAAAGGGGGCGGCAAATATTTTGAAAATAAGAATTTTTTTCTCGAACAAAAAAAATTTTCAATAGAAATGTTATTTTTTTATTTTTTATGTCAACTTGATTTTTATTTTTTATTTTACCATCTTATGTTATCGACGTTCATGTCGAGTTTCATATAACTGTGGTGAGTATAATTAGGTAAAAAAATTTTGGGGGCGGCTTTTTTTTCACAGCCTAGGGGCGCCATTAGTCTAGATCCGCCACTGCTTTGAACTCTATCAATAACTTTCATAATTTTCTTTTGTGCAGTCAGCATAAACACGCACTTGTAAATAATTAGGAATAAGCATTTTTTGTGTATAAATAATATGTGACAAATAAAGACTTTTCAGATAGCTACGAAACAGAGACCAAGACTTTTAATTCGTTTCTTCCAGTGAGTCCGCTTGAAGCTGTTTTTCAATTCTATTACAAGTAAACAAGGTGTTATAGTGTTTCACTGTAGCCACCTTACTCAGTCACAGTACAAGAACTGTGGTCTGGCCTTCAATTCACTTGTAAAGAAAAAGGATATCTAACTAGAACTCATTACGATAGAAACATATCGTAACAAATACGTAACTAAAACTAATAACATTCAAACCTTCTTAGCTCGACTACTTGGTCTTGATTATTCAACAGTGCAAGCATTAAAAGTCTTGAAACCAATAAATGGTTAAAGGCAGGGCATCTTTTAAGTAACACGAACGTGGCCAAATGGCCACGTAGTAGTCCGCCATGGCCACGTAGTCATCATAATCTGGCCACAACCAATTTTCGAAAATGCGTGAACAACACTTAACTGAAATAATGTCAGAAATTTTCTGAACATACATGATTTCCCCAAAATGCCAAAAAATATATAACTTGCTAATTCTAATTTTTTAAGTTTTTAGGTGCTAATCGAAGAAATTTGTCAACGAATGAATGACAGTTCATCAAATATACTGTCAATGAGGATTTATATATGAAAAAAAAAAAACATACTCACAACTTTCGTTAGAGATATAAATTCTATAAATTCTGCACGTGCTCAAGGATTTTTCTCAGCATATCATTAAAAATTTATGAGCAAGTATATAATAAGTTGGATATGAAAAATAACAACAAATTTCTGGGACTACTTTTTTTATTGCAAATGTTTTGTTATGAGTGAGTCACAACCCGTCGATCACAACTCGTCTATTAAATAGATATGATTATAAGATCACAAACCACCATCTTTACGAAAAAACTTCCGAAAGAAATATCTGTCGGAGTACAAGGTCAGATAAGGTTTGCGGTAACGCCTCTCTTTCTTGCGAAGGAGTTCTGCTACAGCTGGCCTCGGATCATATAAAGCTGTACCTACTCCATTCAGGGCCACAAACAATATCGAGTTCATGGTCTCATCTGAAGCTGACAGTCGGTGGTTTGATTTAATTTGATTATAATGAGAAATCACTTTCTCAACAATCATGGAGTGAGGTGAAGTGACCAGTAAAGAGCACAACAGTTTCTGTAAAATCCCACATGTCACTGGTATCAGTCGAAGCAGCTTATGCGACATTCTTGCACCTTCGTCAGAAGTGTCGAGATCTCTGATTTCTTGAATTGCTGGCCAACAATCGCAAATATTTGATGAAAAGTCGGAAACGTTTTCTTCGCCAAAAATGGTTTCAACCAAGAATCGACCCTCTTGAATCATTTCTGCTGTGGTTTTCGCCATTAGAAATGTTGAAAATCTTTTGATCAGCTCATTTTCTTCAATAATGAGCCGGATGTCAAGAAAATTGATGAACGCTGATATCATTTCGATTCGGAGTGCCGTCCTTAATCGGGTGCCTGTTGTGACGAGAGAATGCGATACTTTGCGTCTTTTCCTATCGTCTTTTTTATTGTCAGTGCTGTCTTCAACATTTTTTTGGTGTAAAGGAAACTTCTCTTCCTGTCCACCTGGATATGGAGATTTTTTTGCAAATCTTTCATGATCAATAAAACATCTGCCATCAAGCATGTTTGGAGAAGTTGTTGAAATTCCGATTTGCTCCAAGTATTAAGCATCCCAACTGCTACATTCTTGTCTATCAGTGAACCTAGAGTTTTTGAGACATGTCGCCAGTATTTGAAACATCCCGGTAAATTGTGTAAAACTGCAGTGATCAAATTATGGGCAGGTTCAGCAAATCTTACTTCAAAGTAACCTGGGAATGAACGATATTCTGGGCAAAATTTTTGCAATTCCTTATTTTTCGAAGGTGATGTACGAAAATATTTGGCCACAGCTGTGGTATTGCTCAGCCAAAGTTTCATTTCAGTAACCGTTGCAAGCGCTGACTCCATCGCAAGGTCAGACCTATGACAGAAACACCAAACTGTCATCAGTTTGTGTCGCAAGTGCTCTTCGAGAAGTTTCAACAGGCCGGCTACAGATCCTGTATTAGCAGCTTCACCATAAGTCGTAACTCCCACTAATACATCAGTCGGAACGTTAGTTGCCTTACACGACGTAACTGTAGCTTCAAGTAATCCTTTAGCACCTGTCTTTTCTGGTTGCCTCGCTCCGATGAAGAGATTTTCGGCGACTGTTGGATTTTCCTTGTTCACATACCTTGCGACGATATATTTCATGTCTTTGTTCTGACGATCAACACTTCCATCAATTTGTAAAGACACGCAAATAGCGGATTTGAGAGTTTCTCCAATTTTTTTCATCTCCAACTCTCCCACGATTTCCCAGCATTTCAGCATAAACCATTGGATCTCTATACTGAAGACTTGACGTGGTAGGTTGAAAATCGTCAAGTTGAACATCCCAGTCATTTGCATCGTTTAGTTGTGTTTGTATTGATTTTGCGCGTATTGTTGCAAGCGAACGAGCAGGCCACGATCGAGCTGTGGGTGTTTCCAACAAAGAATCATTGTAGACATCCAGGCATAATGAAGTTAGATCATTTACTACTCCCGCACGATGCTTTTTAAGAGTACAGTACGGATTCGGTTTGCGCAACCCTCGATTCGTGCAACTCCTCGATTTTCGCAACACTAAAATCTTAACACGCATTGACTAGTTCTAATTTCTATAAGTGCAACTTTTGAAAAAGGCTACCTCGATAAGTGCAACTTCATGTGTTTATTCATCCGTTTTTTATATTCACGTTCTTTTTTTGATTCTTTATTCCTGCCGTTACTTTACAGCTAGATAATCTGAACAATATTTCATGCAAGAACATGAACAAACACCTAAAATGCATCTGTGTTTATTGGAGTGGGTTGCGCTCTCGTTAGTTTTTACTAAAAATTAATAGGTACCTCCTGTGTAACAAAAAAAAAATTACAAAATTGTCAATTAAAAATAGAATATCAGAACTAGAAAAGGGTTCTTCAGTTAAGACAATTTGTAAAAAATATAATGTTCACAAATCAACAATATGGCGCATTAAAAAAAAGAAAATTGCTCTCAGAGAATTTGTGACTCGAGCAGAGTCCGGACCAGGGAAACGAGTTACGATGAAGGCTTCCGAGTATCCACAGATGGAAAAGGTTTTACATGAATGGTTTCAAAGGAAAAGAACAATTTTCTATTGAAATATGATATTTCAAACATAATTTGTGTCAAAGAAAATATAACCCAGTAAGTGCAACAACCTCGGTTACTGCAACCGTCTGAATTTCTATTAGTTGCGTTAATCGAGTCCGTACTGTATTTACCAATGGATGTTTTAAGGACTTTTGCTTTTACCATAATTCAGTCGACTTTTGAGCTTCTGCTGTAACGGAGTGGACTCAATGTGATCGAGTCTTGAGTTATTATTTGGCTCCAAATTATTAACACTAACAAGTGGACTTTTTGAAAGGGACTAAATGTGTCCCTTTTCCTTTTCAAAAGGACTTTTTTTTGTCCTTGGTGACTCTAAAATAATTTTGGCTGCGGTAATCGTCTCGTGTGATTTCAAATTCTCCCTATTTTCTCTCTCTCTTTGGTCTCGACAACAGCCAGAAACGCAGGAACTAGAAAAGAATTACGGACTTGCATAAGCAGAACAAAAGGGTGACAATTATACGAGCATGCATAGAAAGAAAACAGATAAGGCAAGGCATACTGACGGAGATATATATATGTATGTACGCAATATGTTCGAATGATCATTGTTTTTATGATTTCTTGTTTTTGGATGGATGTTTTCAGACTAGCGCATGTATGTCGGTAGAGAAGCGGTTGGGGGTGGGGGGGTGTTTGAGGAGATATTTTTCTTTTGGCCACCTAGTGAAAAATCCTTAAAAGATGCCCTGGTTAAAGGTCTTATACACATTTGGTTTCAATTATTCCTTCTGTAAGTACTACATTGTTCTTACCTTTGCTTCGTTACATTTGTGTTATTTCTGCATAAGAACAATACACTTTCCATGGCAAACAACATTGTTTTTGGTCTCTGTTGTTTCACTTTTTTTATTTGAAATTATGACATAGAACACTTTTGCTGTTGCTTAGCTATACGAAGCTATGCTCCCCAGAGAAACACCCATTTCCTATTTCGTCGTCGGACAACCCACCCATTTGTAATTCAAAATTCAAGACCATTTGATGTCCTCCAAAATTTGTTTGTTTAGTTACACTACTTAGACGAAAGCTTGGATGACCAGGATGCATTCAAAGAGATCTAGTGACTAATGAAAAAAAAAATCTCTAACTTCCTTTGTTTCTATTGTGGTATCTGGTACGTTGTGTATTGCATATTCGATATGTATTTTGAAATTGATACAAAAAACCAGTTGAGCTTTCGAGGAAAAGGTGTCAGGTTTGACTTTTTGTAGACATAAAGGATTGCTGCTGCTCCTATTCTTAAATCATTGTCAATGAGTACCGTTCGTATCAAAACCTTAAACGCATTAAAAATGGACTGCACTAACGTTACACTGAGCCATGAATTTCTCACACAGACGGAGAGATAAAACCAGATGTTATTTTTTGTGTATAACTTTCATTGGTTTATTTCTTATAGGTTCAGATACATAGATATTATATTCCTCTATCAACTATAAAACTCATAAATTATATTTCTGTTGAAATGGTGGTTCAAATCTCAAACTTTTCGCAATTACTTTAAAAATGTATTTCTAAAAGATCAGCATAGCTACAAAAAAAAATTGTCTCATTAAAATTAACAAAGTAAAATTAGAATAAGGCTAGCAGCGGGCAGCAACACAGTCAAGACGATTCCCCATTACATTTGGTAGATGACTAAAACAGCCGTCCTGTCGAGCTAGAATAACATAATGTTACGACGGCAACGCGACGGTCGGCGGTTGTAAATAAAATAAATATTGATGTTAAGTAAGATATTATTAATTTGAAAAGTAAGTCACAAAATAAAATCAATTTTGCTGTTCTTTTTATTAAAAACACTTTTAACCTCGTCTGCCCTTATAGGTATTTTGCGATGAATACAGCTACATTGTACATACATACATGCATTTTGGTTTGTAAATTTTTATCCAAGGTAGCGGACCTAGAAATCGAGAAAATGATTGAAAACAGTCACACGTAAATACTCTTCTGTACTTTGAACCGAAGTGTTCGAACGATCCTTTTGTTGGTTCACTACTCTATTATATTTAACGTCAATGTCAAGGACTTCAACTATTGTTTTTTTTTTTTTTGCAGTTTCAAACACTTTCGAAAACGAGTCATCTTCTGGTAGTTTAATTTTTAGTTGATCCTTTAAATCTTTGGCGAGATCCATACCTTGGATCAAGTCTAAATTCACTCTTTGACTTACGGCAACAAGAGTTGGTAAACCATACTTATAACTTTTAAGCTAATCAAGAAAAAATCTTAGTGTTTTTAAGTTCCTTGCGTAACTTTCCAATGTTCTTATTTGGTCAAGAGTCTCGAACACAAACGGTTGATATTTTGAGATCCATCGCGTGAGATTCAGCCTTTTCAGTGTCTTTTTTGTGGAGTTTCTTCGCTTTCGCTTATTTTTTTTTTTTGTGGCATATCTTTTCTTTTCGGTGTATTGAAATAATTTTAAACTACATACTTCAATTGCGGTTAGGCAATCTCTAACGGCTGGCATTTTGCTGGAAACAGATAAGGAAGAGGAAGGTTCAACAATGCTCTGCACAATGGACGTACAGATCATGGCGAATAATTGCCTGAACACCATTGTATTGACCAGACATATTGCTTGCTCCGTCGTACACTTGGCCGATCAAAAAAGAAATATCAAAAATAGATTTTCCACTGTAAGCATTGCAAGAGCATCACCTCGATTGTTAATACAGTAATGTTTGGTAGACTGCTGTGTTAGGGATTTTGAGCCAAAAGATTTTATTCATACCTGTCGTGGAAAACCAATATAAAAAAGAAATTCAAAAGATTAGGTGATTTGTCGAAATAGTAATTTCTTTCAGACGAAGTTGACTTTGTATCTTCCGCGTAGAATGTAGGTACAGAATGTTCAATCCTGTGAGTACTTATAAGACTAATTCACGTTGGAAGTAGGTACATACTAAATTTCATAACGTGTTTCCTTAACTTATTTGATTCATGACTGGTTATGTTGAACAATTATCGATACCAATGGGGGGGAGGGTGTGTTAGTCATCAAACATGTTTCATGTTGTCAGTTTTATGGAATGAGCGGGGTGTTGTTCACTTCGATTACATCGAGAAGGGTAACGCCGACAACGTGCCATGCATATAACGCAGAGCAACTGGAAACAGATATGAAGCGGAGACTACAGAATCTAACGAAGAAAAGGTTCTTTTTCACGAGGATGAAGCACCGTCGCGCTAGTCAGCACTCAGCAGTCCCAATGACAAAATTGTATGAATAATGCTACTAGATCCTGTTTCATCCAGCATTTTCCACAGATTTTGCTCCACGAGACTATTTCTTGTTTCGAAACATGTTTGATAAAGAAATCGTGTTGCTTGAAAAAAAGTGTTAAAATCAGATCCCGTACTTAAGAAATGAAAAGGAAGAGGAAAAATGTTGAAATAAGTCAATATGTATATCGATTTCAATAAGCGACTAAAAAAATTTTTTGGTTTAACAGTTTTATTGAAAATAAAGATTAAAATGATGCATTCCTCGACTTCTTTTGTAACAAACGCGAAAGTTCTCGTCACATGCCTGGTATATTGTGATATTCAAATAGCCGATAACTAAAAGTCAAAATATTGCAGGGCTTGTTGTATATGTACTCTTTTTTGGATGTCTCAAAAGGCTATGTTCAAAATTATCCCTGGTTGCTAAAGTAATTTGGGTGTTCTGTGGTAAATTTGTCAACCGCTGGTGCAAGAAATTGTGTTCACAGATGCTATTAAAGCTAGGTTGAGGTTGACCGAGAATAATTTCATGTTTGTCAAGTAAGTTTTTGGGGAGATTTGGGTGAAGAAAAACCCGCATGACTAAAGAAACTGATGTGACACCGAATTAGGCTCTATCTTGCTGTTGTTTGCTTATTTAAATTATTTAAATTTTGGTATGCCATATGTCACCACTCGGCATTTCGAAAATTGTTTATGTTTATTCAATTATACAGTCTCCCCGGTTCTTTTTAATCCATTATGATTATGAAAAGATAAGTTTTCACTGTTTCTAATCACTATTGATTTTCTAAAACTACTTGAAAAAGTGAGTTGAGTTAAAGGCATAACCAGAAACTTCAAAATTGTTTCGCATTAAAGAACAGACACAAAAAGCGGAAGTGAGTGACAAATGGATATTGAAATGAGTTCCATCACTTAGAATGATGCACTGATGCGGTGATACAGCGCCAGAAAATAAAAGGTTCGGGTAAGGCTTCCATTGTTCTGGCGAATGCGTTTGCAAGCCATAAATCAAAGCTTCCAATTTATACATAGAATGAAGCGAAGGCACAAGAGCAATAGCTTCCAAGAACGTAAGATTCCCGATTGTGTTTCCTTATGGCTTTGGTGAGGGTTAGTCTTTGTGGTTGAAGGTGCTGAAAGAATTTAGGAGAAGAGTGATATTGATTATGTTGACTACATATATGTATAATGTTGTGGTCGGATTAATACATTGTTTTCACTCCATGACCATAGTTGAAAGTTGAGTAAAAGTAAACTGTATTGATTGAAAAATAAACTTTTAAAAATTACTTTTCCTCAGAGCACACCTTTAAACTGATGATAAAGATGAATGAGAAAAGAAATAATAAAGAAATAATAACGCTTTTATATCGATTTGTTGTGTATAGTTGCATATACAGAGCAAGATTTCCAGCTAGGACTTGTTTTATAATGCAATGAAGTTTAATCATATTGACTCTTCAGTAACAATTACAAAATGACACATGGAATCACAATTAATATCTAATTATCTATCATGTAACCATTATGCCATAATTGTGAATTGTGAACCATGAAATAATAGTGAATAATAATAAATTACAAAGGTCTGGTAGTAAAGTGAGCACTAACAGCCGTATTTATAAAGCACTTTTAATCATCGATTAGATTTAATTGCCCTTTAAGTAACACTTAAGTAACGAATCCGTATCGATAATCAAATTTCACATTTAAGTAACCTTGCTAAGAGGCCTCTAAACTTAAATGCCAATAATGACGTTTTTTTTTTTTTTTTTAACTTGTAGGGTGAAGGTGAAAATTACCTTTACAAGCACGTCGACCTGAAAGATCATTTGTGCTGTTCCCTTAGGTTTAATTACACGAAGTGTAAAGGTTTGTTCATTCGAAGCTGAGGTCATGTAAGAACCTAAGAATCTTCGAGGAAGAGGTGTTTCTGAATAATAATAATGACGTTTAAAGGTCTCTTAAATCCAAATTAAAAATTCATTCTGACGTTTCGGGAAAATCGGTGTCAATTTTGCTCTGTTGTTTCGGTAATATAATTTCTAAAAATAAACTTTTCTTAAAACAAAAATATGCAAGATTTTATTCGCTATTTAAATGTTTTTTTCAGATTTCATGATTAATAAATAGAAACCTAAAAAGCTGGCACAAGAGCTCCACAGAGCTACAAGGCCAAACGCGTTGTTCTCGCAACAACCATTCTCGTGAGTGCGGTTCTGAAAGGTTAAATTGGAATAGCATTCTTCAAGGAATATTTTCCTGCTTTGAGGTGATACCTACCAGAGAAAAATCACTTTGGATGTTCATGGTGGTCGAACGCCCATGCAGTAGTTATGCTTTATCCATTTCACCATGCATGTCGTGTGCCTACAACCAGAGCTAAGAGATTGTCAGGGAATTGCAGTTTTGCTTGGCAAAGAAAGATTGTTCCATGGTCGAGCGGTCGATTCACTACTCATAATAAGGGCATAAAACCAACAATGCGTTGCGTTATTTTTGAATTAATATTCGAAAGAAATTCTTATCACATTTTAGGTTGATGATACTCGTATATAGTTTTTTTTTTTTTTTTTTCGATAACCAAAAGGGCACCACATTTTATTTACAAACGAATGGTTGTCAAAACGCAGTTTAAATTGGACTAGATTTCTGTTTTACTACTTTATTTTGACACAACTATCAATTAGTTTAGCATCAGCGCAGAATCGATTATCGATAAGAATTTAATCAACCTCTCTTAAGCTCCAATTAAATTTTAATTGAAACATAACTAATCGACGTCTAAGAGACGTCTTAAGAAAATCTAATAAATACGGCTGTAAAAGATTTAGTTGAACAGGAAATGAATACTCTAAAAATAAATTGCTACGATTACCAAGATATTGTTTTAAGAAAACAGGAGAACATAAGCTAGTTACACTTTACTCCACAAACGAGTGAGTATACAAAACTTAACTTTTATGTTTCTACCAAAAGAATGAATTTATATTGGTGTACTGTGTCATCGCTGTCGAATTCCAACGAAAGTGCGCATGCTCAACCACTACACGCATAGAGTTCGGCAAGTTGTTGGTGTCGTCCAAAACTTGCCCTCTCTCTCGCCATTCACCAAGTTCGAAAGTTCGACTACTTAGTGGTTGGTGTGTTGTGTCGTCCAACACTCGTCGATCTTGATGAGTGCGCCCAGACCCGTAGAATACCTAATACCACAACCTTCGTGAAAAACACTGCCTTAGCTGAAAATAATTAATCGCCGAGCATTCTCTCAGTTAGATTCTATCGCGTGGAAAGTGGATCGAGTAAACAACAGGAGCGTAGCGAGGGTCCAAGCCATGGGGGAAAGGGGGGGGGGGAGGGTGAATTTTTATGAAATGCCAACTATTCTTAAGAATTTGCCGACTGCACATGTTTGTATGTCCGGCATAAACTCCTAAACCACCCAACGAATTTTTATGAAATTTTCAGGGTAGACATAGTTTAGTCCAGAGATGGTTCCTGTCAAGGTGTCATCTCCATATTCCCACAGGATAGGGGTTGGGAACGGGAACCTAGAAACTACAGGAGAGATTTCAAAAAAAAAAAAAAACTCTTTGATCAGCACGCTTGAATTGCATGTTGTTTCAACGAAAATATTAATACGATGCGCTGGACATGGAATGTAACTGATTGTTTTATCACACTTTCCTTACAATTTTCTCTGGGTACCATTATACTTCTCGGACATACTTTTGGCAAAGTCATCCTATGGAATACAATATTCTTCACAGAAATGCATATTGATTGAAGTGAAGATTTGATTTTTTGGGCTAACTCTTCTCCAATCTTTTTTGTTAGAACGACATCCATTTCCAAAAGGCGTTCAATAGGGACAGGTTTCTCGGTTTGGACTAAGTATAAGTAGTATCGAAAGTTGACAGCAAGTCGATCTTGATACGATGAGTCAGGAGTTGTGTCAACCATTACAGAAAAAATACCTGCTTTATTGATCTCATTCACTATGATTTTTTGAGTTTTAGTACCCAAGAGATCTAAGATTCGTCACAAATCGCGGGCATTTTGAAGACTCGTCCAACCATTTTTTCATTAATGGGCAATGTCGTGAAATCGGTAAAGTGATTTGTCAAAAATTTCCATCGTCCTTATCGGACTCATTATGACCACGAAAAGGTAATCCCTTAATTTCCAGAGTTCTCGCAACATAGACTAAAATTTTCAACACCCACCGATAACCTTTCCGGATTAGCAAACTGTATTGGAATTCCTTCTGAGAATAAAATGCAAGCAAAGCTAAATGCAGCATATTTGTAAGGACTATGTATACTAAAAAAAGAATAGTCAGAATACCATGTTAAGAATTGTATGTGATGTATGATTTTATTGTTGTGTGTTGTATGAAATGTAGTGTTGATTTAACTGCGAGATAGGCCCCTGATTATAGAGCTGCTGAGTTGAGACAAAAACGCTTCCATTCGTGTCTTTTTGGTTGAGATGACTTGACTCGGCAGTTGGCAAATCTACTTTGTTTTTCTACCTTAATTTGCCGACTTGTTATTTTTTGTGGGCAGTAAATCGACTATCTCAAAAACGTTCGTGTCTTTTTGGTTGCGTTGACTTAACTCAACAAATCTACTTTGTTTTTCTACCTCAATTACTTTTTCGATGACACCAGCGATTTAGCTAATAAAGATCCTAAAAGTCTCTCCCTTTTCGTACGAAGTTCTGGATGGTTTGACTAACTGGTGATCAACTCGTTAGTCCCGGTTCAATTAGAGGGTGTTTAAGCTCTCTAATCCTCTTAATAGTAACCATCATCACAATGCACCCTTTGCAGTTTAAGTGTGTCGGTCTCCGTATTACTGACAGCCACATCTAACCTAACCTAACTTCAGGGCGAATTGTGGGTAAACCCCAAGCTAAAAAAACACTCAGTTTGACATTCAGGGCGAGTTTAGGTTTAAAACAAAAACGCTTTGTGGCGACGCACAAGGCAGCCCAAAGGCTTCAACGAACAAATCAAATATTGGGCTTATTCTAGTGGATTTTCCCTACATCAAATCACTTTTTAGTTGTTTGAATTTATTTAGCGTGCCTATCGTGTTGTTGTTGTTGATGGATCACTATCGTATTATTCTCTTTCAACTGCTGTCTGATTTTCTAAAAAGCCATAGTCAAATTGAGACTAGCTAGTAATTTTGTTTTGGATTCATTCAAAAATATTTTAATAAATTTGATTACCTAGCCAACAAACGCGTTACTACATTTACGAAATGTGCTCCAGCTTCATAATACAATTATGATATTTCAAATACCCACTATCCGGCTTAGTTTTTGCTCTATTTTCCATTTGTATGACTGGTACGTATGTACCTACTCGAAGGGATTAAAATAATTTTATTGTTCCCAATCGAGCGCATTCATACATATGTGTTATATGTATAGAGGTATTATATTACATCATTCGAATATCAAATGCACGACTGAGAGAGAGGCAGATTGTGCTGCTTTTATGTGATTTGAAAATTTTAAACCAACAACGTGTTGAAAATAGTTGAAGTGTGAAAAAATGTATTTTGTAGATTATGTGTTTTGTGTTGGTGTGTTCAAGGGTAGTCCTTGAAATGAATAAAATTAAAAGGTACCAATGGGAAGAGAAATAATACGAGTAGATTTCGAATGATTTTAAATTAAAATGTATAAGGACCCTTGTCAGCTCTTTATAAAATAAGGAACTTTTGACTGGCATCCGGAGTGCAGGATTCAGATTTTGCTTTAAATTTGATATGGGTATGTATGGTAAGTTGATGGGCACTCTGGTGTATAAATATTTTTTTCATATATTCATGAAAGTTTTGCTTTCTGTGCGGCATACATTTGTAGGCACATGCTGGGGGATCAAGGTGTTGCAGTGGAGGTAATTCGAAATTTCTAAACAGCGTTTTGCATGAACACATAAGAGCATACCTTCGTTTCATTTTCATATTCAAATATAAACTAGTACCTACCTACTGCTTTGAATCAGAACTAAATAAATTGGAAACTCCAAAAACAATAATGACGTTAGTTAACCCGACAAACTGACACCCAAACTATAGTTGCACAAAGGAACTTTTCCGGTCAAGAGCAAAAGTGTAAAGCAATCATCATAATAAAACCAAATTTTGTCAGACAATATTCGAAAAAATAGTTGGCATAAAAATTCAATCTTACAACATCCATCGCATAAATGACTTGCTTTCGAAAAACTACCCCAACTTTTTTTCTCCTACTTATCTTCACAACGCTACGGTTTATTGTAATTTCCGATTAATCTGCTTGCATGCGTCATTTGCGTCATCAGCTTTGCTTATCCTACCACTGAAGTTTCATAAACAATGCACCAAATTGTATTTGTTTTGTTATGCTCCTACAAGCAAGCATCAGAAAATGTTGTTCTCCCTCCAGTTTCATCTTTTTGGGGATGCATCATCATCGCCAGGAAGGACAGCAGCATCAGCATAAGCATAGTTGAAACACAGCACAACAAAAACAATGTAGGTATACTGGAGTTGGATTGGTAGTAACTCTTACATGTGCCATTATAGATGAAGAGAACACAGCACCGCCATGCGAATTTTGCCATATGTCATTGTAAACAAGTTGAGTTGCAGGACTAGGAGATGGAGAACCGGAGGAATTTTCGGACAGAAAGCAATTGTCCTCGCACCATGCACTCTACCGCCATTGCAAACGAAAGGTGTTATGTGTGCATTGCATCAAAGTGTTTCATGGCAAAGCGGTAGCCTTATGCACAGTTGGTGACGAAAATAATTTGCACGTTTTTATTTATTTTTATTTTGCAAGCTTTGGTAACGATGTTTTTATATCTTGAGTAAAATACTTTTTTTTACTCAAAATGAAGCATGCGTGAATGAAAAAAGTTATTCAATATACGGATACTTTACAGTGCAAGTGATGTGCAAACTTATTTTGACACCCACTGTAAACCTATACCTAGCTTGGTTTAGAATAGCTTCCGCTTGTTTAAAACCATCATATCGATTTCAGTGGTGCTGGCAGGTAGTTTTGAGTAGCCCAATATCATACCTTTGTACGAAATGATTGAATTTGCTTAAAGGATCTTGTGAATGTGACACTGCTGTATACCTATACCTATACATTGTGTTTGGAAGTTTGGATGTGGGATATGTGAGCTCGTAATAATAAGACTTCCCTGTCACTTGTTGTTTGTGGAACTTCAACCCACCAATAGAACAACAGATAATCAGTATCTCTCTTCAACACAGTCAATTTATTTATTTAATGTCTTCTATTTATTACAAAAGTGTGTGTCTTTGTGTCTGTTTAAGGAGTGTGAATAGTTCAATTGGTCTTAGGGTGAATTTGGATTGTCGTTGCCTGACAGAAGCTGGTCAAATGAGTTGACGAAGCGTGTGTCTTTGGACAACCGGAAGATTTATAACCTGCCACTCCACTTCAATGAGGTGAAAATCTTTGTACACTTCGTTTATTACAAATAAAGTCTTAGTCCTTTGCACATAGCTTCCTAGTTAAAAATGAATAGCACCTAAAAACACATCATGTGGGCTTTTGTGTGATGCTTTAAATGAATACCTACTTAGTATCAAAATTGAGGAGAATGCCTGAAAAGAAAGATAAGATGATTCGGTAAAGTTAATGAACAAAAGTAGTTTTCAAGTTTTGAAATATGTAAGGCTAACAACAGTATTCATAGTTTTTTAATCTATTGATTTTCAGACGAACCTTATAAAATGTAGATATATTTAGTTTACCAACAATGAAATTAATGGCTTCTCAAAAGCTGTGATTCTCCAAATTAATTCAATTATTCCTTTATTTTATTGGTTTAACTTGTTCACTTGTTAAGCGATTTAGTCAAATTTCAATACAGTCTAACTGAAGGTTATACATTTTTCGAAGAGGGTGGGTAAATGCAACGTGTTTGCACTATGAGGTTGTTGTGGGGGACACCCCCTACCACCTCCGACTTTTCCCCACCCCCTTTGGGGTCATTATCTACACCTTTCCCAAAATATTTTTTTTTGTAACTGTAAATGTTGTGAATTTAAAAAATCTCTATTTTATAATCAACTTTTATTTACAACTAGCTGACCCGCCTGGCGTAGCTCAGGCCCTATTTTTATCACTTGAAAGTCTCCAGGCTTTCATTCTAGTGGCAGAGTGGGGAAGAAATATAGTCTATGCTACTCAATTAAGCACTCTAACGATGACAGAGTGTTAGGAATAGGTCCGGGCCACCCGGCGGCGGCGTTGCTTGGGCCCCTACACTGTGAAATGCCTAGGCATTGTATACATTGCCTTAAACGTTCAGGCAATGTATATAATACGATTCATTTCATACATTGCCTAGGTATTGTATTAAATGCCCGAGACGCATCAGGCAATGTGTATACCCCTTCCGCCATCCTTTACCACAACTAACCCCAAGGACAACAGGAACTAAACACTCCTACAGTTAACAAACTAACAATGTATTTTATTCTTTAATAATCATTAACTTAAGTTTTACTCATAGTCTAAATACCCAGCAATGTATATCGTTAGGCCCCTTATGTGCCAACACAGCAAAATTTAACATTATATAATTAAGTGACGTATAATTAAGTATCAATTGAAAATATCCTTTTATTCAATTAAAATCGTAAAAATCGTTAAAAGCGGCAATGTGTATAATGAACGACCACGGGAAGGAGGCGAGTGCGCGGAGACAAAAAACTCCGCGTGATTATTGGTTGCTGAAACATTACGACATAACCACTGTTGGGCAAACCCGTAAGTTGATCTTCCCTGTAAATGCTCCGAACGCTGTTATCAAATACTACGTCTCTGATGATAAGTTGTTTCAAGTGATTCACGATGCACACAAGGATATTGGTCATGGAGGACGAGATCGGATGTTAAAAGAACTTAGCCAGTGGTACAAGAATGTAACCCGACATGATATTGAGCTATACTTGCAGCTTTGTGAACCGTGCCAGCAAAAACAAAAAGGTACCTATAAAAAAGGGAATTGTCGTCAAGCCGATACTGTCATCTATGTGGCCATTTTGATTGTTTGAAATACCAACCTTAAGTTTTGATTTCATTGAGGTACAGTCAAGAGCAAGTAGACCTTTACACTTGCCATTCGATTTTGTCCTAATGGCGTAGAAGACAAGAGAGGTGGAAATTTCAAAATGTAAAGCTCTACGTGCACTTGACTGTACCTAATTTCTAATTACTCTTAATAATAAATGGTAAATTAAATACTTAATATTTCTCACACTTGACTACATATTTTTAGTACCTATGTACATATGAAACCTCTGTATAAAAGAGTTTTAAGAAAAAGGCTTATTTTAAATAAAAACTGTTGGTTTTTCTTGTATCATGATCAAATTTCCATAATCAAGTGGTAAGAAATGAACAGGGTGACTATCTGCAGCAATTTTTGGGTACGGTCAAGTGCACGTAGACCTTTACACTTGACATTCGATCTCGAAATTAGGATAGCTCTCAAAAGATCAGTACCTGTCTAACTTAATCATAGAGAAGAAAAATCGATTACATAAATTACCTATGCGTCAACCGGTATTCTACACAATGCCTAGGTATTCCATACAGCTCACTAACTATTAATAATTGTAGTATCTGGTCTTATAATGTGTCAGGTTTAAATAATAAACTCTTGTTTGTAGATTTTTTCAATTATATTAAAAATTATGATTTATTCTTTTTGTTTGAAACTCATGTAACGAAAGAAAACCTTAGCAAATTTACAAAATATTTTAGTGGATATAAATTAGTTTGGGAAGCAGCAATAAAAGTTAATGTTAAAGGTAGAGCAAGTGGAGGTAGTGTCTTCGGGATTAAAACAGCACTTTTAAAACACTACAACTTTGAAGAACATGAAGGAGTCACGATTGTTAATCTGTTACGAGAAAATAATATGTACATTATCCCGTTCTATATAAACTGCAACAAATGGAATGAAGATTACGAACGTTTGAACAACATCATGCATCACCTGGCAGGGAAAAGCGTTCTGTTAATAGGAGATTTTAATGCAAGAACCAGCAATCTTCAAATCACCTCAACCATAAGTATTAACAACTCCGTATTAAATCTTGATAACAGATCATCAAAAGACGCTGTACGCAACCAAAACGGCACACATCTCCTGGAAATGCTACAATTGTATGATTGCCTATTGCTAAATGGATGTACGAACGGTGATAACGATGGTAACTTTACTTTTTATGGTGGACAAGGCAGTTCTGTCATCGACTATTGCGCGGTAAATAACAAATGGGTTAATTTAACAACAAAATTCGAGGTGCAGCACCAAAACTTTTCCGACCACATGCCCATTACTGTCGTTTGGACCAGTCACAATTTTAATCAAGAAAAAAATCTGAAACTTATACCTAGATTGAAATGGAAGCAGGAGGATGCAAAGAAGTACCAACAAAATGTAGATCTCCATCTATCAACGTTAAATGTATGTTATGACTCAACTGAAGTACATTCAAACCAACTTATGCGTTGCATTAGAAACTCAACATCATCTACGGCTCCTAATGGAACCTTAAAGTTCAAGCAAAAGTGGTTTGACAATGAATGCATGAAAAGTCGTAAGAAATCATTTGTTCTTTTTAATGCTATGAGGAATTCCAACTGCCAAGCTTTAAAAGAATTGTACGTTGATGCAAACTTTCGCTACAAACAAATGTGCCTGGAAAAAAAAACTGCATATGAAAGTAACCAAGCATTCAAACTTGGTCATACAAAAAGTTCTAAGGAATTCTGGACGATCACAAGGGAGATAAATGGATCTAATTTCGCGATAGGCATAGGACTAACTGCTGAAGACCTATCAGTGCACTTCAAAAACCTTTTTTATGGCAAATCGATACTGAGCTACCAATTTGCGGAACCTTTGGTAACCAATGAGAGCTTGGATCAAGAAATCATTGTTCCTGAAATATATGCTGTTCTTCACAGAGCGAAAAATGGAAAGGCCCCGGGTGAGGATGGAATAACATACGAGTTTTTCAAGAACGCCCCTCCGAGCTTTATCAACCAACTGAAGATCTTATTCAACAAAGTATTCCAAAACGAGGACATCCCTCACTCTTTTAAAAGATCAGTGATCTTCCCTATTCACAAAAAAGGAGATATTAACGAGGTTGAAAACTATCGAGGAATTTCTTTTATGAATGTCCTGGCGAAATTGTTTTGCGGAGTTCTCGCAGCCAGGTTGGAATCGTGGGTTGACGCCAATAATATCCTCACTGAATTTCAAGCTGGTTTTAGGAAAAACTATTCAACTACTGATCACATTTTTACAATAACTTCAATTGTCAAAGCTTTTCAAGCTAGGAACAAAAAAGTATTTGCATTCTTTGTTGATTTCAAATCAGCTTTTGATCTGATAAATCGGAATGCTCTGTTTTATAAGCTCTCGCAAATAGGTATTTTAACTAAATTTATACACGTTATAAAGGAAATGTACTTCGATTCACAAGCTGCTGTCTGGGATGGGTCAGATTATTCAAAATGGTTCCCAACGGATAATGGTGTCAAGCAAGGATGTCTCATCAGTGCTCTTTTGTTCACATTATTCATTAATGATATAGTGAATTATCTTCCTGGTGGAATTCGGATTTCCGGAATATCAATAAATGTACTGCTTAATGCCGATGATTTGGTTTTGTTGTCAGAATCAGCCGATGTACTTCAACTAAACTAATGATAAACCGTCTATCAGAGTATTGCTGCAAATGGGATCTTTTGATTAATACCAGCAAGTCTAAGATTATGATATTTTCGAGATCTTCTAGGAGCCAGAACCATTATAATTGGTACTACAATGGTAAACTTTTGGAAATAGTTCGTGATTATATGTATTTAGGAGTGAAACTTAATACGAAGATGGACTTCAACGAACATTTAATTCAGAAAACCAACTCATGCCAAAGTATGTTGAATCTCTCGTGGAGAAATGTCTTCACAAACAATCGAATTCCACTCTCTGCTAAATACAAAATATTCGACTATGTTGTGAAGTCTACACTTTGTTATGCTGCTGAAGTGTGGGGTATGGATGAGTACGAAGCGATCGAAAAATTCCACAGAAACTTCTTAAAAAAGCTTTTTAACCTGCCTCTTAAAACTCCAAGCTATGCGTTATACATAGAAACCGGACTTCCTAAACTTCTCATTAGTACATTGAAGACGCAAGCGGACTATATCGTAAAAGTTTTTGATCAACCAAGTGAACGGCTCTCCAAAAAAATGCTTCAATACGAAATAAGAAATGAAGATTGGTGGATGAGGAAATGGAAAGATATGGCAATCAATTTCGAAGAAGATATATCGATGGATGGAAGAAACTTGGTTGTTTTGAAAGAGCAGCTCTATCGCATTATTGGAAAATTCGAAAACTCTGTGCGTGATGGATTTAAAACTAACGCTCGCCAGTCTTTTAGTAGATTCTTGTATTCGCAACTCAATTTGAGCTTAAATCAAGCAAATTACTTTAATGACTCATTGACCTACAGCGAGATCTCCCTAATATTTAAAGCAAGATGTGAACTCTTAGGACTCAACGGAGCACCTTACAATGGAAGTTTCAACCAATTCTGCTCTTTATGCAATCTTAAATCCAAAGAAGACTGTTTTCATTTCATTAGTATATGTCCAGTTTTTGCATCCAAACGGCTATCATATTATGGAAAAAGATCTCTAACAATGCATGAAACAACAAAACTTTTGAACGAAACAAACTGGAAAACCCTCGCATCATTCTTGAAAGAAATATCCAAGTATAGGATGTTGCTAATATCAGAATTTGATTAGTTATGTATTTTTATAATTTTGTAATGAAAAGAACCTTTTATATACATTTATTCAAAATTGCTAACCTAGCTGACGGCAAGACCATAGCTTAAAATTCATTCAATTGTAAACAAATGTATCAAAACATCGAATCAATAAATGAATACTTTACTTACTTACTTACTTACTTATTCCATACATTCCCTAGGTAAAGTGTGAAATAGTTTGAACATTCAATATCATTTCACACATTGCCCGGACGACCCGTGGCATTCTTTACATTTCCTAGGCATTGTATAGAATGCCTGCATTATACACATTGCCTATAACATACATACATACAGATAGTTTTTTTTTTAAATTTCTACATTTTTCGCTGTATTAGGTGTGGCTATATGATGCTATATTGGACCCACCATCTTGCATTTCGTTATTCTGACAATAGACTCGTAATCAGCGATCCCAAAAACCCCCGAGTTCAAGATTTCATGTCAATAGTTAAAGTTTTCGAGTTTTGGCCGCAGCAAAAGAGTTAGAAAAGTTTGAATGAACAATCTTACGATTTTGCAGTGGTAAGCTTCGTATACCAAAAAAAAGGTATTCAAATTATTCTTTATCTTAAAAACTTTACAAAGGTTAAACCTTAAATGATATATGTATATGACAACTCTATGAAAGAGCAGACTAGAATTAAGTGCAAACCATCCAAATCCTATAGTAAAATGACTATATGTGATCTAAATATTGTTAGCGGAAGTAACCATTTAAATAATAGATCACAAGTATTAATAGAGCCTGAATCAAATAATACAATAATTTTGTCTCTTTATGAGAAAGCTTCTTTGAATGTCCTAAGAGGATAAAATTATCAATTTCATTCTATTATCTGAAATGATTTATTTTCGTTTTAATAAATGAAAAATTTTAATTTTTCTTCAAAAAGCCTGGAAAACTTATATTAAAACGCATTCTACAGCCGACCATCATTTGTACATTGGTCTTTTTGAAAGCTTCAATATGCTCTCCAAAACTCTTTACTCTAACTATGTTAGCCGTATGGGTTTTTCTCTCAAAGATGATCCAAAAAGTTTCTGGCGCTTTGTCAATTCGAAAAAAAAAATCGGACGGTTATCCTGCAAATTTTGTTCACGGTGATACTACTCTAAAGGATACTGCCGATATCTGCAATGCCTTCGCGACTCATTTTCGAAGCTCTTTCAGTGATACCCCCGTAAATATTGACGTAAATTACTTTTCGTATTTACGCAACTGCTCTCAAGTAAATTTTAATAATATACCTACTAACATAGATAAGATTTTACAGTATTTATCATCTCTTCATGATGATTTTTCTTCCGGTCCAGATGGTATCAGCGTTACCGCTGTGCCACTTTAGTATCAAAATGCCACTTTTTTTCAGGCTGTGCCACCAAGCTACCACTTTTCAGTCTGAGCCACTTTTTTTGCTTTCCCCACAAGTAAAACTAAAGTTAGCAATTCAGATTTTTAAAAAAAATATTCGTAGTCATTATCAAATACTTTAAGATGAAATATTTAATCGATTGACATCAAAAATGAAAAACTTTCTATTTTGAGGCATTTAGACTTCAAATTTATCAAGTTGAAACAAGAGATCACTTATTTAAAACTAGCCCTAAAAGGTAATTGAACAATATAAATTTTTAGAAATAACTTTCGAAAAATCGATTCTTTTTTTCTATCTCTAATCTTATTGTTTAATATTTCAGAAAAATGTCCTTAAAATGTTAGGTCAATAGAAGCAATATTCTTAATGTAATTGTCTTATTAATCTCCTGGCCTCAAACGCTCTAACACTAGTTCATAAACTTTAGACACGTTTTCCTCAAAACTACTTTTTCAAAGTCCGTGTCCACTGTCTTTTCAAAACTACTTGAGCTATTCATTCCAAACTTTATACACATTTTTGACATACAAAAATACCGCCCCCAACGTTAAGTAAAAATTTTGTTCTCAAAAGGCGGAATTTTTAGAGGAAAATAACATTTTACACTTTCAATGGCCGCCAATTTATTTTTGAAAAAAAAAAAAAATTACCAGAGAAAGTTGGGGGGAAGATTTGGTCATAATTTGGCTACTTTTTCTTGATTTCTTATTTTCAAATAATTTCCAGCCGAGTTATAGTGAACACCGCAAATTGTTTTTTTCTCAAGACATTCTGGGGAAGCTCTGTTACCGGCTTATGCTTCAATATTTCTGCATGAAAAAATTACCTTTTTACTGTCAAAAGTTTGCTCAATAACGTACCAAAGGTCCGAATAAAATTACTCAATCCATATTTAAGAAAAAACTTCGCAAAAAAGTCTTTTTTTACCTTGAAGCTAAACCAAGCTTGAAGCTTAAACCAATTTTTTTTTTAATTGTCAATATCGAATAGATTTGGTTTAAAGTGGCTAACATTAAAAATAGTTTGAATGAATACCTTTTTCTGACTTACCTATATGAATTTGTGGCAAAAATATTAACTTTGTCACATATCAGTGGCTGCGCTGAGAGGGCTTTTTCCAAGCTAAATTTGATGAAAAATAAACTCACCAGCCGACTAAAAACTGAAACTTGCGATTATGATTGTTAAGATTATGTGCTTTTTTCTCCAACTCCTACGAGTTCGTTCAGATGTGTAAAATTTTGATCAATAAGTCAATTTTCATACATATATGGTGTTGTTTCGTTTTTTATTTCAAGTGCCACCTTTTTTTCTCGAGTGCCACTTTTTTTGCAACTTTTCCAAAATATCCAACGGTAACGCTGGATGGTATACCGCCAATTCTGTTAATAAAATGCCGTTCTGTAATAGCGTATCCACTTCAGTATCTCTTCCATCTCTCATTGAAATCAGGCGTATTTCCTAGTCTTTGGAAAAAATCCTTTATCACACCTGTATTTAAAAAGGGTGAAAAGATAGATATCAAAAATTATAGACCCATTTCCAAACTCTCATGCATTCCTAAGCTCTTTGAACAAGTTGGTTGTGACTGCCTCTCTTTTTACACAAAAAATATTATTTGCAATCAACAGCATGGTTTCATCCAAAGAAGATCGACTGTTACCAACCTGCTATCTTTTTTTCATAATTGTTCCAACTCTCTTGAAAATGGGTATGAACTCGATTGTATTTACACTGACTTTTCCAAAGCATTCGATCAACTTTCTCATGATGTTATATTATATAAACTTAAGGCATTTGGTTTTCCCACTGAATTTATTATATGGATTTGTTCCTATATGCAGAATAGAACTTATCAAGTTAAATTTCGTAACTGCTTTTCGAATACTTTTATTGCCCTGTCGGGTGTGCCACAAGGCAGTCACCTTGGACCTTTACTTTTCATTGTCGCAATCAATGATGTAGTCTCATGCATTTCTTATAGTAAAATTTTGATTTACGCAGACGATATGAAAATTTTTAAATCCATTATTAATGCTACTGATCGCGCACTTCTTCAAAAAGATATCGATAGTTTTGTAATATGGTGCAGTAAGAATGGCCTTAGTCTCAACCCCTCCAAATGCCAAACTATGACTTTTTCGAACGGGAACCTAGTAAAGCTGTGTATTCGATGCCTGGTCATTTATTATGTAATGTTTCATGTTTTCGAGACCTTGGTGTTTACTTCAATGTTAACCTCGAATTTAATGAGCACATAAGCTCAATTGTAAGGAAAGCAAACTCTATGCTAGGTTTTATAAAAAGATGGGCAAAAGAATTTAATGATCCTTATGTAACACTATCTTTGTATAACTGTTATGTTCGCCCTCATCTGGAGTATGCATCTCAAGTCTGGTCTCCACTGTATGAAATTCATAAGTCTCGTATTGAGGCAGTTCAACATAAATTTATACGCTTTGCTCTGAAGGGTCTTCCTTGGGCGGATCCTTGGAATCTGCCTCCTTATGAGCACCGTATTCAGCTTTTAAGCTTGCAAACCCTTTCCCAAAGACGTATCAACAATGATCTAATATTTATGCATCAGCTCATTGCTGGTTATATTGATGCTCCCTACTTGCTGTCGTCCATTGGTTTTAACTACCGCAGAGGATCTCACCACTTACGTTATTTAGAGTAAATCCACTGCCCCCATCACAGAACCAATTATGGCATGCATGAGCCGATATCGCGCATGAGTAGATTATTTAATTCAAATCATTTACTTATTGATTTTCACATTAGCAAAAATAGTTTGAAACAAAAGCTCAAAACCAGTGCTTCACATACTTAATTTTTTTTTCTATTATTTATCTCATTTGTAATCTATCTGTATTTGTAATTTTATTTCATTTGTATTAATTTTTATATTATCTAGTCTAGTCTTGTTTAATTTGTTAATGTTATGTAGCTATAATTTTTGTTTGTTTTTTATCTGCTTTATACGCTCTCTTTGTGCTGGTGTAGGCGTTTTACTAACTTCTAACACTTGCATTTATGATGAAGAGCGTAGATAAGTACGTACAAATGGGCTTGCTCTAAGCCCAGTGCGACTTATGTCTCTGAGATGCAAAAAAAAAAAGAATTTAAGTAAGTTAAATTAGTACAATTGTCAATTTCTAATTATTTGTATTAGTTTCTACTTATCATAAGTTCCTTGTTCCCATATATTAAATTGTATTGCGTATCTGCTGATACAATAACAAAAATAGATTTTGCCAGGCTTAAACAGAATCTATTCTTTGAGTTGTGGGAAGATGTTTTCGCTGAAAATTATCCGTCTAAGTCATATGATGTGTTTTATGTTACTTTAGCTAGACACATATCTGAATGTTCCTTTTCAGTTGTACCGAAAAAACATGACAAGCGTCTAAAACCATGGATGACTAGTATACTACTGAACAAAATTAGATATAAAAACAAAATAAGAGTAAAATGTTGAAAACACCCTAACAATCAGTTTTTAAAGAAAAATATAAAAAATTATGTAATGAGCTAAAGAAAGAAATACATTGTTGTCGCGATAACTATTATAAAAGCAAATTCAATCAAGCTAAAGGTAATATAAGAAGTGAATGGCAAATTGTAAATAGTATTCTCAATAAAACAGAAGGTGGAAATCAGGTGTCTGCAATCCGAGTTAATAATCGTGTGGTTTCAGAAAAAATTGATATCGCTAATTCATTTAATGAGTATTTCTCAACCATATCATATGATGCACATGCACAATCCGGTTTGAATTGTTCACATTGTACTCCTGTTTTTGCTTCAGGACTACACTCTTCATCCCGTAGCTTTTTGTTTGATCAAATAACCGGTCTCGAACTGCTTAGAATTATTGGAACATTAAAAAACACAAATTCCTCTGGAATTGATAATATTTCTAACATTTGCGTCAAAAATATAGCGTTCTTTATTATAGATGTTCTGTCTCATATTTTTAACAACAGTATTTTGTCTGGAGTATACCCTGATCCCTGATGCACTTAAATGTGCTAATATTCTTCCGCTTTTCAAAAAAAGTAATACTAGTGAATTAAGTAACTATAGGCCAATCTCGCTTTTACCATCATTAAGTAAAGTATTTGAAAAAGCCATTAAAAATAGAATGATAAGCTTTCTGAATTCCACGGGTTTCTTTAGCGATATTCAATTTGGGTTTCGAAGTGGCAAATCAACCGAAGATGCCTTGTTAAATTTTTGTTCGCAGGTATTTTCTAATCTTGATAAAAGAAAAAATACGTCAGGACTATTTGTTGATATTTCAAAAGCTTTCGAAATGGTTAACCATGATTTGTTGCTAACAAAGATTGAAAATGCTGGGTTCCGAGGCTTCATGAGTGATTGGTTTAGTACTTATTTGAAACATAGAACACAAAGGGTGAACTAACTTGATGTTAGTAGTGATATTAGGTCTATAAAACTTGGGGTTCCTCAGGGGTCTGTTTTGGGGCCTATTCTTTTCTTGATATATATCAACTCATTGTTCAGCTTACCTTTTAAGGGCCTTCTGACAGCATTTGCTGACGATATTGGTTTTACTTATGGCACTGATAGTTATTTGAATCTTGTATCAGATATAAATTGGGATCTTAGCTTGTTGAGGGTTTGGTTTGCTGAGCATAAACTTATAATAAGTTCGAAAACTAAGGCAATGTTTTTCAATTTGTCTAGACAGAGCCGTCCAGATGCAGATCTCATTTTTCATGCCTCAGATTGTCAAAAGCTTAGACTTTTTCATTGCGCATGCAATTCATTCGGCTCTTTCTTTAACTCTAACAACTGCAGCGATAAATGTTTTCAGATAGAAAATGTACATGAGTTTAAATATCTAGGACTAGTCATTGATTCCAGTTTGAGTTTTTTTAAACACACTGATAATTTAAGAAAGTATCTTCGCTCCACAATCAGGAATTTTTATTATAAGTTTGCTCTATTAATTTGCTTATGAAAATTTACTACGGTGTCTTTGATTCAAAACTGCAATATGGAATTGCTTGTTGGGGAGGATCCTATAAAAATAAAATCTATCCTCTCTTAATATAACAAAAACACGTAATTAAAAAAAATTTGTAGAAAGCCTCGTCTCTCTCCTAGTTTTCCTCTATTTAAGGATTTGAACATTCTTCCAGTTCGACATCTGTACTGCTATAAAGTTTTAATGGTTTTCTTTGCTAGATCGGGAAATCTCAATTTTAGACAAATTGCTAGCCATAGCTTGCGGGTAAATTTTTTGAACCGAGTTCCAATACAGGCTTTTCGCACAACAGCTTTCCGTAACTTCTACAGTGTTGCTTCATGTCGTTTATTCAATAAACTTCCACCGTTTATCAGAGCTCAAGCATCTTGTTTAAGTTTTTAAGACTTTTAAGAACATGGCTTTTTTCTGTTGATTTAGTAAATATTGAAGTATTGTTAAATTATTCCTCCTGATTATTTGGTGAAATTTCTTGTTTTTATTAGAAATATATGTAACTAATAAAAAAAAAAAAAAATTCACTTAAATTTTGTAATTTTTCTTTTTTTTCCATTTTTCATTTGTTTACTACCGAGGGGCACCCCACCCATTTATCAATATTTTTGAATTGTATAACTTTTAACATTTAGTCAAATGTGACAATAACACTATTTTCTACAAAAATATCTTTGTCACATAATATTTCTTAATATATTATAAAATGTTTGAAAATTTTGTATTGCTAAATAAGGATTATTAAGAAATAAACAAACATCTATCTATCTATCTATCTATCTAAGTAACGTTAACTTATATCGAACTCAAAAAACCTTAGGAACAAAGAAATTGTTTATAAATGTATGTATGCATCAACTACATCTCTTGTTATTTTAGTTTTAAGTTCTAGTCATTAATAGTCTTAAGTTTGGCTTATAAGAGCCACAATGTGAACGTGTGTCGGGAGCAAGCATACGATGAAAAAATTAAGAGAAAACATTTTGAACCATGTCCCCTCATAAAAAAAAGTTTTAGCCTTTTTACTAACGAAAACTTTTAAGCCAGACATCCTAACTAAATATGTATTATAAATTAATGTTAAAGTAACTCAGTGTGTTCGGTTTTCTATGTTACCGTCTCTCGCCCTAACTACAGAACCGATTGAAATGAAATTTGGTACAGATACGGTCTGGAACCTGAGGAAGGACATAGGTTTTATATTCTATTCAAATAATCCCACGGAAACGGGAACGTAAACGGGAGCTTAGAAAGCACTGCACTGAATAAAAAAATTCTTCCACCGTTAGTGTAGCGTTCACACTATTCCCGAGTAACATAAACTTTAACTCATCCCCATATTGCTGCAAATACATTTTTTTTCATCTGTAAGAAATAAAAAAAACTTTATGTTTATCAGGCATTTTCTGAAAAACAATGACCTCAAATTCAAAACTTTGTTTCGGGAAGAAAATTTGAACACCATTTAAAATTGAAAATCTGGCAACCCTAAGCCTATAAGAGCCCTACTTTACAGTTTTAAAGTTTTATTTTTACAAAAAATTAAGTTCAAAATTAGTTCTCTGCCATCAGTATTGACAGAGAAATAGAATTTAATACAGGTCAGGGTACACCAAAGTTAGCCTTTTTTTAAATTGTCGAAATTTTTTTTTCTTAGAATATGATCAAGAATCATATCCCAAACTATGTAAAACGAGTTCCGGAACACCCTGTATATGAATTTTGATACAGAGATAGTCTAGAGTCTGAGGATGAACATAGGCTATATGTTATCCTCATGTTCAATTCCTTAGGAGTATCAGGAGTTGCTGCAAGTTGGTGTTCACGTCTACAGCTACAAATTACACATATGGGATACGGCACTATAAAGGTTTTAATAGTGACTGAAATGGCAAAAAGAGAAAACGTATTGAATCCTTTAATTCCCACTGATTTGTTATTTTAGTTTAAAAGAGTGCAGTTTACTCTTAAATCAGTACTTGATATTAGTGTAAATAAAGCTCAAGCGGGTGTTCGTTTAGAAAAAAAAAAAAAAAAATACAAAGGCAACTCTTTGTGGCACGGTCACGTGTATCAAACCAGCAAAACCAATTTATTTTACTAAAGATGGAAAAATTACGAACATCGTGTGTAAAAATGTACTTAATTAATGCAACAATTAATAGGCAACTTTAATGTATGTAAAGGGTCCGGCAAGGTGCTTCATCTGCAAAGATGATTTTTTGGCAAAATCGGCATCGGATTTTCAAAGTAATCTTGCAATATTTCCCAGCGTTGCTCAAGCGTACATTCGTATAGCGGAAGAATAAAACTAAGTATCTGTCAAATCAGACATGACCTAAGTGTTACCATTCACAACATAAGCACTAGTTGAAAAAAAGTTAGACGGCGGACCTTTTATAATGTATTGTATACGTATATGTTGTATTTGCGAAATAATTAGCCGAAGAAATTGAAAAGTCTGCCAAAAGTCACTATTCCACGCGGAAGAAGTCGAGGGCACAGCTAGTACCTACTTTATTAAGTTGGCAGCATCATAACAAAAACATTGTAATCAAAACAAAGTGAATTTGTCTCAATAAAGAAAACTGAACTGAACTGAACTTATTTTTGCATTGAAAGAGAATTGGCCAAAATGCGTTTGATGGTTAATGAGAACAAATTGAAGTATATGTATGTGGTCACCAGACACGTACATAGAACACTGAATTGGACAAAATATCACAATAGACAGACATAACTTCGAGGTAGTACAGGACTTCGTCTGCTTATAGACACGGAAAACAACATAAGCGCGGAGATCAAACTGAAAGTAACTGTTGCCAACTGCTTCCAGAAAACTAGAAAAATACTCCGAATGATTTTTGGTCCGGTATGGGAAGACAATGTACTACGAAATGGGCATAGCTAGAATAGTATGCATCGCACGGCTACGACTGTAGATAAGATGGATATCAACTCTCCAACTCGACTGCTTTTTGAAAGCAAATTGCAAGGATATCGCATAAGACCTCGTCTTAGGTGGAGTAATCAAGTGGAAGATGACCTCAAACCACTTAGAGTGTAGAATTGGAAAGAGTTCGCCCGAAATAAAAGTCGTTCGTTATCTTAATAGGGTGGTTGATGCTCAGGTTCATCCCGAATTATAATGCCAACCAATTAAATAAGTATGTATGTTTCAAAAGAGCAACATTCATGGCACCTGTGCTTAGCTATTATTAGTACATTAACAGGAATAGATTGCAATATTAAAAATAAAATATAATACAGCTCAAAATAACACAAAATTAAACATCCGACTAGTCCTAGAAAATTAGCTTTCTGGGTTCGAAAAAATTCGCACCAGCCTATGTCAAGGACTCAGTTGTTTTTATTGGGTAACGCCTAAGATATAAAATTTTGTGCTCGGACAAAACACTCTCTATCGTGTGTAAACATTAGGCTTTTATCTTTAAACCGTTGTTATATCGATCGTTCGTAGAGCTCCCGCACTTATTTGCTTCAAACTGGTGATTTGGCTTACACAAATGACACATTTTTTTTTATCAAAGATGGTAGTGAATATACCTACGTCGCGTCGTTTTGTAAATTCGAACCAATTTGATCTTTATTGTCTAAAAATGGAAAAAACATATACTATTTGCCGTTAAATGATTAAATAAAACTTAATTAACACTCTGCTGATGATTACAAAATACACACATGATGATTATTATGTACCACAGTCCAAAGCTAAAGAGCCAAAAAAAAAAAAACGGTAATTAGCAATGTGTGAAATGTAAAATTAACATTATCACAAAATCGATAGAATTGAAAGCTCAAAAATATATCTTTCACACTCAACAAGACTATTCCCAGTGAAATTTAACAGCTCTTGACCTAAACCAAACTGCAATTAAAAATAAATTACAGTCGCCCTTAACTTGGTCATTGATGTTTATGCCCGCCCCACTCTGCAAACCCTGTTCAATTAAATCTAATCTACTTGACTGTGTGAAATCTGGCTTTCCCTTAAATAGATGTAGGATTGTAGGCTCATCGCAGTATTTCAACGAAAGTACTTGTATTAAACATTGACCTCTTGAATGATTTTCACTGTTCCTTATCTATTGTATAACCCACATCCCAGATGATAATTAATGTATGGTATTTAATAACAAGAGCCAACAGTTAGTAATTACGGTTTGTATTTGTGGATAATTATTTTGTGTTTCAGCTATTTTGAGTAGCCTTTGGCCTATAGGAATATTAATCTTGAAAGCTTGAGAATGTTACACCAATAAATGAGGAGGATCGAACGGGTTTCTTAACATGTGATATAATGCTTTCGCTGTATTACTAGTTCTGACTTGGCTCAAAGTGGCTGGCTAAGGTGGTGCGCAGGGGTGCCAAGTATAAGAATATTGTCAATTCTTATTGCAATTGATGACGCAAATCACTCCAATCGGAAATTATTAGATAAAGTATTGTTACCGTTGAAAAGTAAAAATGGACTACAAAAGTCGAAAAACATTTCTGCAAAGATACCAATTCGCCTGGTGCAAATATAAATGCGTTGGCGCTTTCCTCAAAAATCCTAAAGCAAAACTTTTGAAAAAAAAAAAAAATGTATCTGGTTATACAGGGTGATTCGCATAAGGTGTGACAAAAAGATAGGGTGTGTAGGTTGGACCTAGACAAGCAAAAAATCGTATGCGAGGGGGGGGGTCCATTTTCCCCCGTTTAGGCGGGAGGGGCAATTTAAGAAAAAAATCACTAAAAATGGGGAAAAAATTATTTTAAGAAAACGGTAATACCTACAGAGTCGTGCTATAGCATTTTGAAAAGCCAAAAACCTATACTTTCATTTAAATTTTAAAATAAGTTGTTCAAATGAATAGTTTTTGAAATATTAATTTTCGAAGTCAAAATTTTGAAAAAAAAAACATAATTTTTTATTTTTAAACCATTTTTTTTTCAAAATTTTACATAATTAAGTAGTATTTTTCTGGCTTATTTTCAATGCTCTTGTTTATTTTTGATCAAACACAAAAAACCGGATGTCAAAATAACCTGTAGTTTTTGAGAAAACCAAAAATTACAAAAACGACATTTTTAAATTTTTTGTTTTTTTAAAGTTTTTTTTTCGTTATTGGATTCTTAAGTGAACTTACGAAATAAAGGATGAATTTTTTCTTTACTTTTTTTATTGAGAATTCACTTAAAAATCCAATAACGAAAAAAAAACTTTAAAAAAACAAAAAATTTAAAAAAGTCGTTTTTGTAATTTTTGGTTTTCTCAAAAACTACAGGCTATTTTGACATCCGGTTTTTTGTGTTTGATCAAAAATAATGAAGAGCATTGAAAATTAGCCAGAAAAATACTACTTAATAATGTAAAATTTTGAAAAAAAATGGTTTAAAAATAAAAAATTATGTTTTTTTTTCAAAATTTTGACTTTGAAAATTAATATTTCAAAAACTATTCATTTGAACAACTTATTTTAAAATTTAAATGAAAGTATAGGTTTTTGGCTTTTCAAAATGCTATAGCACGACTCTGTAGGTATTACCGTTTTCTTAAAATAATTTTTTCCCCATTTTTAGTGATTTTTTTCTTAAATTGCCCCTCCCGCCTAAACGGGGGAAAATGGACCCCCCCCCTCGCATACGATTTTTTGCTTGTCTAGGTCCAACCTACACACCCTATCTTTTTGTCACACCTTATGCGAATCACCCTGTATATCTACATTCATAAATAATAAACATTATCGAATGCTGCAATTACCCAATCAACACACAATTTCTTAAAGATTTATCCAAAAAAATTGTTCAGCACTTAACAATCAGTCAATTGGATCTTTAGAATAATAATCCACCTAATAGCCTCTAATTTAGCTCTTTGGAAGTGGTTTTTGCTTTAAGCAAAAAACTGTTAGGAAAATCTTAAATAATTCTTCAATCAGCGTTCTTCATACGAACACATTGCAGGACTTACTTGAAACCGAATAAAGTAGCTTTTGCTCTGAGATCGTTGAAAATTTTTCTACTCACTCTTTTAAAAAAAAGTTTGAAAGTTATTTTGAAGATAATTTTAGAGTTGTGTATTGCTAGATAAGTATGGGCACAGGGTGAGTTTTTATAAAAGAGGCAGTTTAAAAAAAAAATTCAATTGGATTCGAACGCAATTTTTTAAATTTATTCTTAAAGAACTTATAATATTAATTTCGAGAGAATGAATAAACTTTTTTTTATGTATGTATATAGATCCAAATAGTTTTATGTTTGGAAGCAAAGCATGACAATGCATTTGGTCTCTTTTGAATTCAAAATAGTGCGAATCTTAAGTCAGCAAGTTTTCAAGAGAAAGTGCCGGTTCCAGCTAAACGGCGACGAAAGTTTTAAAAACAATTTGGTTGGAAATTCGACAGTTCAGGCAAATTTAAATTTGTAATGGAACTTTAGTTTTTTTTCTAGAAGTACTTGATTAAGAACTAAGATTAACAAATGTCAAATGAGTTACGGCAAGGTTTTAAATATTTAAATTGGGGTTTGTCTGAATATATATACAGAAAGTGTGAAGTTAACATAACCTACAAAAGGTTTAAACATAAGTAATATTTCAGTTATTGACTGCGCTGCGGCTCATTTTAAGTCTATTTTAAATGAGTATATACTTAAGCTAAGACCCTTAAAAATAAGAAATTGATATAAATTATTATAACAACAACTTTGTACTTCTTAGTTTGGTGAGTGTTTTGATTCACAGCAATGATAAGAAATAAAACATTTTTCTAGAATATGCAATTCTGATAGTTTCGTTATTTTAATTAAATAATTTTTTTAAATGGCTTAATACAGATGGATTTATTAATTACTAACTGATCCGCCCGGCGTAGCTCAAGCCCTACGTTAATCGAATTGCGTAAGTTTAGTTGAGTAGTTTCTAAGTTTCCATTCTAGTGGGAGAATATGGATAAAATATAGTTTATGTTACTCAGCAACAGTTAAGCACTCTAACGATGACCAGCAACAGTTAAGCACTCTAACGATGACCAGCAACAGTTAAGCACTCTAATGATGACATAGTTTTTGGAATCGGCCCAGTACTGTAAAAAAGAAATACGCATTGAAATCGGTACAGTTGTTTTTTTTAGCTCTTCTTGTCTACATAATAGCCAAAGAACTTCCACTTTATTTGTATTCGAACCAAATATCCCTTCGATATCCTTATACTCTACCAAAGGCCTAGAAGACGCTGTCATAGCTTAAGTCAAAGTGTATAGTATCACTTTAAATCAATTCCTTTTTTTGCGAATGTAGATCAAGTTCAATGTGCGGTCATTTCATATGAAAAAATATTTAATCTTCATTCTTGTCAGTCGAAAATCAAAAGAGTTCCTAAAAACAAACAATCCAATAATCTTACTATTTGTTATTTAATTAGCTGAGCCCCCCGGCGTTGCTCGGGTCTGTAGTTTTAAAGCTCCCGTTCTCATTCCTGTTTCTATTCCCGCGGGATTATAGGGATGAAATCTACGCTAAGCTACTGAGAGACTATGTGGCATTGCAGTGCCGATAGAATTTTTGAAATCTGTTCAGTAGTTTCTAAGTTTCCATTTCCAACCCCGTTCCTGAGGGTTCCGTTCCCGTGGAAATATGTGAACGAAATATAAGTCTATGTCACTGAGGGATAAATGTAACATCCTGTAGTTGAAAGAGTTTTTGACATCTGTCAAGTAACTTTAAGGTTCCCGTTCTCGTTCCTGTTTCTATTCCCGTGGGATTATAAAGATGAAATCTACGTTAAATTACTAACGGTTTATGTGGCATCCCAAAGACAAAATAATTTTTGAAATCTGTCCAGTAGTTTCTAAGTTTCCATTTTCAACCATGTTCCTGAGGGAATCTTCCGTTCCCGTGGAAATATGTGAATGAAATACTAGTCTATGTCACTGAGGGATAATGTAACATCCTAGAGTTGAAAGAATGTTTGGAATCTGTCAAGTGACTTAAAGGTTCCCGTTCTCGTTCCTGTTTCTGTTCCCGTGGGATCTTTATAAATTGTAGCCTATGTGTTTTTCTGATGTGTAAGCTATATTATTGGAAAGTTTAATTGAAATCCATTTAGTAGGTTTTGCGTGAAAGAGTAACAAACAACCATCCACACATACAAATTTTCACGTTTAGAATATTAGTAGGAGGATATGATAAATTTGTTGAAACATATTGCCTGGCAAATCGCATCAAGCAGCATACATTTTTTTTTTTTTAATTAACATGCCTTAGAGTTGATACACTCTGTAGGACTATTTGTTTTTAAAACATGAGAAAAAAATGCCCGCCATGTTCATTTTTGCTCAATTCCAAAAATACATATATCCCTAAAATACACTAAATTAGGTGCGTTTTCTTAAGCCAGTATATACTAGGTAACTACAGCAAAAATTTCCTTTGGGGAACAACAACAAAGCATTTTGCCGCATTTTTGGATTTTACAATTTGTATGTCCGGAGACGGACATATGATACTTTTTATCCCTATATCCATTTGGGAATGAAATCAATGTAATGCGTTAGTTTTCCTTAATTAATTTTTACTTATATAAATTTTTATAAAAAAAACATTTATGTTTCTTTTTCTTTTTATGCTTTATTAATCGGGCAGCGTCTCCGCGTCCGGAATAAAAATGGGCAACTTATGACAAATATAATTTTGATTCAATAACTTAAATACTATTTTAATGGTGACCTCAGCAGTAATAGCATTAATTTTGAATTGCATTAAATTCTTGGAAGTTCAATAAGAACATAAATAATTCTTGGAATTTTGTCTGCATGCGCACATTGAATTGGAGCAGAAGAAAATGTGTTTGGAAATCAGAATAACAAACGTTAACTTATACAAAACACTGTACTGTAAAAAAAAAAAACAAAAAAAAAAATGACTTATAGTGAGAAATAAATTTGATTTTTGTATAAAATCAGTATCAAATAAATATAAAAGCATCTTCTATAGAAGGCACATCCGGATACCCAGGAACCGCATCGCCTTGCTTCCGTCTTTAAAAATTCTTCGATATAGCATTCCAAGTATAATAAATTGCCAGCTCCGAGTAAAGCAAAGTTCGTGCAAACGGATCGATCTGCCGCAAAGAAATTTGTCAATGTAGTTGCTAAAAGTGTTTCAGCACATTGCATAGCATTCGAAACCGTGAAATACACTTCTTGACCATTCTCCAAGTGCACCGCCAAATGCACAACAGTAGGATGCGTCGTGAATGTGGAATGCGAATATACGCCAAATCGCTTCATAACAGTTCACATAACGACCAACTTGATAGCGTGATATTTCATCGTTGGTATTTGAGGATTGCAATCCAAAAACCGCCATTCTCTGCCTATTGTTACATATTTACTGAATTGCAGTACTCAACGTTGCAATGCGTCTTAAACGCTTTAGAAATAAGTGGCGAATATGGAACAATCTTACTGTAGTTGTCGACAACGGATAACGAAATCCATTCTTTTCACTTTTGTTGTGACAGTTCGACCGTTGTCATCTGGTGATCGACGCCGATACAGCGGATAACCATCGTTGCCAGTGAGGGTCGGCCGTAAATTTCCGTGAATACCGTCCATGAATCATATTTGTAATAACATCATGTAAATCTGGATCGGCTTCCTGATCAGGAATCTCGGCACATATGATATCATCTATTTGGTTAGGCTGAATTCTTTTCGCTATCCAAATAAGAATGTGTGCGTGAGTTAAATAAAAGAACGTTGTTGTTTGCTAGGTGGATTGAGACTGAATCAATCTTCTTTGTTATTTTCTTAAAGCTAATGACTATTATGACGATGGCCTTCAACTTCAATATTTTCCCATCGTCAAGTTTGCTGATTCTAATAAATAGTGTGGGAACGGAAATGCAACAACGAAAGGTTGGTGCAGTGTCTCTTATTTCATTTGGTGTCTGTTATTATAATTTAGGAGGAATGAGATACCTACTGTTAATGCAATCACTGAAGGTGATTGCCCTATTGAACATTGCTTTATTCTTAAACGTCACCATACAAATATTTAACTTGTGTGGCAGGCTTCGCTTTTGGAATTCGATTGAATGCATCCAGCATCGAGTATCTTCAAAGACGCGTTGTTTAAAAATGAAGTTCATCAGGGGCCGAATTTTTTGCCTGAATATACGTGCTGTGATGTATTGTCTATCACTTGATGCTTGACCGAGAAGCAGCAATTGAAAAAGTTCTATCCATTTTAGATTACAGGTAAAAGTAATAAAGTGATCTGGTCGACCGTAATGACGAACATATGTCATTGCATCTTGCACATATTCATGCATCTGACGTGGACTACCAATGAACGTCGCCGTCGCCGGCAGAATAGTTGATCGACCAATGTTAGCTGCATTTCCTTCAGTAATCAGTACTAACTGCATCACGTAAATGGATGTACTCCTCAGAACGCAGTTTAACTTGGTTCAACCTTATTAGTAGGGGAGCCCAAGAGGGGATTTTGCGCGAGAAACCTTGCACCAGGTATTGTACTCCTACCATATGTTAAACCTCAGCGATCGCTGCGGGCAGCCCGTCAGATTTGTAAAAAAAAATTCGATCATCGGAAATACTCGAGCGCGTCAGATTAAGAGATGGTAGGTTGATTACATCGAGAAGAGTGTAAAAAAAAATCGATGTTTTGAAATACTCGAGCGCGATTAATTTTTTTTTTTTATTTTGAAGGTAATTTCATCAGGATTACGGAAAATATATAATCTGACAATTTGCTTGGGGCGAATGAAATAAAATCGTCAATAAAAGGTTTTATATATGATGGTTAATGTCTCGCTTAATATTGATATTAGCAATTTGGTCCAAGGACCTTTTTTGTAGGAAACTAAATTTTCTACAAGTTTGTAATTTATAATTTTTCCGTAGCTTTTGTTATTTACGAGATAACTGCGAAAAAATGTGAATTTTATGGAAAAATCTGGTTTAGTGGCCCTTACCACCAGGTCGGTATGAGTTACAACTTCGCAACAAAGAACACTTTTGTAGAACGTTCAATTTTAAGAAAAAACCATCTTTGGTTAAAGTGATTCCATGAAATGCCTCTGAGCTATAGAAATTTAAAAATATAGTCAGAGTTTCCCTGTATTTTCAATGGGAAATCTTTACACCTTTTGATCGAGGACTTAAAATTAATATTAAGGGCTCAAACTTGCAGGTAGGTTTTTTTAGTATTTACAACAAAATTTCATTTGTATATACATACATATATGTCTACATGTTTTTTTTTTATTGCATCCACTAATAAAAAATAGAAACAAAAAAGAATTGTTACTTTAAAATTGTCAGACGCCCCCATATAATTGTCAGATTATCATCCTGGAGGACGAGAACATCAAGTTGATCACCCTGTATAAAAATCTGACGCGCTCGAGTATTTCAAGGTCAAGTGTTTTTTTTACATTTTTAAAAATCAGCCATGACTGATCGCCCCACTCAAATTGTCAGATTATTGAAATATACACTTTTTAGAGTACACTTAACATTCACTTTGAAAATCTGACACGCTCGAATAACTTTTTTTTTTGTTTTTTAAACCTCTCTTTACACCTATTTGCTCCCGTTATCAGAAAGACAAAAGCGCGTATGCTCTATGAAAATCTGACGCGCTCGAGTATTTCAATTTAACTGTTTTTTTTTTTTTACATTTTTAATAGCTTATACACGCAGATCGCCCCACTAAAATGAAAAACTGCCATACACTTTTTTCGTTTTAGAACGTAAACTTTACAATCCAATAAGTCCCCATGACGCTTCAGTAACTGCAAATTTAGCATCCCGGGCTCCCCTACTATATGAACGTTAAACGTTACGTTTCTATTTAGACATACTCTTACTCATATACCCCTTATGCCTTGACATTCACGGCGTTGCATAGATCTGTATTTTTATTGTTTTTGTTACATCTGCGTTATTTGTTCTCGCGCCTGATAAGCCTATAAATATCGTCTATCACAAGATGCTTCTGTGAAAAGTGCAACACATGCACCAAAATAAAAAGCTAACAAAGAATCATTAAAATGCTAGATTTATTTTTTAAATATATATAGATACTATCCCAAAAATTTAAATTAATAAAATCCAAACTCTGCTCATTTATTGCCTCTAAGGCAGTAGGCAGAACAAAGTTTGCCGGGTCAGCTAGTTATATAAAAACTATAAAATTATTTTGAATTTCAAACAAATAATTTTTTTAGATTTTTTTATCAAAGCTATTTCGCTTAGTTTCACAAATTAGTTTTTTTTAGTGTAATAGGCGACGCGTTCAGAGTCCAACTTCGGGCACAAGTATGTCGTATGAAGCGGGCTTCGTTTGCTAGTGTAATTGAAAGTGATGACTATTGGTGTTTAGGTATTCTGTTTTGTAACTTAATATTAAAAGTTAGTTTATCAACAAAAAAAATATATATTTTAGAGAGCGTACAATTTTAGTATTTTTTATCAGAATTAAGTAAAATATGTAAATTGTAATTGTCATTTAAACATTACTTTACACAAATACTTGGCGAGATTTCTGAGATTCAAACTGACGATATCTTATATTTTGCAATTAATTTTACTACTAACAATGCAGAATCATAAGGATATTCACTGTTCCACTTTAAGTCTGACACAAAGTTAATATAGAGTAATTGCGGGAGAGATGCTTCTGTTTTTTCAATAATGAGTATAATTTGCTTATTCTAATGAAATAAGCTATAGTTATATAAAAACTTGATAATGGACTTATTTCATTCCATAAAAAAAAAAACTTAACTCGAAATAAAACTACAATTTTTATTAAAAACAAGACAAAAGAAAAATATATTACATGTGCCATCATTCCCTCCATGTGTGTGTACGTTTTTCATGCAGCCATTTTTGAAATGCAGAACATTGCATCCAATCTTCCCTTTTTGTTGTTTTGAAATAGTTTCCCCAACATTCAGAAGGACCTTTTTTGTAAGTTTCTTTTCTTCTTTTTTCGTTTCGGCCGCTTCAAGTTTTTTTTTTCAATTGAAATAGGAGTAGGCCAATAGCCTACGATTAGAAAAATAAGGCACTGGAATTTCGGCAGTGATGAAATTGATTGCACGAGTTTTGATGACGTTAGTATGTTGAAATATGATGAGGTGTGCGTTTTATTTTCGGAGTGACTGCATGATGTACCTTGCCCGGTTCCAGGATTGTTTTAGAGTATGAAAGGTCGGCCGTTTTTGGAAAAAATAGCTGTTTGTTCTTGAACTTCTGGTTGGTACTCAAACAGTTTCTCTGCTTTTCAGAGTGACGTTCTTTTTTCAGCGCCTTTTCTGTCCAACTAGCCCAAGTTTATGTGCAGATGCATAGTAGGAGCATACTGAAGCTTACTACTCTATTTAAAAAAATACAATAGCCAATTCAGCATGCGGCATCTTCTCAAAACAAAAGTGCGGCATCTCTCTTAAAGTGAAGGAGAGATGCCGCACCACATTACAAAAATAAGAAAAATTGGAAAAAACACACACACGAGCATTGTTTAATACCTATCCCTACAAAGTATAAAACAAAGTCGCTTTTTCTGTCCCTATGTCCCTATGTCCCTATGTTTATGTATGCTTAGGTTTTTAAAACTACGCAACGGATTTTGATGCGGTTTGTTAATGAATAGAGTGATTCATGAGGAAGGTTTATATTTATAATACATGCATATTATAGTAGAGAAAAGCAGAGAAATCCAAAGATTTGTAATGTGATGTCGTAACAAACATTTTTTTCTGCAAACGCTGGCTTAACCCTACGAGATATATCAAATAAATGTCAAAAATAATTGCATATCTTAAAAAGTTGAATAAAAAAGTCCGCGATGTTTATGTTTATCTCCTAAGGATAGCCCACAGTAACCAATTTTTTCTTTTACATATAAAAAAAAAACAAAAAATTGGGTATTTACCAAGCTATTTTCAACGATACAGTATCATTCTTTATCCAATTGAATACATTAGATACATTGATTTGATTGATTTAAATGAATGAATATTTTTGAAGATATTACAGATTTATAAATTGCGAGTTAAAAATGTAAAGAGTAAATAATTAAAAATGTTGTGTATGAATATTCCAAACATAGCAGAAAATCTTCATGGTATAGGGAAAGGGGAATTGTCTTACTTCTAATTTAAATGTTCACATAGTTTTTCTGTAGTGCATTCCCAACTAACAAGCTCTTGAGAGCTAAACTCTTGAAATCTGAAAAAAGCTCTCATAAGATTCTTTTAGATCCCATAGCAAGACTTAAGAATAAAGATCTTGTTATGAAACTTAAATAGCTCTCATAACAGTTTTATTATAGGAGTTGATAATTTTTGCAGCTTATAAGTACTTAGATCTTATAACAAGAGCAATTTTTGTGCTTGTAACAAGAGTATCTATACTTACACTCCTATAAGAATCTTGTTGTGAGAGTTAAGTTCTTTGTATTGTTTTGAGATATCTACACTCCCATAACAAGACTTATTGAAGAGCTTAAGTTACTTTACACTTATATGAAAACCCTTATAGGAGTTCCGTTTTAAACCTCTTATAACAAGAAGCTGTGAAGAGTTCAAATAACAAAAGTCTTGTTATAGGATCCTTATGAGAGCAATATTGCATTAAGTCTTGTTATAGGATCGTTATGAGAGCATTATTGCTTTATAAGATTCGCATAACCAAAAGCATTGCATTGTGTCATTTCATTAATCGATTTCAAGCGAAGTGACACGTATGGAGAAATTCAATTGGAAAAAGTGAAAAATATAACATCTTTTGAGATAAAACTTCATAATGCATATATTAAAATATTTAGCGAAAAGAAAAGTGAAAAGAATTAAAATCACATGCCCTTGCATGTGACACCTTACAATCCAGAGTATCTTCAGATGAATTACAAACTTTAAATGAGATTTTTCCGCCAATTCAAAGTGAAGTATGTATGTGTGTTTGAAGTTAATTTGTTCTAGTTTCTGTGTTCACATAAACAATGAATAACAAATGTCAAAGAAAATAAATGCATTAATAATAATAATTGCAACAATTTGCGCAAGTGGAAAAAAGCTTTTTGGCAATTGTTAAATCGAGTGAATTCTTTTGTTTTGAAATATTTTTCATTTCAAATATTGTATCTTTTCTTAGAAGCAGAGCTAGTTAAATTTCAAAATTTACTCAAGTATGATTTAAAAACTGTCCTACTCTTTCAGCCTAATGAATCATCGAGTGAAGATGATGAGGAGAACAATATCTTCATGGATGAATTTATAATAAACGATGCTTTCAGAATGGATTTAAGGAAAACAAGCAAACATAAATGATATCAAAATACAAAACGGTTTCTTTAATGTACAAGGACAACCAACATGTTTTCATACCACTTTCACTATAAATTAGAAAAAAAAGTTAGTTTTGAAAAGATGTATAAGAGAGTAAATTTTACCTTATCTATGGAGCGGTTTATGCTGTCTAATTAGTAAAAATAAAGTATTCTTTTTTATGAAGATCTTTATCTTCGAAAGCAGACAGAATCAAAACAGTTGTATGATTTATCTGTCTTTTGTGTTAAACGTCTATGTATGTGCCAATCTTATGTTGTTTTTGATTGGTTGCACTGTAAAGGGAAGTGAATTTTGAATCCAAAAACATTCCTGATCAGTTGCATGTTTACAATTATAAGAAACAATCATACACGATTGGGCGATAATCGTCAAGAAAGTTACGCGATTCATGGCCTGCAGCACGGCTAAAAATCTGGGGATGTTTTTTAATACCACCTCAGTATTACAGGTATATGCAATACAAGAAAAATAACTTTTTAATATTTTCAATATATTTAACTTTTTTTATAATAATTTTGTATTGAATTTCAATATTTCTTACATTAAAATGATCATTTTAATACTAGTCTTCTGAACTTTAATCTCAAAAGATTAAAATTTAATATTTGAATTCTACAATCTAACCCCGTCCTTATTAAAATAACACTTAAACCAAGAACTTATTACAATTGAATTATAGTTGACTTAAAATATATAGCTTGCGTATTACATATTAATATTTTGGTATTACTTTAACTTTTTGAGCGCGATACCCTCGGCCATATTATTTTCAATATACAAAAGCATTACTTTATAATAATGCAGTATTACATTTTAATATACACGAGTATTGCTTTTAAACCTTCGAATACTTTGTTTTACCCCTTCAGTATTACTTTATAATACTGAAGAATTACTTTTTAATCCTTGAGTAATTCATTTTAATATTTTAGTATTACTTTAGCTCTTAGAGAGCGTCACTTCGGCTACATTATTTTCAAAGAACAAAAGTAATACTTTATAATAATTCAGTATTAAATTTTAATATTCAAGTATTATTTTTAAACATTTTACTTCTCTATTCTAACCCTTCAGTATTGCTTTCTAATACTGTAGAATTACTTTTTAACCCTTAAGTATTGAATTTAAATTTTTCGGTATTACTTTCAAAACCAAAAGGTATTATTTTGTCGCTTGGGTTTCCATTGCCAGTGCAATTTTGTTATTTGTTTGAGTGCGTCTTTTACTTTCTGCAATGGAGTTTAAAGTGGATAAATGGAGTCTTGATTTAAGTAAAAAATTTGGAAAAAAATACAACAAAACATAAGAGAGTCAAAAAGCAAACAGATTTAAGCGAGTCGTTAATATCCAATGAGGATATCTATTCTTCTAACAGGTAAGTAATTATACGCGTATAATCAGATCTAAGTGCTTTTTTTTATTTGCGAATGTGAATTATTTTTTAGTTCTGGAAGGCGAAGAAATAGAAAGTGGGTTTGTTCTAAAAGATCGCGACGGTGATGAAATTCCGATAGATATTCTAAGTGATTTAGTGAGACAACACTCAAGCTGTGCCTGTTTTTGTATTAAGATTGATCCCGTTGTCCAAAAGCTGGTTGATCCCGTTGGAGACTTAAAAAAACAAGACGCAGCTGTTGGAAGTAATCTCCTTATATACAAAGAAGTAAGTTGCCTTTTTAAGAGTAAATATTAGTGTACTTCACTTCCATCATTGATTCATCAGCCAGCCCAGCGGCATATATATTAGAGGAATATTCCCGCAATAATTCTATAAAAGATTCTTCTCGAAGGACTTTAGTGACAATAGGATCGGAATACCTACGATCAATATGCGGCAATTATCCATCCAAAGAAGCAAAACTGGCTTGTGCCAAAGCAATAATTTCAGCAATAAATTCTTCTTCTTCGAAATAGATAACTTAGATTTATCTTCAAAATCAATATTGGATAGTCTTCAAACAAAAGAATTTTTCTCCGCTGACTATGTTGAGTGTGTTAATGGGTTTCACTATAAAGTTAATTTTTTTCTTTGTCTTGAATCACAACTTTATATAAAAATGGAAAAAATTTTCAAAATTGAAATCAATGCTTATTTCTTATGCACACAATATAAACAAGAAAGTTTTGATAACCAAATTAATATGTTCATTGCTAAAAAAACTGACCTCAAAGTTTTTTTGAAATACGATGACATTGTCTTCAAAAAGCCTTTCGAGCATTATGAAGTAAAAAACAAAATATTCATATTACAGCCTTATTTTCTTTAATGCCTACTGTACTGTTTTGCATAGTTATAAATGGATTAAAAACGTTTTGTTTTAATAGTTTAAGTTTTTGTTATTAATAAAATGTATATATTTGAAAAAATAACAACACGATTTTTATTTTGAGAAGTGTAATTTTTAAACAGGTCGATGGGTCACGAATAGATAAACTCAGTAAGTAATTATAAAGTATAATAATAATAATAGGAATAATTCGAATTAATAATTATAGAATTTACTATAGGTACATGAAAATGTAGCATATTTTGAATAATTAAATAATCCGCATATCAAAAATAAATAAATTTTGTGTTGAAATGTAGGTAATCCGTTTTGTATTATATTAAATAGCTATATCCTAAACTAATATACTTTTGTATTCAAATTTAATGCAAAGTGTATTACAAAGTAACTTTTTAATACTTAAAATCAATACAATTTTGTATTAAAATAAAATATATTTTGTATTAATTTATAATCTTTTTAAACTAAAAACAAATCATTTTTGTATTAAAATTTAATACATTTTGTATTAAATTATAACCTTCCGATACTTTAAATTAATACAAATTTGTATTAAAATTAAATACATTTGGTGTTTAAATACAATCGATTGATATTTAAATTAAATCTAAATAAGTATTAAAATAAAAAAGATTGTATTACATTCTAATACTCCTTGGGTTTATAACAAATAAAAGAAATATTAAATTTCAGGTAAAAATATTAGATTTCAATGTGAAATGTATTTATTTCTAATACTAATGTATTAAAATCATAATTAAAATTTTAATGAGAAGGGCTGGTTTTCAATACTTTTGGCATAGAAAGCAATCTTAATACATGTTTAAATTTAATACTTTGCTCATATAATGTAATAACTTAAATTATTTAATTTCAATAAACTATTTATTGATTTTTCAATTTTAATATATCCAAAATATTTAATTCTAATATTTTTTCGGCGTTGTCATATATACAACCTTAAAAATATTAAAATTAACGCCAGAATTTTTAACCGTGAGGTATGCAATGCCTTTTGACGAGGCAGTCGATAGAGAAGATATTGTGGATGTGCTAAAGACTGCAATTACTGCAAAATAGGAAATCATTCTGAATACAACAAGTGCATATTTGCCCACAAATTGCAGATTTAGCTGACATAATTTTCCAGACAAATGATAAAAAAAAAAAAAATTATCCGACTGAGTTTTGTTACACTAACGAAAGCCCAAGTCTCTTTTATTTACCATTCAATCTCAACATAGTATACCTGTTTCATTTACACTTAGACCTAATCTTAAAAAAGCATTTGATCTCCTATAAAAAGTATTTTGCTCTCATAACGAAACTCTGATTCTTGACTTTTACAAACTCTGCTCTCTGAATTGTCTTGTAAGAAGAGTAAAGATAATTTAGCTCTCATAAAGGTGTACATCGAAGATTTAAGCTCTTATCAGCGGTAGCCATATTACAAAATGCAAACAGAATATTTCGCTGTAATTTTAGAGTGACCATCCATAAGAAATTGCAACTTCGATGAAATAGCTTAGCATGTTTTCTAAATTTCACGGAGTTAAATTTTTTTGCTTGGCTTGTTTATGTTTTCATTTTGTGCTGCGACTGCAATTAATATATATTTTGTATGGTATCAAAATAATATTAAGGTGCAGGCCATATATGGCTTAAGCCATATATTACTCAACTAATTTTGATTTGAGAAACAAATTGTTATAGTTTTCTGTAATGAAAAGATCGTGAACATGTATATGTTGGCTTACCATTTATATGCTATACGTTGGCCTTTTTACACATATGAGAAATTTGTTACAATATTTTTAGAAAATTATGAAAATTTTTGGAACACCACTTCTGCCGGTCGTGCAACGACTGACTCATTTTGTCAATTTTTTATGTCTGTTCTCGTTGCTACTATATTTTCAGACAGAAACTGATGGAGTGTGAATGTTATGCCAGAATTATCCATAATCTTGAAAAAATTATGACCGAAAAAAACTGACAAACTTGTCAGTCGTGTTAATCACATTTCGTAAGCTTATGCCAAGAAATTTTTGATGAAAACTTTATTGGTGTAGTAATTTAATGTAAAATGCTTACATAATATATATGCTAAAATTTTGTAAATAATTGCCCATTTTTTCCTCTCATTGCCCAAATCTGATTTATAACGGATTTGCATGAAAGATTAGTATTTGTTAAGATTTCTGTATGTTTTTGACAGCATTTACAATTTTCTTGGATAAAAAATATTGTCAGATAACCTGCTAAAGAAAACTGCCAGTATTATAGCCCGTGTGTTTGCAAATTATTGACAGTTATTTGACACATTTAGTGGGTATTTTTTATGATGGTTTGGCACATTTGCCATTTTTTTCTGACATTATTATTACTTACACGGTTCACATTTTGTCAGAATTACTGTAATTTTTAGCAGTGAAAGTATTTGTCATAATCATTATGCTTTGCCAAAAACTACTGACGACAAAATACCAGTAGGTATGCGGAAGCACAAAAAAAGAAAATTTTTAATTACTCGGTAGGAATTTTTCGATAGAAATGGTAACCCTTTTTCTAATTAAAATTATGAATGATATTCTTAAAATATGCATTATTGCGAAGGCGCTTTGTTTTTTTCGAAGCAAAATGTCTAAATTAGTAGATAAAATTTCAACCGCATGCATTTTTTGTGGCTTCCGTTTCAATTAATTAAAATGTTATGTGCAACGCCCTTGACTTATGAGAATCATTTCACAATATATTTATTTTCGCACTCTATTATCATTTATTGAGCAAGACATACAAACAAAGATCAAACAGAAGTTTGTTTCTTTCTTTCATCCTTTTTTTTGAACATAGCATACAAACCAGGGATGAATATTTGCTACATATGTAGCAGATCTACTTCATTTTTTTCAAATTCTTTTCTTACTACGTAGCAAATTTTTTCTACTTCGTTTATTTTTTGTTTAAAATACCACTCTTCAATACCTACTTCTACTTTTTACTTTACTGTGAAGCAAAAAAGTATCTTATTTTTTTTATAAATTTAAGAACAGCTTGATGCACATGTATAATCTATAAGAAAACATTGTTATAAAAATAACTTGTTAGAGCTATTATCATTCAGTTTTTCTTTTTTTTTGATAAGAATACATTGTTTTTTAACAAATTTATGCCATTTTTTATGATCTGCTACATTTTTTGTAAATCTACTTCGATTTTTTGAGGATTTTGCTACACTTTTTGGGTTGCTCATATTCATCCCTGATACAAACAAGAATTAAATAGTAGTTTGTTTCTTTCTTGCAAAAAAATGTTAAATGAGAAAGGTATATGACTTTTTGAAGTCTAGAAATATACCTTTCTCGTTTTAGTTGCTCCTATAGGAAGAGACGCCCTCTCATAGCAAGAGTAAGGAGAGCCTTATAAGATTCTTTCCAGAGGCATTTGATTCACAATCTGTCATCTATAGGAGGCTCTTGGCTACTCATAGCAAGAGCAAGACTCTCTTAGTGATACTTGTTGTTTCCTTAACAGAGTTTAGTTTTTCTTATAAAAAGAGGATTGTAAAACAAAACAAAAGTTTCCAATTTTTGTGTTACGTTTTTAGCTAAATGCCTAGTTAACAAAATGCAAAAAAGATTTTTTTGTGTGAAATACTAGACATGTGAGTTTGGTTGAATGCGGCATCTCTCCCGCAATCACCTTATTTGTTCATGAATTGACAGAATCTCAAGATAAAAATTTGGAGCTCTCGAAGTTGTTATGAATCCGGCCATTTATTCGTGAGATGGGACCTAAATAATAGAAATTCAATCAATTTTCTGTATTTATGTTTTTTTTTTATTTGTGATACCTAGCTCTTAAAAAATCAGTCGTTCTTTAAGAATCATGAATTTTCTCTAGCTACTTGAATGAATCATGTAAGATTAGAGCTCTTAATATTAATTTTACTGCAGTCTACCGATCAAGTGATAATCTTCATTTTAGTCAGAAGACATAAACTCTCTTTCTTAACTTTTATCCTCCACTTTCTCTCCACTTTCAATTCGAAAGCGGTTTTATAGGTAGGTACGTACACAATATATCTGTTTATGATGTTTCTCAACGCCAAGTTGATGATTCTTTATTTCTTCGCCAGCCGTAGTTATTTACCATAATTATTTATTTTATAAAATTTTCTTAAGCTCACCCTTTCATGTATGTTTTGTGTGCATTTTTAGCCAGTTAAATTATGGTACCCCCGAGAATTGCATCAGCTACAAGGGTTTCAATATACATACAGGGTTTATTCGGAAAGTTGTAAAGTCGCAGTAACGAAATAGTACATACTATCCTCAACATACATACAAATGGTGTAGGTATCTACCTTTTATGATGATTAAATGGTACCGATGAAAGCTGAAGGGAAGCTGTGTGTGGTTTCTGTCCTTCTCACATCTCAAGGGGATTCGTAAAATATCTGACATTAAAATTTCATATATTCGTGACTGGAAGTTTCTGTGTAAAGTTTCGATGTCCTCTTGCCGAAGTTTGTTCATTGGAAACCACACATCCGGAAAGACCACCACACACAGTCAATGCAAGCTTTAATTTTAATTTCAAAGTTTTTCTCTCGTCTTCATATATGTACCTACCTACACACTCACATGATAACGACGCCGACGCCATCTTCTATAGTTGAATGATAATAGAGTGCATTTCTCTGACCCGAAATGAGACATAAGGCAAAGAAGAAAAACTTTTACCACAAGCAAGTCTGAAAAAGTGTTTTGAATGTAAGAAGAGCTTGGGGTTTGAGGGTAGCCAATAATACATTTAAGGCCCTCATGCAATAATTAACTTTAAAACCGTTAGCAACAATGGAAGACACTTGATTGGTTTTATGACACATTCATTTTATGTTTAAATGCAACTTAAATGCTTTCAATGTTTTGAAAATTGGTTGATTTTTGTATCACAATGGGAGCTTTCGCATAAACTTTTTTTAATTTTTACTTTGTGATTAAAGGTTCTGTAAATATTTTGAGATTACAAATGAACATGACAATTGGATGATAAAGAATAGGATAAAGTGTGTCTACTAATTCTGTCTGTTAACTGTTTTTTTGTATCTATTTCTGGCGGCTTGTATGACGGTTGCCGTTGTCAAGAAAAAAAACCTACCAATACTCCATTTGAATTAATTTTTCGGAAAAAACTGTGCTTATCCTTTCAAACTTTTACTTTTGTGATGCGTCGAAATATAAAGACATTAAAATATTATATATTTAGCTTTTGAAATCTATAATCTTCTTCTTCGCAAAAAAAAAAAATCGCAAAATGTGTTGGTAAGAGAATAACTCAAAAGCGCCTGGAGTTCAGGCCCTAGACCAGTTTTGCCAATTCTTTTTTTTTAAAAAGTTCGTTGATGGGTTTTACGGCGAGAAAAGTTCGAATAGTTGCCGGAAAAACCCTTAAAACAGCCCTTTTCTTTTTCCATACAAACAATTACTAGCTAAAACGAGCTTAGTCATCGAGCCAAAAATTAGTTACATTTATTTACCATCGCCATCTATTTGTCATCGAGTCAAAAGTAAGCTAAATTTATTTACCGACTTGGTAACACCTGAATAAATATTTCCCTTTTAGTAATTATACTTTTGTCTCCTTCTAAGGAAAAGAGATACTAATCTTTTAATTGAATTGTACAAGAAAAATGTGAATGAAAATGTGAGCCATTTTACTGAAGTTCAAAATAATTTTAAAGATAATTTTTGATTCGCTGTTTCCAAGAATATTTATTTCTCATATGCTACGATTTCTTTCCAGTTGTAAGTATGTAAATATATTTAATATTATCATTCAATCATTGTTCTTTTTGAAAATAAAATCACCTTTGGATATTTATTAATGGTGAAATTTTTTATGAGTTCTTGGAGCAACAAGCTTTATTGCTATTGTATAAAGTTCATATTGATTTACAAGCACTCACTGCTGTTTAAACAATGTAGGTATGTTCCTACCTTAAGAGAGTCACTTTGAACTTTTTACATCTGTAAAAAGTTCAAATTTAAAACAGTGTGCGTTGGAGCACAGATAAACAAAATAAAAAACAAAAAAAAAAAACGAAATCGAATAGTTCAATTTGTTCGGCTTCGCGATATTATTTCATTAGTTTTACTTTAAAATGTTTCAGTTTTCAAGTCATTACATCAGCCAAACAAAGACAGCTTTACCAAAAGTTTTTATTTTAAGTTCTTATAATTTCATATCCCTGTTTTGAATACGGTTTGAAGGATTTGACTCCAAATCATATCAAATTAAAAAAAAAAAAGTTGAAGCAACAGCAAACTGTCAATGTCAGTGTTTTTTTTTCACACAAGAACAGGGTTGGGAACGGAAACTTAGAAACTATTGACCAGATTTCTAAAATTCATTCAGCTTTAAAGGTGCTACATGTACCCCCTCCATCAGTAACCTAGACTATATTTCATCCCTATAGTACCACGAAACAGAAACGGCAACGAGAACGGGAACCTTAAAGTTACTTGACCGGTTTCAAAAATTCTTTCAACTCGAGGATGTAATGTTACATCCTAGAGTTGCAAGAATTATTTCAGTGACATAGACTTATAAATGGTTCCTGTCAGAGTTTGATCTCCAAATTCCCACAGGAACGGGGTTGGGAACGGAAACTTAGAAAATACTGGACAGATTTCAAAACTTTTTTCAGCAGTGGCATGCCACATAATCTTTCAATAACTTAGCACAAATATCTATCCTATAATTCGACGGGAACAGAAACAGAAACGAGAACGGGATTCTTACAGTTACTTGACTGATTTCAAAAATTCTTTCAACTCTGGGGTGTTACATTTTTCTTAAATAAAAACGATTATATTTCATCCTCATTAATACATATTGCAAAAATTATGTTCAACATAAGATTACCTAGTAAAATTTTTGATTTTTCAGATAAATGAAGGTCAAAATTAATTGATATCATTCATTTTGAGAGCGTGCATTCCTTATAAATAATCCTAATACATTATAAAAAAAAAAGAAAAAAAAATTCCATATGTGATTTTTCGTAAATCTTTATTGGTCATCAATTTACGTGTTTTTTTTTTTGCAACATTGACGGGTAATTTGTTTTTTTTTTTTCATTATTTTAGCTATGTAGAGTAAATAAGACTTTGGTTTCAATCTGTGCTTCATTATGTACAAATTTTATGAAATTAACAAAACGAACGTAGAAACGTAACGGCTCGCGTATACTAAATCAGACATCGTCCGAATTATAATCGGCCGCTGTCGGCCGAACTCTGACGTTCGAACCAATCATGTGTGAAACAAAGAGAGCACGTACACCACTCCAACCGACAACGTCAGATGTCGTCCGATGTCGTCGTTTTATTTATTTTTTTTTAAGAACAGTGCTTTGTTTATAATGAAAGCTAACGCATTGCATTGATGTCGTTTCCGTTGCACGCTTTTTTTCTTTATTTGAGTCAATGAAACGATAGTCAATGTCCAATGTCGGTTTTTTTAATGTTTACTTTTCCTGTTTTGATTTTAAGCATTCCGTTTACATTTCATGTATGCGGTGGGATAAAAATGTTGTAAACTGGTCCGTCTCCTTGTAATAAGCTATACCTCCACGTCAATTTTCAGCCATATCGGTTCAGCCATTGTTGAGTTATAAGATTCGAAAAAAGTTTTTAAATTGGTCAAATAGTTTTATAAGGTTTGCGTTCCCGATCACGTTTGCTATCATTATAAATTCGAAATAATTTTAAAAATCAGTCAAGTGGTTTTGAAGTTCATGTTTTTGTTCCCCTAGGAATATAGGGATTAATTAGCATCTTAGTTACTGAAGGATAATGTATCATCCCAATTCAGAATTTGTGAAATCTGTCCAGTAGTATCTAGGTTTCCGTTCCCTATCCGTTCCCGGATAAAAAAATATATGGCTGTTGAAACATGCGGATGAAATAATTATAGTTAATGAGGGATAATGTACCATCTTAAAGTTTTGTGGTTTTAAGGTTCCCGTTTCTGTTCCCATGGGAATATATGGATGAAATATAGTCTGTGTTACTGAAGGATAATGTAGCATCCTAGAGCAGAAAGAATTTTTGAAATCTGTCCAGTAGTTTCTAAGTTTGCGTTACGAATCCCGTTCGCGTGGGAATATGGGGATGAATTGAAGTTTAAGTTACTCGGTGATAGTGTAGCATTCTAACGGTGAATGGAAATTTTGAAATCGGTTCAGTAGTTTCTAGGATCCCGCTTACGTTCCCGTTTCGATAGGAATATAGGGATAAAAAGTATGCTTTGTCCGTCTCCTAGTCCTAAGCTCCCTCCCCACCAACTTTCAGAAAAATCCGTTCTTGAGTTATGAATAGTGCAACTAACACGTCTTTCTTTCACATAATGTACATATAGATTATTATCATCTGTAATATTAATTTTTATACTTTCTAGTTTGGTCTTGCTTAGTTACTGTAGTAAGCAGCTACATATTTTTTTGTTTACTTTATACGATACCGGCGTTTTACTACCTTCTAACACTTGCATTTATGATGAAGAGCGTAGAAAAGTACGTAAAAATAAGCTTGTTCTAAGCACTTAATTTTTGAGATGAAAAAAAGTTGAAACGTCGTCGAAGACATTAGAAAAAATAATTTTACATTAGTTTATTATGTATTTATTTGTATGTGTTTATTTACATTAGTTAGTACGGGCCATATTACTAACCTAGTTTTTTTTTTTGTTGAAATTCAGCCTTATAAGAAGGCAGAGCTAATATATCATACGCACCTACCTTATTTAAAGAGCAAAGTTGCCTGCGTCTATAAACTTTGGTCGAAGGTGATATTTGCTATAACTCTCTCTGTTCATTTGGATGTCTTAAGCCTTCCTTATTTTTCTTTTTTTTTACAACGAAACCTACGGCGCTGCGCGGCGGGGAGTAAGTAAATAATGCATAATTGAATACGGAAATGTCCCAAAAAGATACTGCACATATACACATATTACAAATATTTTCCAGGAGCATAAGTTATAACATGAAACGTATGCCCACTCAAATATACAAAGCCAATTCCACCAGTTGTTTGTTGCCAATTCAATAAACAGCTCAAAGGTATCATCCATTTATGAATAAAACAGTCACGTTACCTGAAATAAAATTAATAATTTATTTATGGAATTCAAATGTATTCGCTATAGCTATCAATAATTCTTCTCGCTCAAAGAAGTTCTTCAATTCAGTACAGTTTGCTATTGAAAAGTCATAAAAATGAATGTTAAGCGTTCGATACCAAACTGAAGTCATTTCTATTCGCTTTATAGGATTTTATGCCATGTTAGATAGCATCACAAAACACAGCTACCGTTCATACTTTTTCTTGGCATCACCTTAAACCCTTTTTAGGAATTTCATTATATACATACAAATACAAACTGAACATTTACGTTGGAAAAATTTTAGCAAATTTTCTCTTTCCCTTTTGCAACGTATGTGCTCTTAGAATTTATGTATGCGAACTATACGATGTCTTATTACTGTCGTTAAGTGATGTGTCTGTGAATGAAAAATGTATTAGCATAAAAAGCAACCACACCCCTTCAACTATATTTTTGTTTAGCTCTGTTTAGTTCATTTAATTTGTTTAAAGGTTTTCACAGTAAAATATATCTTTTAGTTAGTGTAAGTTTTGAATATGAGTTTCTGTATTTCAAAATAGTTGAAAACGTTTTGGGGACTGAATTCGATATAAAAATATAAAGTTCACAAAGGACGGACGCAAAAAGTGCTCTTCAATCAAAGCCAGACAATGGACGGTATTAAGTACGGTTGGGAGTTGATTTCTTGTCGAGACCTAAATGAAGAATGGTATTTTCCTGAATTCACAGCTTCTGGTTATTGACCCAAGCAAACGAAAAAGAGATAAAAACCCCTTGACCAGCACGGGCAATGTAAAGGCCCATATAATAAAGGACTACAGCTACAGGCAGATGAAGAACCGGTGAAAGCGCTAATTGATGCAAAACAGATATAACCGCTATCGACATCCAAAAAGTTCCATGGATTGGGCCATTGGGCGAGGCATAAAAAGATGAACGATATGACATTTACCTTGGCGATTGCTACAGCCAACAGAAAAAACGCTAAGATACTTGAGTGCGGATTTCTCGTCAGAGGGATAAAGCTATGAACGAAAATCCGGTTACCGAGCGTATAGTGACAATACGCATACGGCTATTTTCACCAACATTAACAATTAACTTTATAATACGTCCAAGCCTCCTTATTTACTAATTTATGTGAGTATGACAGTTCTGGTGAACCTTTTTGCCTCAACCAGGTGCTCTGCATCGTCGGAAGAAAGCATGTCCGATGAATGGACCAATGACCACTCCTCAAAAATTCATAACTGAATCAATTAATTAGCCTCGTTATAAAAGATATTGAACTTGTCTTAGATTCCGCATTTTAGGTTCTTATCAGAGTGATTTTAGACCAGAAAAGTTCAAAAAAGCAGCTGATCTTGGGGAAAAGTTAGGAAAACAATATCGATACACCTTAACCATCTTTTTATCGATTCAAAGACTGCTTTTGGTATGGTATCTCTAATTCAAGGCTTTAAAGCACAATCTTTCCTTCAAGGTCAAGGTTAATATTACATATGCATATGTTACATATGCCATCATCAAAAAAAAAAGATGTGTAGAACATCGATGATCAAAACGTCATAGTAGACACACATAATTTTGATGTTTTCCAGAATTCTTCGCTTCCACTTTGAGCTAAGGTATAAATGAGAGATAAAATCAGTTTCCGAAAACCCAGCTGACTCTTCATAAAGCCGCTAGCTGAAATATTAACTTAACTTTTCTACTTAAGAGTACTCTAAGCTTCTCTATTATTTAAAACTAATGCCTTTTGTTCTAAGCAACCAAGCAAGGGCTTTTTGTAAAGTAGGAGAGGAAGCCCTTGGTCCAATCGAAAGAAAAATAGTCATAGTTATCCATCCGTATCTTAAGATAAATAGTGTAAAAAAGATTCCACAACGAACTGTATGAAGCTTACCGCGACATATATACAGCGGAGGATTGTTTCACCAATTGTTCTATCCTTCCAGTCAGCATCTTCGGACCAGATTGTGCTAGACAATGACATCATATGGCTTCATTTTAATAACGTTAATCCTGCACATTCTCCTTTTTGATTGCGTTCTGGTTGAACTTCCTGGAATTTTAGCAAAACCTAGCAAAGAATTTTGATTGGAGAATTCCAATTGATGACTCGATGTTCCATATTGACTCTTGGACTTGAAAAAGCACAGCTCCGGTATTGGGGACAGTCATCGAGTCACCCTATTTTTATTTTATTGCATTTTTGTGTCGTATTATATACACGTACTATTGATCGCATTTCTTTCGAAAGAAAGAGATGAGCGTATCATAGACATTTCGTGTAAAATGCATAGCAGGTGGTCCAAATTCATTCGCGATTTAAGGTTAGCTGAGTAAAGTTCGCCATTTTTGTTAAAAAACTATTTCGGATTTCACGAGTAATATATTTTGGATTTTCCCCATTTTTTAGGGAGTATCGATTGGGGTAGATGTTATCAATATTACGTTGTTCAAGAAGTATCGTATCGAATCGAAGTATACCAATTTTTAATAAAATCCGTACATTAAGAAACGAGTCAATTCTTGGATATTTATTTTTTTGGAAAAAACTTTGTTTAAAAAAGAGTACTTCTTGGAGCAACAGGGACTTATTTGAATTATTTTTGTTCCGTTTGCAATTTTTTTTTTTTCGATTTCGTCTAATATTTTTTCAATAAAACAAGTTAACAAGTTCTTCGAAATATTGGAATTTAAATTTTTAAAATTGTTTAAAAACACTAAAATTTTTTATAAAACTAAGATAGAATTTCACGTTCGGTTTTCTTTGTTTGACTCACAACTAGTAAGAAGAATGATTAAAAATATGACTCAATGAGCAAAATTGTATTATAATCTTAATTGAAGAAAAACAATTTGACCTTTTTTTAATTCTGGCTTTGATGCTCGATTGCACAAAAACCTTTCAATACATTAACTTGAACTAAAACGTTGACTAACAAGTAATGGCTTTTAAAAACACTGTGGTATGTGCTTCAGTTGGTTTTTGATAATTTTTCAAAATACTGATTCGCATTAAATTTTTACTTGTTTTGACCAAACCTATCGTTCTTTAACTTTTGTCGCAACTTATGCAAAGCATAAAACAAATGGTTTGGACCTCATTTCGTGAATCTGCAGTTCGCAATTTTGTGTTTTCGCAATTTGGATTTTGGTGATTGGGGACCTTGGAATTCGGGAATACTCAACGTTCACTTCAGCCAGTAACATAGAAGTGCACTGTGGCATATCCACAAGTATAATAATTCTTTTCGATGCCCTCAAACATAAGGACAAACGGCGAAACAAACAACATTGAACGAAATTGCCGGATTTTTTTACATAAACATAAACACTTACGTGTTTACACCAAGAACATCGTTGGTTTTTATTTTCGATATCCGTGGCGTCGTGATCTGAAAATAAATTTGGCTTACTTAATTAGATTAAAATAAAAGTAAATTTTAGATCAACGCCGCAATTAGAAACTGAATTTAGTTAAATAAAGCCAAAATAACAAGAAAATTTTGAATTAAATTTACCTATATTTCGATTCGCCGAAAAAATAAAACAAAATAAACTTTCAACTTCAAGTCGATTATGAAGAAAAAAAAGTTTGATATCAAGTCTCGATATCTTGAAAATGAAATATCTTATTATGGATTGGATTGAGCAAAAACATCAATTGGCAAACTCTTAAAATCTTAAAAACTGAAAAAAAGAAGTTATTACCAGTGAAAGTTAAACGTTTACCGCACCGGACTAGATGATCAGCTACAACAAGCTGGCCAAAGTTCAAAGAACGGCTATTTTGTGTGTTAGTGGCGCACTGGAAACAACCCCATCGGACGCCCTCAATGTACTACTAGGTCTCACACCTCTAAATATCTTCATCAAACATGTCGCAGCTAGCTCAGCTACTCGACTCAGAGCTATATCACAGTGGAGCAATAACCAAATCGGCTACACTACCATTCTAGATAACTTTAGATTCCTACCGAATCGATCCGACTACACCAACCCCAAGCCCCAAGTTGGTGTTTAATAATAATTTCCAAGTATCCATAGGTACCTTCGAAAAAAGCTTGAGAAAATGGTAGTCTCCTGGAAAATGAAGCAATACACTTTTACACCGATGCGGTGGTTCAAAAACCAGCGAAGGTGTAGGAAGTAGAATCTACTCAGAAAATCTGAATCTCAGTCTTTTCTTCCGCCTACTCGATCATTGTAATGTGTTCCAAGCGGAAATTCTGGCGATTAAGGAGGTGCTGTCTTGGCTAAAGGAAAACGTCATATCCTCCACGGACATTCGAATCTTCTCGGACAGCCAAGCTGCCATAAATTTCTTGCCTCTGTCTCTACAAAATCTATCACGGTCCAAAATTGTAAAATGTCTCTGAAGGAGATGTCAAATCAGTTCAACATTCACCTTTCATGGGTGCCGGGGCACAGGGACATACCAGGCAAGTGTTCAGTTCTCATCGTGACGTTGTGGGGTCTTGTCTTTAGAAATTATTTTCAAAGTTTTAAGTTTTAACAATAAGTCTCGATCTCTTAAACTTTATTATGATTGTATTGCCTATGTAACCAAAAAGTGGGCAGCCGGGATTCAAGAATTCAGTGTCGTGATTGTAAAACATTCTTTCACTTAAATTGCGTAAAATTGGAACCCAGTGATAAAGATTATATGAGCAAAAATAAAATTCCATTTGTATGCTCAAAGTGTAATAAAAACAGAAGAGATTCTCTTCGCTACTCTCCACCACAAGCTCTTAATAATTCACTTACGTTGTCTGTTTCTGACATTCAATCGGATCTTAATAAACAGTTTTTGCAAGATGAACCTAAAACTCTTAACCCACCCAAAAAAATTGCCACTACATTAACACCCACTCCCTCATCAGTTTCTCATACACCAACATCGTCTTTATCTTCAACAACTCTACCTTCAAACACACCATTATCCACATCAAAATCAACTCCGTCAGCTTCTATTCCAACATTACCTTCACACAGTATTGCATCTTCACTTTTAATCAGTCCAATAACTATACAATCATCGATTTCTCATCATAACATTTCATCTCATCATTCGTCGTCTTCTCTTCGCCCTACTTCTCAACCTTCTTCTTCGCCACCTCTAACCAAAAACAACACTCACTCGCAACAAATAACTCTTGAAGTGATCTATAAAGAGATTATGTCTTTGAATAAAGAAATAATTACTCCTTTTTGTTTTTTTGATAGAGAAATGTGTAAAAGTGTATTTCATTTGGATTGTTTTACAAATAGCTTTGTTATCATCCATCTAAATATTAGAAGTATGAGAAAAACTTTTGATTAGTTTTTAACTCACTTTGAATCATTTGTTAATAAGCCTGATATTATCTTTCTAACTGATATTTGGATATATGATCATGAATAGAGCTTCTTCAATATTGCTGGTATTGTTTTTAATGCAAAGTGTAATAATACTCATGCGTCTGGTGGTACTGCTGTTTTTATTAAGGAAGGTTTAAACTGTGAGTAGGTATAGTACAATAGAGCTTATTAGTTCTGATATGGTTAAGCTTTCTTTCACTATTAACTCTGCTAAACTAGTTTTTATGTGCTTTTATAGATTTCATCATGTTAGTGAAGATGTTTTTATTACTGAGCTTTCCTCTCTTTTGAATGATACCAACGTTAAAAATCTGTTTATTGTGGGTGATATCAATATAAATATTTTAACTGAATCTTTAACTGTAGATAATTACCTATCGTTAATGTCCTCCTATGGTCTTGAATCTTGCATAAATGTACCAACGCGTATAACCCCTACATTTAAATCGTGCATTGATCATATTTTTGCTAGACTTGATCTTAAATCCAATTTTAGCCTAACAAGCACTCTATCTAATTTGAAGATTACGGATCATTGCATGACCTGTCTCCTTTTAAATTTTAAAGACTGTTTAAAATGTAATTCAGTTGACCCAATAACTAATCATACAGTCAATCTATCCTTAAAATTGAACTTTGAGAACCTAAATTCATCATTACTCTTCGAGAGTAGGAATGGAGTTTATACAGAGCCTGATCCTTCTGTTGCCTTTGAAATGTTTATCAATTTATTGCAAGGTTATGCTAGTCAAAGCTCAGAAGTAATTCAAAACAGAAAAAAGAAGCTCATAAAACTTAAACCATGGATGTCTAGCTTTTTACTAAATAAAATTGATAAAAAGAATAATTTAAGTGCTAAATGTAACAAGCATCCTAATAACATTCATCTTCGTAATAATTATGACCGTTTGTGTAAAGAGATTAGCATTGAAGTTCCCATTTGTAAAGAAAACTTTTATATGTATAAGTTCCATATTGCCAAAGGTAATTCGAGAAAAGAATGGGGCTTGGTTAATGAGCTGTTCAACAGAAAATCTTCCTTTGATGTTCCTCATAGTTTATCTGTTGGAAATTCAAAAATCACCAACCATTTTGAACTGTCAAAGGCTTTCAATGATTATTTTACTGACATACCATCTAAAACGCTTAGTGATGCGGGCTTCAATCATTCTTCATATATCATTGTACTGATAGTTGCTTCTATGATTTATTCCAATGCAAAAGTTTTTATTTTGAGCCTATATCTTCCTTTGAAGTTTTAAAAATCATTAATGGTCTGAACAACTCAGATTCCTGTACATAGGGTGAACCACCCAATCATTGGCACCTTAACCCATTTCCGGCTGGCGTTGTGAAAACGCAACGTCATGTTTGAGAGCGTCTCCAGCTTAAAGGATTCTCTATTTTAATGAACTAAGAAATTATTTTGAAAGTTTATTAAAATATCTAATCGACCCGTTTTTGGATTTTTTTCAAAAACTTAATTTTGTAGTCTTTTGAACACCTTCAAAAACTGTAATTTCGGAAATTATGAGGTAGGCTTTGTTGAGGAACTAAAAAAGTGTACCAACATTTTATTATCTTAAATTTTTTTTCACAAACTGTTAGGGAAAGATTCAAATTATATTTCAATATACATTTGATGCAAATCATACGGGTTACCTGATTGGTAGGTGAGGTAGAAATCCTACGTTGCGTTTTCGCAACACCCGCCAAAAGTAGTAGCATTTACCAAAAGAAAAAAAAATTTCCCTTGGGTTTTCACTGCATATAAAATTTGGTTTCTTCGAAATAATGTGCACTTTATAAAAAAAATTCTTAGGAAAAAAGAACCGAAAATTTATTCCACAGCTATTTTGGAAAAACAATTGTAAAGGGTTAGAAATTCCTAGAAATAATTGGACTGTACACAATAGTTATAAAAAACCTAATAGCCCAGGTAATTTATTTTTTCAACAGAAAATGCATAGCTATTTATTTTTCCTGGAAAAAAATGAAACCAATAATTCGTGAATGAGTGGTGTATTGTAAAACCACAAGCGAATATAAATATTTGGCAATTGATTTATTTTTTAAAGTCATCAGCATCTACAACAAACGCACGGTAACAGCATGAGACATCAGAGACGATCTCCAACCTTGAACAGGATATTATGCAGAAGCACCTATGGACTTATTGGGGGAGACTTTAACGCACCGAAGATGGATGGATACACAAGACAACAGTGACGGGAATGCAATTGTCAATTGGCTGGACGAAAATATAGAACATCACTCTCTGGGTAGTAATGTCGCAACCCAAATCCACCTTTCCAAGGACACCATCGACGCTCGACTTTTTCCTCGCAACATTCAATCTGATATTTATCCTTCCGGAGCTCTGAAACTTCGTTTGCACGACAATAACCAGCGATTGAAATCACGAGGCCGTCCTTCTTTCAATCAACCTCCGGCACCAGATAGTCTCTGTGAACCAACCAGAGGTGGGCTTCGTCAACTACAAAAAGCTAGACGCTAAGCTCCGAAGACACGTCGACGAATGTATCACACTACCGCCAACCAACACAAACCTTCGGAATGAGGAAATTGATACAGCAATTGACAATCTGGAAACCGTAATTGAATCTTCGCTTGAGAAGCAAAGGCAGCCAAGAACTCCCCGGGACAAAAACGAGCACCTGCCCTACTATAAGCAGAAGCTCTACCACCACAGGCAACACTTGAGGAAGCTGCTTCAACGTATTCAGCAACGGGAACTAAACACCATCAACAGCAACTACCAGGCCGTCTCCAGCGAGCTCAGATGCGTTAACATCATGTTCAATAACGCAGTGAACTACCACAATGACATTCTTCTCCAAAACAGGCCTCAATCCATAAGGCCAGGACCCGACACCTTCCAAAAAATCAACAGGATTATAGGGAAGAACCCCCTAATGCCGGAACCATAACTACAGCCCATGGCGAAGCTTCAACCGACGCGGATAAAACCAAAGGATTTGCGGACTTCTTTGAAGAACACTTCAAACCAAATCCACCCTTGGACCCTGCATTTTTTGAAGAAGTCAACTCCTCAGTTCAACTCGCACAAGTCCCCCAACAGACCATCCAATTCAGCGATGAAAATCCGTCCAGCGATCCAACAGACAAACTTGAGCTCACCACTCCTGAAGAAATTCAACAGTTCCTACACAGAAGCCGCCCAAAAAAGTCAACAGGACCGGACATCCACATTCATCCTCAAAAGACTACCTCAATCAGAGCATTTGTTGTCGATTCTTTGTTGAGATCAGAGACAAGCTGCAGTCAGCCTATTCAACGAGATGGAATTGGCTGAAGCGGTTCGTTTCGATGACATGAAACACACTATCATCAAAACAGAAAAACGTCTTCGCAGTCGGAAATGTTCTAGTCAAACCATTTTTTTCTGCAGAAAGTGTAAAGTAGCACTTCATCCAAAATGCTTTGATGGATACCACACAAAAACAAATATTTAATGAATATTTTGTCAATAAAACTGATTTAAACTCCGTATCAAAAATTTATTTTCTTTAGTAATTTTGCTACTACATTTGGCGGGTGTTGCGAAAACGCAACGTCAATTTTCCGGGAAACTAAAAGCTTTTCCAAAAATTTTTTTTTAGATTTTCTCTAACTAGCCCAAAAATAGACAAAGTGTGAAATTTCAAGTTCCTGGCTCACCTGGAACAGGTAGCCGCCGGAAATGGGTTAAGCGAAATCTCAACTTTTTTGGGCCATAATAATTCCGAATAGCAGAAAATATTCCACTTTTTTTGATTTTTAATTTTTTGATATATTTTTTTCTTTATTAAAGTAAACGGAAGCTTAATTCATACAATAAAAGATTAATTAATGAATAAAAAGTTCATCAATGTCTAAATACCCAATGATTGGCACAATTTTCCAATCATTGGCACTAGCCAATCCAATCATTGGCACATTGGATTTGTAAGGAAAATTGGTAAGAATTACCAAATTTGTAATTTATTACGTGTCCAATGATTGGCATAGTGCCAATCAACCTAGTGATTGGCATTTTTGCTAATGATTGGCATGGATTCCAATGATTGGCACAGTGCCAATCAACCCAATGATTGGCACCCTTTCCAGTGAATGGCATGCGCCAATCCCTGGCCTAGACATGAAATTTCAATCCGATAGTTAGCACCCCTGATAAATACTATATTTTACTTGAAATATTTAAAAAAAGCTAACTTACCTTTTCTTTGCAGTTTCATTATTTAAAAAAACAAAACTTCACAACGGTATTGACCTTTTTTCCACTATTTTCCTTAGCAATAAGCGCTCCACTTTGCTTGTGCATATCACAAGGATTAACTTAAATTTAGCGCGAAATTAAGGCATCATTTTTGACAGCTGTATTTCCACGGCTATCAACCTTAAGGGGGAATGAAAATGATGCCAAACTATGCAGAAATAAGTAAGGAGAGTATTAAAAAAGAAAATATTTAAAAAAAATTGAAGATCCGATATATTTAAGCCTTTTATGAGGTATGTGCCAATCATTGGGGGGGTGCCAACAATAGGACGGTTTACCCTACAACAGTTTTTCAAATAATTTTACTAAAAAGATAAGTTTTAATGTTGTTGATATCTTAACTCATCTTTTTAATAATAGTGTTTATCATGGTATATTCCCAGATTGTTTGAAAATGGCTGAGGTTATTCCAGTTTTTAAGAAAGGGGACAGTAATTGTATCTCAAACTATAGACCGATCTCCCTCTTATCAGTGTTCTCAAAAATTTTTGAAAAAGTAATGAAAATTAAAATCCTTTATTATCTTGACAATAACTCATTTTTTAGCCCTAATCAGTACGGCTTCAGAGCCAAATTGTCAACTGAGGACGCGTTGTTAAGTTTTTGCTCCTCTGTCTATGAAAGTTTGGACAAGAAAAAGTACACAGCTGCTCTTTTCATTGACATAACTAAGGCTTTTGATACGGTCGATCATGAGATTTTAATTACTAAATTAAATAAAGCTGGTTTCAGGAGTTTTACTCTAGACTGGTTTTCTTCCTATCATCAGAATAGAGAGCAAAAAGTAAGAATAGGCAATAACCTTAGTGAAAGCCGTATTATTAATATAGGTGTTCTTCAAGGATCAGTTCTTGGCCCGATTCTGTTCCTTATTTATATTAATTCTATTTTCAGCTTGAAGTTTAGAGGCACTAAAACAGGTTTTGCTGACGATATAGCATGCGTATATTCGAGTTCAACATTATTTGACCTTATTGCGGACATAAATAATGATTTAGATCTGCTTAGACATTGGTTTGCTACACATAAACTTGTTTTGAGTGAAAAAACAAAGGTAATGTTTTTCAATCTACTCTCTCTCGATTGCAACTCTCCTGACCTCATTATGCATAGCTCTTGCTGTAAAAACTCGTCGTTTGTTAGTTCTACGTGTAGTAATAATATCAGTACTTGTTATTATGTCTCAAACATAGATTGTTCCTCAAAATGTTTCCTTATAGAAAAAGTATCAGAATTTAAATACATTGGCCTTACAATAGATAGCAAAATGAATTGGAAGCCTCATACAAACACCCTTAAGAAATATCTACTTCCTACAACATATATATTTTTTCACTTAAGAAAACTCTGCTGCCAAAAGCTCCAAGAAACTCTCTATCATGGTTTAGTTCAATCTAAACTACAATATGGTATAGTTTGCTGGGGTGGTACGTACAAAAACTATCTTCAACCCTTGATCGTAAAACCCAAAAGCGTATATTAAGAACAATTTGGAAGAAAAGGAGGCTAGATCATAGTTTCCCGTTGTTCACTAGCTCCGGGATACTACCCTTAAAACATCTTTACTATTATAAGGTTTTAAAAATTTTCTATTTAAGAAGTGGATCCCGTCAAATATCTGTTTATGCTTTGCGCAGGAGTGAAAGAAATCTTGCGACTATTCCATCACATAATTCTCAGAACTTTTTTAATTTTTATGCATCAGTAGCACCTAGACTTTTTGATATGTTACCCTCTAATATTCGTTCAACTGGCTCTTTGTTCTCTTTCAGTGTGAAAGTTAAAGAATGGCTGTTTAACTTTGATTTCGATGAAATTTATGGCTTAATTAGAGTTTTAGTTTAAATGTTTTTCACGTTATACAATCAAATTAAATTGTTTTTTCCTTATTGATTTATATTTATTATATTTAAATGTTTTTTGCATTTTGCGTTATTACTTTAACTGTTTCCTTTTGTTATTTACTTACTTCTTTTTTTTCTTTCCTTACTTTAATTTTTATTTCTTACTTTGTTTATTATAATTTCTGCTATTTACTACATTTAACCCCACAACACTTGTTAAATTTGTTATTTTTTATGATTAATTTTTCTGCTCGATACTATCGTCACTTGTCTTAAGACAACAGATTGTATCTAAATGTTTTCTTCCTTTTCAAATGTTTATTTAATGTATCGATTATTTAGTTTCTTTTGGTTATTAAATTGTACTTAAATATATCATTGAAAAAAGAAAATAAATAAATAAATAAAAATAAATAAAGTGTATGGCAGACGAACTAGCTAAAAACAAGCTCATTATACCAATTTTTTTTTTTAATTCTTTAATCAGTATGATATATTAATTTTATTAGAAACGTTCTTAGAAGAAAAACAGGAAATTGATGTTGTTAAATATTTCAAAGATTTTAAAATTATGCTTATTCCGGCTGTTGGAATTAATATACATGGAAGAGCAATGGGAGGTATGTTGCTTGCAATTAAAAAATGCTTTTGGGGTCAGTTTGTCAAATTCAAAATTGTTGACAACAAAATCATACTTCATGTTTCTTGCAACAATTTAAGTTATCATAAATAATTCCGCTGTACTTAAACTGCAATAACTGGCAAAATGAATTCGATAGGCAAGCCTAGTAGACTTCACTAACAAATATGCTTTATAGAATGTTATGCTCATTGGTGATCTTAAAATCAACCCCCCCCCCCCCCCTTTTTCACCACATTTTGAGTTCTGAATGGAACAACAGGCGGAGATACACTAAGTAAACTTACTTTCATTAGCAGACAAGGACAGTCCGTAATTGATATTGTGCAATAGCAGGACACTAGTAGAAATCAATTGCAGACTTTGGGGTCGCCGTGGCTAATTACTCGGGACACCTTCTAATAATAGTAAAAGCTCATTTTACCAGTAGAGTGCAATAATTTTTCTCTCGTAAATTAGAGAATCTCAAATGGGTGGAGAGTAGAGCTCTTAATACCCGCATACCCGGGTACCCACCCGGGTACCCGGGTACCCGCAATATCGGGTATTACCCGGGTACCAAAGAACCGGGTATTACCCGTGTACCAAAGTACCGGGTACCCGCTTATAGCGTAAAAATAATATGGATGAGGAGTAAAACCACATAAAAACAAAGGAATCTGATGATAGGATTGGCAACCTTGAAATAGCTTAAAATGTTTGCGTTGCATGTTGTGTTGTTGTGATTAGCTCGACAAACTGAAATAAAATTTGACAGTTGAAATATAAAAATTAAAATATCAATTAAGATTTGAGTCTGCGGTGCTCAGGTATCAAAACGCCTTTTATTAATTTCCTAGATTCATGTTTTTAAAGAACTCATACTTGCTAATATTTAAATCATTTGATATCGATACCCGATAGATATTTCAATGTGCATTAGAGAATTTTCACTCTCCGCTACCCATAACATAACACTGCTTATAGCAGTCGGGTAACCGGGTACCCAACGCGTTACCCGCGTTACCCGGGTACTCGCCAACTTGGGTAATACCCGCACTACCCAGGTACCCGGGTACCCGGGTAATTGCTATGATGGGTAATACCCGGGTAATATTAAGAGCACTAGTGAGAGTAAAGCTCCGCTTTATAAATTGTTGTTAGATCGAAATTGCAGTTCTTTACCTCCGCAGTCATCTTGTACCGCTGAAGAAATAAGCAGAAATACTATGCAGGTAATAAAAGCATCTGCTCCTTTTGCTACAAACAACAGCTCCAAGTTTTCAACTGGTAATAAGTGGTTTGATAAAGAATGCGGAAAACTTCGTAAACTGTCGTTTGTCTACTTGAAGCTCTTTAGAAAAACGATTTTTAAAAATACTTACATCAGAATTAATAAAGAGTTCAAACAATTATGCTTGCTTAAAAAAGCGGATTACCTCAAAAATGTAGCGAAAAAAATTAGAAAACTGCAAAAACTCTAAGGAATTTTGGAAAAACGTCAACAAGCTAAGTGGCCGTAAGCGAGATGGTAAAAATAGCCTGAAAGCTGATGTCCTTGCAACCCACTTTAAAAATATTATGATGTCCGATGAAAATTGTCAAGCTTTTGACTACACATAGCCAAACACGACCGTGGATAGTTTGGATTTGCCCATAACAGTTTTGGAGCTGGAGATAACCCATAAAAAGATGAAGAACAACAAGGCACCAGGTATAGACGGTGTTCCAGTCTAATTTTTCGAAAATAGCACTATGAAGCTCAAAAGCTACCAATTTTTTCTACAAAATATACAGTGATGCAGGTATTCCCAGTTGCTTCAACAAAGCGGTAATTTTCGCTATTTTTAAGGAAGGCGATGCCAAATCCGCAGAAAATTATAGAGGAATTTCAATCCTTAATTCGTTGAGAAAGATTTTTTCTCCAATTTTGTACGAACGACTGATAGAATGGATCGAGGAAACTAATCGCCTCTGTAAGTTTCAAGCAGGCTTTCGTTCTGGATTTTCTACGATGGACCATGTGTTTGCGATACCTATCATAGCCAGGAAATTTATCGAACAAAAGAAGAACTTGTACGTTTGTTTCGTCGATTTCACAGCTGCATTTGACAAAGTAAGCAGACAGGCGCTTATTTACAAACTTTCTTTCCTAGGAAAATCCCGAAAATTCCTTTTAACGTACCTCAGTTTTCTTTCATCGTCTACGGCAATGGTCTGGGATGGAGGCGAGTTCTCAGAATGGTTTGAAACAGCAAGTGGCGTGCCCCACTCTTATTTGCTTTATTTATTGATGAAATCCAAAAGCTCCTTCCTGATGGAGTAGTATTTGGAAGTGAAGTCTTAAGTGGATAGAGCAGCTTCGTTTTTAGCCAGAAGGGTATACAAGAATTTAAATCACCAGTTGAGGTCTGATGAAAACTACTTCAGAAGAGATTTTTCCGTCGAAGTCATCAGTGTTATTTTCCGAGCGAGAGTCGAAGTTTTGAATTTGAACTACATGCCACACAGACAAGACCTGCCACAAATCTGCGACTTATGTAATAGAAGGTATCCGGAAAATGATTATCACTTCATTGCAATATGCCCTATCTCGCAAGAGATTCGGTGACTTTATTTCCAACAAAACACTCTCACGTTACAACATCTATATGAGGTATCTCGCAAGAGATTCGGTGACTTTATTTCCAACAAAATACTCTCACGTTACAACATCTATATGAGGTACTCAATGGGGCAGCAAGTTGGCTAAGTCTCTATCAGTATTGCCAGCACGCGCTCTCTTATCGCAATAGTTTTCCTTAAACGAGTCAGTTATTGCAATTTAATTCAATTAATTTTCTTGTGTCAAATCACTTAAAATTGGTTTTTTTTACGAAGATAAAAAAGTCAAATTATAATTTATAATAATATCGTAACTAATATTATTAATGTGAAAGTCACTCTGTCTGTCCGGCTTTTTATGTAATCGTTTCCTGCCCAAAATACGGAACTGATTTAAATGAAATTTTGTACAGAGATAGTCTAGAACCTGAAGAAGGACACAGGCTATACATTTTATCCCTATATTCCTATGGGAATGGGAACGTATACGGGAACTTAGAAACTACAACACCGATTTCAAAAATTTTTCCACCGTTAGAATGTTACACTATTCTTGAGTAACTTAAGCTTTAATTCATCTACACATTCCTAAGGGGACGGGAGTCCTTACTAATATAATAAAGTGTGAAAGTAGCTCTGTCTGTTCGTCGTTCTATGTTACCATCTCCAACCCAAACTAATAAACCGATTTAAATGAAATTTTTTACAGAGATTGTTCAGAACCTGAAGAAGGACATAGGCTATACATATATTTTCCCTATGTTCCCACGGGAGCAGGAACGTATACGGGAACTTTGACACTACAGCACCGATTTCAAAAACTCTTCCACCGTTGGAATGCTCCATAATCCCCGAGCAAGAGCAACATAAACTTTTACTCATCCCCATATTCCTTACGGGAACGGTCACTATGTTTTCATGGGAACGGGAGTCTTTACTAATACTATAAGTCCGAAATTTAATTTGTCTGTCTATTTCCCTTTGTTGCCATTAACCGCCCAAGCTGTTGAAATTATTTAATGAATTTTTGTACAGAGACAGTCTAGAAGCTGAGGATGGACAGATATCTATGTTATGCAATATGTTTCATCCCTGTATTCCCATGGGAACGGGAACTTGGAAAATACAGCACCCATTAGAAAAAATGTCCACCGTTGAAAACTACACTATTTCCGAGTAATATAAACTTTAAGTCATCCTCCGGAAAAGGCCCTCATATTCCCACCGAAGACGGACATTGTTTCTAATTTTACAAGTCCAAAATTAACTCTGTCTGTTCGTGTTTCTTTGTTACCATCTCCTGCCCAGACCACTGATCCGATTTAAATGAAGGAAAACCATGGGCTTAATAAGTAATCCCTATATTTCTACGGGATCGACACCGTAAACGAGAACCTTAAAACTTCTGGGTCGATAAAAGTTCTTTCACTGCAGGGTGATTTCTGTCAAACTGTCGAAAATACATTTGAACTGAGAAGAAATGTCTATCTTGATCTTCAAATAAAATTTGGCAATCGGGAATCTCTGTGTGCACTATAAAATTTGAATAATGGCTGGAACGACAAAAGGAGAAAACGTTTCGATTCCCCGTTTTCCTTTAATTCCCACTGATTGGTCATTATAAATAAGGCTGAGACGCTTTAAGTTGCAGGTGTTCGTTTAGAAAAAAATCCCATGGCAACTTTATGTGGCAGAATCACGTGTATCAATCCCACAAAGCCTTTTAATCTCGCAAAAGATGGAAAAACAAGAACGTCGTGTGCAAACATATACCTAAATTAAATAATATAACAATAGTTTACTAAGACGCATGAATGTGTCTTACTTGCAAAATAAGTAGCCTAAACAATTAAGAATGCTTTCAGTATTCCACGCGGACGAAGCCGCGGGCACAGCAAGTTATTAATAAGCTATCAGTGGCGAAGCGTCCATATAAGTCGATTATTTCCGACTTACCTTTTGAAATTCACATCCGAAACATCTTGGACTTCTGGCAACATGAATCAAACTTAATCGTACACATGAACTCGCTGCCAACATTTTTTTAACAACTACCACTCTGCTTTCCGTTTTATTCTACACACATGTTGGCTCTTCAATTCACTCCATAAACAAACACAAAACTTGCAACATACAAGGTAAGAGGTAACCCCAAATATTACGTCTTATAAAACTTGTTGCTGGATAGAACAAATTTGTGTTCTCTCCTCTTTTTTCTTTTACCAAAAAATATGACGGTAGAACATCGTTTTATTTTCTTCCATAAGAAAGCATGTATTGAACAGAGAAGAGCCTAGCCCTAGGCACCTCTCTGTTCAATACATGCTTTTTTATGGAAGAAAATAACCCGGTGTTCTAGCAACTAGCATCTAGCTTCTAGCGTCATATTTTTTGGTAAATCTGTTGTTTGTTAATTGTTATCTCTTTGTGCTCTGAGCACGTGAATATAGCGCCGGCGCAGTAGCCCAGTACTCATTTGCAGCATTGCTTCTGCACACTTCGGTGTTTGCATGATATTGGTTTCATAAAAGAAAAAACGCTTTGCTTCGTATTTCTTCCCATGGACACATGCTTATAAACAAAAATGTATATGGCAGGTTTGCAGTTTGAGGTAAGTCTCTGCTTGAAGAACAAGAAAATAACACGCTGGTCTCCGACTTATTTCATGAATTTGTATCTGTTTCTGCACTAGACTCATGTGTCAAAGCTCAAAGGTTGCAACTTTGATAACAAATATGCGTGGATATTAGATCTCATAGCATAAAGCATATTTTTGGGAGAAAATGCAAAAAATAATTGGAATTTTTCTAAAGTTGCACAACTGGTCTAAATCAATTCAGTTCCCAATGAGCCGTATTTTATTTATTTATTTAACGCAGTTTACCAGCAGAACGCAGTGCAATACTTATTTAAATTATTGATTTGGTGCTTTTCGTGATTTTTTTAAATGTTACAAATATAGGCTTTAAAAATTTAAAAGTGCAAGAAGTCTGAAAATTTTTCCGATAGTAAGTTTCAGTGGTTTAATTATGGCCTTGATATCTGTTGACTGTTGCTTAACTGATTTTCACTTAGAGGAAACAAATAGTTTTAATTAGCTTAGTTTTATAAAAAAAAAAGTTATGACGCTCTCCCTAATAGCTGGTTGGTTTGAAATACTTGACTTTTTGGCTTGATGCGAAGACAAACATTGCACAAAAAAAATTTTAAGTAAACTTTTTTTTGTTGGTGACTAAGTTTCCTTCGAGTTATCTTTTGGAATTATTCACCCCTCGCCACTGTAAGCTATGTTTTTTATAATCCTAATACTTTTTACATTCAAAATTTATATCTAAGTCATAATGATATGTCATATCAGGCAGACGGCTAAATTGCTATATCCTTAATCTTGAGTTTTCTATTTGTAAGCTCTTTGATAAAATAAAGAATAAAAAAACTAGCCAAAGAGGGCACGACCACTGCCCTACGCTCAGAATGGAATAATATAGGTATACCTATCGCTACATGTAAACTCCTACTCAGACAAGACGCTTCAGGGATGACAAACACTAGATGGACTGAGAGTAACAACCGGCTCGTCCCATAATGGAAGATTAATGGGTGATCAACTCGTTAACCTTACATCGGGTTTGCTGATCTCTGTGGTAACACAATGGGCCCATGCGGCATAAGTGTGTCAGGCAATGTACGTAGGCATTTCTCAATGACTGACAGCCATTTCCACCTTACCTAACCTAACATTCATGTTGAGGAAAAATTTCCAAACTATGAACAACTAACAGAAGATATTTGACGAAACTCATATTCTTTTTCATTTTGAAAAAAAAAAAAAAAAAAAAACAAATAATATTTACACATCTTTACCATTCTGAGACATATTTTGGTTTATAAATCATACAATCCTAGCAAAGATATTGAAAAAACATTATGAACTACTTTTTCCACACATTTTCTGAATTTCAAATTTCGCCCTGAACTAGTCAATTTTGATTGCTTGACTAAAATAGTGCAAAACACAAACCAAAACAAAATTGTTTTTTTTTCGTCACAAATAAAGTATCTATACTACCTATATGAAAAACAACAATTTTTGTTTGTAAATCCAAAATTGCAAAGTGATCTATTATCTACGCACTGGCCTGTATGAAGCTGCCCCAATGTGCGTCCCCAACACGAAACTCAGCATTGAAATGCAAACACAAGGTAACATCAATACTGAAAAATATTTTGGATTATATTATTTATAATTCGAAATTAATTCAATTTCAAATGGAATGAGTTCGTATTATGAAAGATAATAATTACATGAAATAAATATATCTATTTATATACATAGAAAAGCAACCTGTACTCCTATCTCCTACCAATGACGTTTAAGTCAAGCTGGAAAACTACAAAGATCGTTATCGCATGAGTTCTAAAATAAATGTATTTGTCATCTAGTTCCTATATTCCGTTAAATTTCTCTCTGTGAAGCAATAAATAATACGGTCATAAGATAAATAATGGAGTTTAATTAACGAAATGCCTATTGTACTGTGTGAATCACAGCCAAAGAGTCTAATAGTTCTCTGGGATCTGTACCCATGATACTCCTCTCTCTAGTCATTTTTCTGCTATTGTCACCCACTACCGATACGGGAACCAGCCAAAGCAGACTCAAGTCATCTATACAAAATTATACTGTTTTAATATTTCGGTGTTACTGAGGTTTCGGCTGGAGTCTTTTCGTATAGCATTCCTCCGGTTTTGGGTCTGTTATTATTATTTCGCTCTGTGGTAGCTGATAATGCAGAAAATGCAAATTAATTGCATTTCGTGAATGAAAGTAATCCAACCTGAACACTAGTATACTAGGTAGTTGGCAGCAGACTTTGTCCTTTTCGGAGTGAAAATATCTGCACCACAAGACGAGCTATTTTTAAACATGTTGGATGCTAGCTGGTGCGGGGCACGACACGGCGTGACGGTGGTAAGCCTTTTATCAGTTGGATTCGTTGGAATTTAATTGTAGAGGAAGTTTGATGAATAATTAAAATTTAAATGAATTTTCCCCGTGGGACGTTTATTTCACATTGAGGATGAATGGATTATAAAGGATATTTTACATTACCTCACTATATTTGAATGGGTTAAAGGATGCGATTTAATGAAAACTATATTTTTATGGTTGAACATTTGAACTTAAAAACTGGCTTGCTTCATATAAATTTTGAGTCGAATAATTTGAATGACCGATAAATATTTAGCTACTTTTTAAAAATTTAGATGATTAATGATGTTTTCTTTTTAATCGAAGCGAATAGAAAATCAGTTCACACTTATTGGCACTGAGTTTGAATTTTTAGATCTATGTTTTGTATGTGGGTATGTGACGGACGTTTCTACAAGGTTCTTTTTTAAAAGTATGGCTTTCAAGATAAAGTAAATTGCATACAATTTAATGCTATGGCCGAAAATGTTGCTTTATTATAAAGATAAGAGATAAGCAACTTAGCACAGCCCCACAAAAAAATATTCTTGTAAAAAATGCAATAACGTTTTAGGAACTTCTCGATTAATATTAGCCAACATTTTACTAGGAGGTGGATAAGATTTGCTTTCAATTATTGATGAACGGATATCTTCTCTAATGACAGCTGCTACAGCTTCTAAAATGCTTAGTATTTCTGCTTCCAGGTCTAGTTTTTTATTATCGTACCAAGCTTTTGATAAAATATTAGTAAGTCCATCACGAAGCCGAAGGTTCAGTTTTTGGCTATCGTGCGTCGTGGTAGAGGCTGAAAACATAATTCATTTTCGTTTTTCGTAGAATGCTCTAAACGTGCGCGCTCTGTCCTCTATCTCGCAAACGGGTCAATGTATTAAAAAAACTTTTCAGGCAGAAGTTATAGAGAATTTAATCTTCTACAATTGTATGAGCACTAATACGCCACAGTAAAATTTTTTTTTTTCCTCGAATTATTTTTTTCTTAGCAAAATTAATTTCCCTCCAAAATCTTGAATTTACGTAAAGTCAGAGATATTATCAAAAATTATGTTGTAACTTCGTCGTTTAAATTGAGTGAACTCTGCCACCGGAAATTCCCTTATCCATGGTTCCGATAATAATGTAGCGATATATCGTTCCATTCCCATGACGGTTCGATAGTGGAAGATCAACGCGATGTGACCAACCTAACCTCTGAAAATGCTTAAGCATATTCTTTTCTGATTCGACCATCTTATCGTGCAGACGTCGAAAGAAATCTAAATAAAAAAATCAAAAAAAAATAAGAGTTCGGCTAAAATTTGCGTATTTCCTGTTAAGGAATTTTTTTTAAAGAGAAATTGCAACATTTCAATAAGTTGATATAAAAGTAAATCCCTTATTAATATAATAAATAGAACTCTTTAGTTATTGCTTTATTCGACTGGGAATCTTCCAGAGCACCGAATAATTCGAGGAGTACTTAAAAAGATTACCTCGAACAATAAGACAAGCCCACTTAGTGTCCAAATCACGAAGGTAATTTGTTTGATTCCACAATAAATAGTGGGTACGGCTTGATGTGTGTGTGTTTTTTTTAATTAAGTGTTAAAAGTGTCGCCTAAGAGTCTCCACAAAAGCGAACACGTGGAAGGTCACCACACTACCACTTACCTAGTTAGAGCTGTTGTGTGTGCTGAATACCTCACGCTGCAAAAGATCATATCTGCAAAGCCAGAAAGAAAATTTTAATACAAAAGAAATTTATTTCCTTTACACCCGCGGCGCCCACGTCCAACACGCCCAACTCAACAACTGTAAAAAAAAAAAGGTAATCCATTCTTCATTCTTTGAACGCAGCTAATTTTAAATATGGGTTTTTTCTCTTGAACGTTAGTCAAAGTCGATATCCGAAGGGCAAACACATCTGCTGACTGGGGCCTTCAAACGTGTCCTACAAGCCACGGGTGACGTCACCGACGCACATTGCTCCAGTCAGCTATCGAGTTCAGGTGACCTGGCATCGAGCCTAAGTTACCAACCGCCGTCAGCGAGGTGTTAGAATCTCTGGAAGGCTCAAAACCAGCCCCACAGACAGTGAATAAATATATATTTATCACTGCCAACTCTCTCCAGCTATCATCCTTTTACATAATCATCCTCACATCCCATCAACCAAACATCATATCATCCATACATTACCTTCAACGTCCAACGAGGTCCAGTGCTGACGCGCAAGGCGCAACTTAAATTAAGATTATTTACTTGTTTTTCTTTAGGTTATTGTGTCAAATTCACTAATAACGTAATTACTCAAGAAAGTAGGTATTCTCATTCAGCTCAAACACGATCACCCATACATGCATATGATATAATTGTTTTTTTTTTAATTAGCAAAGAGTATGTAGCGAGCATAAGCACTCTTTTCCACAAAAAGAGTCTCAAAACCTGGGATCACACCTGCCAACAAGTCGTGCGCAGCGTTGCCGAAGTGGCACAATTGTGCCATTTTGGCACCCTTCAGTCTGGATTGGCACCTTGGCACCTTTAGCTCTCATTTGGCACCCTAAGAGTTTGATACATTTTAATGAAGAAAACTTAATAAAGTCATTCAAAAAAGACTGAAAGGAATGTTTTTTTTCAAGTAGTGAAACATACATATCGTGTGTGTGTGTATTAATTCATGTACAAATAATCGTAATGATACTTTATGAAAAAGTATTTGTTTTTTGTGTTTTTAAATGCCTTTCTACCTTTGAAAGGCTAGTGGCACCCAGTTGGCACCTTTGGTTACCGAAAATGGCACCTTAAAAATTTTTACTGCGGCAACGCTGGTCGTGCGCACTTCTTATCTGGAGGGGAGATTTCGGTGAGTAAAAAAATTGAAAAGACCATATACAATTTTATGTAAGATATATCATATGGATGAATCGGAGCAGTGTCTCACATCAGAACTAGAAGAGTGAATCTTTGAACTTAAATTGAACATAAGTTTAGAAGTTGCGATAAGCATTATTATAAAATATAATTTTAAGAGAATAATTATAACATTGAGTGATTTCGGTATACACTTGCAGGGTATAGACATTGTTGTCTTCTTTCATAAAAATTAAGATCACTAGATAATAAAAAAAAGGATTAATGAACTTGAATTATAGCTTTTGATACTTAAATAAATAATCAACATATGTTACTAAATAATTGGTGCACATTTATAACAATCAATATGGTGCTTGATTAGAGCGTTGCGTGTGCTTAGAAGGGTGGATTTCGGCAGGTTAGTTTCGGCGGTGAGAAGATGAGTCTGACATAAGGTTTTATGGGACTTCGCTTTAGGGGTTATCGCAAAAAGGTCATAGAGTGGTGCGGTAGCCATGGAGTTTCTACCAAAGGTAGCAAACGGTGGGAGGGTCACACTCCGGAGCTAATACCACCTAATAGTTCCAATAAAGATAAAGTTGTTGATTTAGTTTTGTAATGGTATTGTTAGCAGTTATATTAGTATACACTTAGGCATGTTTTAAATGTACGGCAGTCCAGTGGTGTTTGCAAGATCCCACCCCTCCGACGAGATAGCCTAATGGCGGATGCTAGCATGCCTACAAGCATTCGACCGACTGGACAACCTACTTCACCTTCTCTGGTGTCTTTGAGAATCCTGTGGTTCAAAGGGATCAGTGATGATGATGCTGGACATCACACATTCGTGAAGTAGGAACAGCAGTTCCGTTACACAGGTGGCGCCCATCGTGGGGCCAGAATTTTGTTGCATTTTGTACGGTCATATAGCAGCCAATATAGTTGGCTTTTTAGTTTTAAATAGCTCAGACAATGAATATTTCATACCAAAACAATTTCATTGATTTTGTCATAGGTCCAGGAGTACAGTTTATAAAACAGAACTCCGCGTAGCGATTCCCTTGATAATTTGATAAACAAAGAAAAAAAAAAAAAAAAAGATTTAAGTTGGGAAATTCTTTGAGAATTCAGTGACCTGAAAGATGTTTAGATATTATAACTTTTTCAGAATAGCATTGCCTTTAAGATTGATTTTAAAATATTTTAAACACTGGCCTGGAGGATTTCTTCGGACGACCGGAGGGTATAGGTTCAATAAGACCACGGCTCTGATCGCAGCGCCCGAGTTATGTTCCAGCCTATATATTGCTCTGAGTTAGTACCGTTCCAGTACAAACAATTGTTGCCCCTAAATATATATAAAAAAAAAAAAGAAACAAATATGAACGCTAACTATTACAAAAAAAAAAAAAAAAAAAAAAAAAAAAAAAAAAAAAAAAAAAACAAATAAGAAACTTAAACCAGCTTTGTAGGATTGTTCTCTTGAGCTTTTAGCAGGCTAAGCGACCAATGTAGATAAGCATGGAATTCGCTTATCTCAATGCAGCGCTTAGGTGATAGATCAGTTCGTTTATAAACTACATATCCATTATAAATCAACAAACTTCTTTTAATTTTAATAATTTTTACCGTCGAACTTGCCATATGCAGACCACTTTTCTAAGCACACAACAAATGATTATAGAACAAATTTTCGAAATTTTTAGTTTGCCTTCGAGGCCCCCCTACCTTTCCTTTTTTTTTGAATTCACACTTTGTTTGAGTTGAAATCTTAACAAAAATCTCAACTTTTATTCTATCATTCCGTTTTAAGAGCACAGACCTAAGAAATTCAAACATACTCGTTTAAATATAAATTTATATAATGCCACCAAAAACCCAAACTGTAAATCGCATCACGCGAAAAACTAACATTGAAGAAGATGGAAATAATACAAACTCTGTAGGTAACACAAATGAGGAACAAGATACCGAGGAACCACTCCCTGCCGGATCGCGTCAAGGAAACCTTTCTCAAGATGAGAACCTAAAAAGATATATACAAAATATTGTAACAGCTGCAATAGGCTTAACTAGGGCTGAAGATCTACTAATGCGTCAGGAAGAATGTGAGGCCGAGAGACTTAAAACAGACCAGCGTATAAGTAGGATTATAAGAGAAGAAATGAGAGCAATGGGTATACCTCGGCGAAGCGGTGTCGATGATCTCAATGTTCAATTGCCTGTAGACCAGAGTACCTTGAATGTTAGCCTGCTGCGAAATCAAAACAGGTTACAAAATGGGGAGGAAATAAACCAACCCCCAAACCTGAACCAGAACCAAATTGAAAATCAGAACGAAAATCCAAACCCAAATAATAGAAATCAAGTTCGAAACCAAGTTGCTAATCAAAACCAAGATAGACCTTTGAGCAATGCTCCTGAAAGTACTCGTGAAGACATAGAAAATTTTTATCCAAGTGAGAATTTTCAAAACTTCATGAATCGCTTAGATAATTTAAATTTAAACTCCGCCGGGACGAGTAATCAAATGTCGAATCCAACATCGTGGGCTCGTCCTGTCGATTTTAAGAAATGGGGTCTAAGATTTGATAACGAAAAAATGTCTGTCGACGATTTTCTTTTTCGGTTAAATCGCTTAAAGATCTCCTACAAGGTTACGTGGGAAGATGTTTTTCTACATTTTCATATTTTTGTAGCGGGTAAGGTTGAAGTTTGGTTCTGGACTTATCTTAAAGCCAACCCTGGTGCCAACTGGCGTCATTTAGAGTTAGCACTCTTAGAGACTTATATAGAAGTCTCGACACCGACACTGAAATATCAAGAAAAATGTTTGACCGACGTCAAAGTCAGACAGAAAGTTTCGACGACTTCTACCAAGATATTTTGAAACTAAATTCTCGGTTGCAAGTACCTAAATCATCTCAAGAACTAATTGACCTTATTAAGCAAAATGTCAAAAGAAGAACTGGGGAACTATTAATAACTTTCTCTACAAACGCTTTGCCAGAAATGGCATACGTTTGTCGTAAAATAGAAAAACGTTTAGGTCAGTATGAAAGCTGGCGATCCAAAACGCTCCCGGTTACTACTGCAAACACTAGAGCTTAAGTAAATAAATGAGCTGGATTTCCAAAGCGAAGAATCTTACGATGTCGATGCTATAGAGGCTTTCACACAGCAAAGGAATCCCATTTCATATATTTGCTGGAACTGTAAAACTAAGGGCCATTCCTTTAAACAATGTCCTAGTGCAAAAAGGAACTTATTCTGCTATCGGTGTGGCCTAGAAAACACCACGTCTCCTAAGTGCAATAAGTGTACGGGAAACCGGGACCGGGGCAATCCAACCGGGGAGATTTGCCCTCCACTGGTGAACCCGGAACAGAAAACATTATAGAAAACTCAAACCCATTAGTTATTACAAATTCACTTGACTCGTCCAACCTGAATGATTTTAATAATACTCCACAGTATTCTAATTTACCGACCATGTCCAATGATAGTACCGTTAAACTAAAACCAAATTCAAATAAAGAAGTTCTAAAGAGATCGCCTATCGGATTTAATAATTTGAAAGATGAATCTTCTTCAAATACAGAACAGAATCGCCCATCCTTACACGAACGATTAAGACGATATTACGAGGTGCGTGAACGAATTTTTAACACTCCTTCTAAACGTACTCTCAAATTAAGAGAGATATTCAAACAAAAACGGAGAGTACATAGAGCTATCTGTTCTACCACAATTTGTAATACTTACAACCCTGACCCTCATGATCCAAGGCCATACGCTGACGTTTTAATTTTTGGCAAATTAATGCGAGGCCTTTTAGATAGCGGAGCTGGCATTAGCTGTTTGGGAGCCGGATGTCTCGAATTTCTAAACGCCGAAGGTATTTCTTTTAAATCACGTAGTTACAAAGTTAAAACAGCTAGTGGTCAGGCCCAACCAATCATAGGTGAATTATTGACATTAGTTACGTATGGAGGTGTTTCAAAGTATATTCTGGTGTACTTGGTGCCCTCATTGGAACAGCCTTTATACCTGGGAGTAAATTTTTGGAGTTCATTTGGAATTGCAACAAACATTATTCCGCCAATTTCGGCAATCTCTTCCATAGCAAGGTCTCAGGATCCAAATGCTCACGAACTGTCTGCAGATCATACCAAAAGTTTAGAAAATGTAATAAGCTTATTTCCTTGCGCAGCCAAACTCGGGCTTGGGAGGACTTCGCTCGAAGAACATATAATAAATACAGGTGATGCCGAGCCCGTAAAACAACGTCATTACCCGGTCTCTCCAGCGGTACAGGCCCTAATATATGAGGAACTGGATAGAATGATCGCTTTAGGGGTCATTGAAGAAAGCCAAAGTGCTTGGAGCTCTCCTATGGTCTTAGTACAGAAGCCAGGGAAAAATCGCCTGTGCCTTGACTCTAGGAAAGTGAATATAGCCACTAAGAAAGACGCCTATCCACTCCATCATGTTGACGGGCTTCTAAGTCGCCAGACAAATACGCACTTCATATCCACCGTGGATCTGAAGGACGCATTTTGGCAGATACCATTGGAGAGCACTTCTAGGGAAAAGACCGCGTTTACCGTGCCCGGCAGGCCCTTATATCAATTCACGGTAATGCCCTTTGGCCTCTGCAATGCTGCACAGCGACTTTGCAGACTCATGGACAAAGTGGTTCCTCACGAATTGAGACAACATATTTATGTTTATTTGGATGATTTGTTGGTTGTTTCGTCAACATTTGAGGAACATATAACCATCCTTGCTAAGCTTGCCATTCTTTTGAAAAACGCTGGCCTAACAATAAACTTAGCCAAATCGAAATTTTGTTTCAAAGAGCTAAAGTTCTTAGGGTTTATCATAGGAGGAGGATGTATCCAGACAGATCCAGACAAAGTATCAGCGATTAGGGATTTTCCCACACCGAAAACAGCCAGACAGGTTAGGCGGTTTTTGGGTCTGTCAGGATGGTATCGACGGTTCGTCAACAATTATTCGGCCCTAGCATCTCCGTTGACAGATACACTCAAGAAAGGCAAATCATTTAGTTTTACACCAGAAGCAGTAAAAGCCTTCGAAGAACTTAAAGACGCTTTAACCTCCGCACCTATTTTAGTTAATCCAGATTTCAGTAAGCCGTTTAAAATTCTGTGCGACGCATCCACGACCGGTGTGGGCAGTGTGTTGTGTCAGGAAGACGAGGATAAAGTAGAGAGACCAATATACTATTATTCACATAAGCTTACATCAGCACAGCGAAATTACAGCATTACGGAGCTGGAATGCCTAGCCGCGGTTCTAGGGGTTGAAAAATTTCGCTCATACGTTGAGGGACAGGAATTTACAATAGTGACTGATCATGCGAGCCTGCGGTGGCTCATGAGTCAAAGGGATCTAAATGGGCGGTTAGCACGTTGGAGTCTTAGGCTTCAACGTTTTTCTTTTGAAATAATGCATAGGAAGGGCACTCAAAATGTCGTTCCGGATGCGCTTTCGCGTGTCTTTAGTGTCGACGAAATAATATCTGAGAAAAGTAGCACCATAGGTCCTTCCGATGTTCTATGCATTGATCTAACAGATCCGGCATTTAAATCGAACGAGTATGTTCAATTAATAAAGACAATCGAGGAAAGTCAAAATCAGCTACCGGACCTTCGGGTTTCCGAATCCTATGTTTACAAGAAAGTCAAACCCAGCACAGGGGACCCAAAAGAAGATGATTACACCTGGAAACTCTGGATCCCAACCATGTTGACTACTCGTTTGATCCGTTTGGCTCATGATCCTCCTCGAGCATCGCATGGTGGAATCGCTAAGACATTATATCGTCTGCGTGACCGGTTTTACTGGCCTAATATGGCGGCTCAGGTGAGAACGTTCAAAGGCGAATGCAGTGTCTGCAAAGCGTCCAAGGCTCCAAACTCTGTCCTTAGACCACCGATGGGTCAAGCCTTCATGGTTGATAGACCATTCCAACACGTCTATGTGGATTTTTTAGGGCCTTACCCAAGATCAAAAAAAGGTAATACCCATATAATAGTGTGCCTTGATCAACTCACAAAGTTTGTTCTCGTTAAAGCGCTACGAAAAGCTACAGGTGAAACCGCTATAGGTTTTTTGGAAGATGAAGTTTTTTCGGTGTTCGGTGTACCCGAATCTCTTCTGTCTGACAACGGTAAGCAATTCATTGGTAAAGAATTTTCGAAATTTCTCACAAGCTATGGAACGAAGCATATAAAAACAGCTTCTCATTCACCTCAGGCAAATGCCAGCGAAAGGGTCAACCGCTCGATCCTCGCGGCAATCCGGTCCTATATAGGTTCCGATCAATCCACCTGGGACAAGCATTTGCTATCAATAGTAAGCGCACTGCGTTCGACTGTTCATTCGGCGATAGCAATGTCGCCTCATGAAGCCCTGTTCGGGCAGTGCAAGATTGAGCACGTCTCAGATTATAAGCTACTCAAAAGACTAAACAGTTTAAACAATTCCGAATTCAGTATCTTACCCAAATCCGCCAAGATGAACATCCTTCACGAAAGGATTAAGGAATCCTTAGCACAGTCGCACACAAGTTATGAAAAATCATATAATCTCAGAAGCAAAAGTCGTTTGTATAAAGTAGGACAAAATGTTTTCAAGCGAAATTTCATCCTAAGTGATGCAGCTTAAAACCGCAATGCAAAGTTATGCCCAAAATTCATACCAGCCATAGTCAAAAGCGTAGTAGGAAACAGCTTGTATGAGCTAACAGACGCTAGTGGTAATAATATAGGTGTAGTACATGCTAAAGATATTCGCGAGTAGAGTCAGTTTTCATTTCCATTTCAGGCGCGAGATGCCAGAAATTGAAATGTTGTGTATGAGCACTAATACGCCACAGTAAAATTTTTTTTTTTTCCTCGAATTATTTTTTTCTTAGCAAAATTAATTTCCCTCCAAAATCTTGAATTTACGTAAAGTCAGAGATATTATCAAAAATTATGTCGTAACTTCGTCGTTTAAATTGAGTGAACTCTGCCACCGGAAATTCCCTTATCCATGGTTCCGATAATAATGTAGCGATATATCGTTCCATTCCCATGACGGTTCGATAGTGGAAGATCAACGCGATGTGACCAACCTAACCTCTGAAAATGCTTAAGCATATTCTTTTCTGATTCGACCATCTTATCGTGCAGACGTCGAAAGAAATCTAAATAAAAAAATCAAAAAAAAAAAAGAGTTCGGCTAAAATTTGCGTATTTCCTGTTAAGGAATTTTTTTTAAAGAGAAATTGCAACATTTCAATAAGTTGATATAAAAGTAAATCCCTTATTAATATAATAAATAGAACTCTTTAGTTATTGCTTTATTCGACTGGGAATCTTCCAGAGCACCGAATAATTCGAGGAGTACTTTAAAAGATTACCTCGAACAATAAGACAAGCCCACTTAGTGTCCAAATCACGAAGGTAATTTGTTTGATTCCACAATAAATAGTGGGTACGGCTTGAAGTGTGTGTTTTTTTTTAAATTAAGTGTTAAAAGTGTCGCCTAAGAGTCTCCACAAAAGCGAACACGTGGAAGGTCACCACACTACCACTTACCTAGTTAGAGCTGTTGTGTGTGCTGAATACCTCACGCTGCAAAAGATCATATCTGCAAAGCCAGAAAGAAAATTTTAGTACAAAAGAAATTTATTTCCTTTACACCCGCGGCGCCCACGTCCAACACGCCCAACTCAACAACTGTAAAAAAAAAAAGGTAATCCATTCTTCATTCTTTGAACGCAGCTAATTTTAAATATGGGTTTTTTCTCTTGAACGTTAGTCAAAGTCGATATCCGAAGGGCAAACACATCTGCTGACTGGGGCCTTCAAACGTGTCCTACAAGCCACGGGTGACGTCACCGACGCACATTGCTCCAGTCAGCTATCGAGTTCAGGTGACCTGGCATCGAGCCTAAGTTACCAACCGCCGTCAGCGAGGTGTTAGAATCTCTGGAAGGCTCAAAACCAGCCCCACAGACAGTGAATAAATATATATTTATCACTGCCAACTCTCTCCAGCTATCATCCTTTTACATAATCATCCTCACATCCCATCAACCAAACATCATATAATCCATACATTACCTTCAACGTCCAACGAGGTCCAGTGCTGACGCGCAAGGCGCAACTTAAATTAAGATTATTTACTTGTTTTTCTTTAGGTTATTGTGTCAAATTCACTAATAACGTAATTACTCAAGAAAGTAGGTATTCTCATTCAGCTCAAACACGATCACCCATACATGCATATGATATAATTGTTTTTTTTTTAATTAGCAAAGAGTATGTAGCGAGCATAAGCACTCTTTTCCACAAAAAGAGTCTCAAAACCTGGGATCACACCTGCCAACAAGCAGCGTTGCCCCCCTACTACAATTGTAGCGTTTTTGCTACATTTTTTTCCAAAAAAAATCTGCTCCTTACATTCGTAAAATATTCGCAAAACGCTACAATTTCAGAGAATCAGAACACAAATCAATTTGCATTCATTTAGAACCAAACATTGTGTTAGGAAAAATTAAAAAAGTTTCCATTTGACTGCGAAAAAAATGCAGTTATTTTAAGCGATCAATATATTTTGTTAGTGGGGTCTTAGATGTTGCTAATTTTGGATTAATTTAAGGAAAGCCAAAAGTTTGCAGGGAAAGCCAACATTTAAAATTTTATGCAGCTATATGCTAACGCTATGCAGTTTTCTTCATAGCAGTGCGACAGCAGAACGATGTTTTTCAAGAAAAGGCGATTCGAGAAACAATTCAAATATTTCGACTGTTGATGCGATATTGCCGTCACAGGAACTTTTAAGAGATATCGAATGATCCACCTTCCACCCGCTTCATTAGTTAGCTACACACAAGTTTTTTTATATCATTTCATAACGCCACTCATTACAAAAATACAATTATATAAATTAAAAATATGAAGTTGAAGAAATGTTGAGGTAATTATTTTTGGTAAACCTATAGAACTAAATTTTTACGTTGTGTTAGCCTTTTTTATAATGTTTACTTTGGTGAAACAAAATTTTAAGTTTTCGTTGACATGTTTACTTTATTTAACAAAAGGAATGTCAGTTTTTAACTAATGTATATAGATTCTACTACATTTTAATGCCGCGACGCTACATTTTTGGCACGTTGAGGGGGCAACACTGCCAACAAGTCGTGCGCACTTCTTATCTGGAGGGGAGATTTCGGTGAGTAAAAAAATTGAAAAGACCATATACAATTTTATGTAAGATATATCATATGGATGAATCGGAGCAGTGTCTCACATCAGAACTAGAAGAGTGAATCTTTGAACTTAAATTGAACATAAGTTTAGAAGTTGCGATAAGCATTATTATAAAATATAATTTTAAGAGAATAATTATAACATTGAGTGATTTCGGTATACACTTGCAGGGTATAGACATTGTTGTCTTCTTTCATAAAAATTACTCAAGAACTCGCTTGAGAGACCTAGGGTTAGTGAACTTGAAAGTTTTAATTGATAATGAGATTCAATGGTCGTTTTAATTTGCTCAAAAACTATACACTTAATTTTTTTTTGCCATGCTATTAAGATCACTAGATAATAAAAAAAAGGATTAATGAACTTGAATTATAGCTTTTGATACTTAAATAAATAATCAACATATGTTACTAAATAATTGGTGCACATTTATAACAATCAATATGGTGCTTGATTAGAGCGTTGCGTGTGCTTAGAAGGGTGGATTTCGGCAGGTTAGTTTCGGCGGTGAGAAGATGAGTCTGACATAAGGTTTTATGGGACTTCGCTTTAGGGGTTATCGCAAAAAGGTCATAGAGTGGTGCGGTAGCCATGGAGTTTCTACCAAAGGTAGCAAACGGTGGGAGGGTCACACTCCGGAGCTAATACCACCTAATAGTTCCAATAAAGATAAAGTTGTTGATTTAGTTTTGTAATGGTATTGTTAGCAGTTATATTAGTATACACTTAGGCATGTTTTAAATGTACGGCAGTCCAGTGGTGTTTGCAAGATCCCACCCCTCCGACGAGATAGCCTAATGGCGGATGCTAGCATGCCTACAAGCATTCGACCGACTGGACAACCTACTTCACCTTCTCTGGTGTCTTTGAGAATCCTGTGGTTCAAAGGGATCAGTGATGATGATGCTGGACATCACACATTCGTGAAGTAGGAACAGCAGTTCCGTTACACAGGTGGCGCCCATCGTGGGGCCAGAATTTTGTTGCATTTTGTACGGTCATATAGCAGCCAATATAGTTGGCTTTTTAGTTTTAAATAGCTCAGACAATGAATATTTCATACCAAAACAATTTCATTGATTTTGTCATAGGTCCAGGAGTACAGTTTATAAAACAGAACTCCGCGTAGCGATTCCCTTGATAATTTGATAAACAAAGAAAAAAAAAAAAAAAAGATTTAAGTTGGGAAATTCTTTGAGAATTCAGTGACCTGAAAGATGTTTAGATATTATAACTTTTTCAGAATAGCATTGCCTTTAAGATTGATTTTAAAATATTTTAAACACTGGCCTGGAGGATTTCTTCGGACGACCGGAGGGTATAGGTTCAATAAGACCACGGCTCTGATCGCAGCGCCCGAGTTATGTTCCAGCCTATATATTGCTCTGAGTTAGTACCGTTCCAGTACAAACAATTGTTGCCCCTAAATATATATAAAAAAAAAAAAGAAACAAATATGAACGCTAACTATTACAAAAAAAAAAAAAAAAAAAAAAAAAAAAAAAAAAACAAATAAGAAACTTAAACCAGCTTTGTAGGATTGTTCTCTTGAGCTTTTAGCAGGCTAAGCGACCAATGTAGATAAGCATGGAATTCGCTTATCTCAATGCAGCGCTTAGGTGATAGATCAGTTCGTTTATAAACTACATATCCATTATAAATCAACAAACTTCTTTTAATTTTAATAATTTTTACCGTCGAACTTGCCATATGCAGACCACTTTTCTAAGCACACAACAAATGATTATAGAACAAATTTTCGAAATTTTTAGTTTGCCTTCGAGGCCCCCCTACCTTTCCTTTTTTTTTGAATTCACACTTTGTTTGAGTTGAAATCTTAACAAAAATCTCAACTTTTATTCTATCATTCCGTTTTAAGAGCACAGACCTAAGAAATTCAAACATACTCGTTTAAATATAAATTTATATAATGCCACCAAAAACCCAAACTGTAAATCGCATCACGCGAAAAACTAACATTGAAGAAGATGGAAATAATACAAACTCTGTAGGTAACACAAATGAGGAACAAGATACCGAGGAACCACTCCCTGCCGGATCGCGTCAAGGAAACCTTTCTCAAGATGAGAACCTAAAAAGATATATACAAAATATTGTAACAGCTGCAATAGGCTTAACTAGGGCTGAAGATCTACTAATGCGTCAGGAAGAATGTGAGGCCGAGAGACTTAAAACAGACCAGCGTATAAGTAGGATTATAAGAGAAGAAATGAGAGCAATGGGTATACCTCGGCGAAGCGGTGTCGATGATCTCAATGTTCAATTGCCTGTAGACCAGAGTACCTTGAATGTTAGCCTGCTGCGAAATCAAAACAGGTTACAAAATGGGGAGGAAATAAACCAACCCCCAAACCTGAACCAGAACCAAATTGAAAATCAGAACGAAAATCCAAACCCAAATAATAGAAATCAAGTTCGAAACCAAGTTGCTAATCAAAACCAAGATAGACCTTTGAGCAATGCTCCTGAAAGTACTCGTGAAGACATAGAAAATTTTTATCCAAGTGAGAATTTTCAAAACTTCATGAATCGCTTAGATAATTTAAATTTAAACTCCGCCGGGACGAGTAATCAAATGTCGAATCCAACATCGTGGGCTCGTCCTGTCGATTTTAAGAAATGGGGTCTAAGATTTGATAACGAAAAAATGTCTGTCGACGATTTTCTTTTTCGGTTAAATCGCTTAAAGATCTCCTACAAGGTTACGTGGGAAGATGTTTTTCTACATTTTCATATTTTTGTAGCGGGTAAGGTTGAAGTTTGGTTCTGGACTTATCTTAAAGCCAACCCTGGTGCCAACTGGCGTCATTTAGAGTTAGCACTCTTAGAGACTTATATAGAAGTCTCGACACCGACACTGAAATATCAAGAAAAATGTTTGACCGACGTCAAAGTCAGACAGAAAGTTTCGACGACTTCTACCAAGATATTTTGAAACTAAATTCTCGGTTGCAAGTACCTAAATCATCTCAAGAACTAATTGACCTTATTAAGCAAAATGTCAAAAGAAGAACTGGGGAACTATTAATAACTTTCTCTACAAACGCTTTGCCAGAAATGGCATACGTTTGTCGTAAAATAGAAAAACGTTTAGGTCAGTATGAAAGCTGGCGATCCAAAACGCTCCCGGTTACTACTGCAAACACAAGAGCTTAAGTAAATCAGTAAATGAGCTGGATTTCCAAAGCGAAGAATCTTACGATGTCGATGCTATAGAGGCTTTCACACAGCAAAGGAATCCCATTTCATATATTTGCTGGAACTGTAAAACTAAGGGCCATTCCTTTAAACAATGTCCTAGTGCAAAAAGGAACTTATTCTGCTATCGGTGTGGCCTAGAAAACACCACGTCTCCTAAGTGCAATAAGTGTACGGGAAACCGGGACCGGGGCAATCCAACCGGGGAGATTTGCCCTCCACTGGTGAACCCGGAACAGAAAACATTATAGAAAACTCAAACCCATTAGTTATTACAAATTCACTTGACTCGTCCAACCTGAATGATTTTAATAATACTCCACAGTATTCTAATTTACCGACCATGTCCAATGATAGTACCGTTAAACTAAAACCAAATTCAAATAAAGAAGTTCTAAAGAGATCGCCTATCGGATTTAATAATTTGAAAGATGAATCTTCTTCAAATACAGAACAGAATCGCCCATCCTTACACGAACGATTAAGACGATATTACGAGGTGCGTGAACGAATTTTTAACACTCCTTCTAAACGTACTCTCAAATTAAGAGAGATATTCAAACAAAAACGGAGAGTACATAGAGCTATCTGTTCTACCACAATTTGTAATACTTACAACCCTGACCCTCATGATCCAAGGCCATACGCTGACGTTTTAATTTTTGGCAAATTAATGCGAGGCCTTTTAGATAGCGGAGCTGGCATTAGCTGTTTGGGAGCCGGATGTCTCGAATTTCTAAACGCCGAAGGTATTTCTTTTAAATCACGTAGTTACAAAGTTAAAACAGCTAGTGGTCAGGCCCAACCAATCATAGGTGAATTATTGACATTAGTTACGTATGGAGGTGTTTCAAAGTATATTCTGGTGTACTTGGTGCCCTCATTGGAACAGCCTTTATACCTGGGAGTAAATTTTTGGAGTTCATTTGGAATTGCAACAAACATTATTCCGCCAATTTCGGCAATCTCTTCCATAGCAAGGTCTCAGGATCCAAATGCTCACGAACTGTCTGCAGATCATACCAAAAGTTTAGAAAATGTAATAAGCTTATTTCCTTGCGCAGCCAAACTCGGGCTTGGGAGGACTTCGCTCGAAGAACATATAATAAATACAGGTGATGCCGAGCCCGTAAAACAACGTCATTACCCGGTCTCTCCAGCGGTACAGGCCCTAATATATGAGGAACTGGATAGAATGATCGCTTTAGGGGTCATTGAAGAAAGCCAAAGTGCTTGGAGCTCTCCTATGGTCTTAGTACAGAAGCCAGGGAAAAATCGCCTGTGCCTTGACTCTAGGAAAGTGAATATAGCCACTAAGAAAGACGCCTATCCACTCCATCATGTTGACGGGCTTCTAAGTCGCCAGACAAATACGCACTTCATATCCACCGTGGATCTGAAGGACGCATTTTGGCAGATACCATTGGAGAGCACTTCTAGGGAAAAGACCGCGTTTACCGTGCCCGGCAGGCCCTTATATCAATTCACGGTAATGCCCTTTGGCCTCTGCAATGCTGCACAGCGACTTTGCAGACTCATGGACAAAGTGGTTCCTCACGAATTGAGACAACATATTTATGTTTATTTGGATGATTTGTTGGTTGTTTCGTCAACATTTGAGGAACATATAACCATCCTTGCTAAGCTTGCCATTCTTTTGAAAAACGCTGGCCTAACAATAAACTTAGCCAAATCGAAATTTTGTTTCAAAGAGCTAAAGTTCTTAGGGTTTATCATAGGAGGAGGATGTATCCAGACAGATCCAGACAAAGTATCAGCGATTAGGGATTTTCCCACACCGAAAACAGCCAGACAGGTTAGGCGGTTTTTGGGTCTGTCAGGATGGTATCGACGGTTCGTCAACAATTATTCGGCCCTAGCATCTCCGTTGACAGATACACTCAAGAAAGGCAAATCATTTAGTTTTACACCAGAAGCAGTAAAAGCCTTCGAAGAACTTAAAGACGCTTTAACCTCCGCACCTATTTTAGTTAATCCAGATTTCAGTAAGCCGTTTAAAATTCTGTGCGACGCATCCACGACCGGTGTGGGCAGTGTGTTGTGTCAGGAAGACGAGGATAAAGTAGAGAGACCAATATACTATTATTCACATAAGCTTACATCAGCACAGCGAAATTACAGCATTACGGAGCTGGAATGCCTAGCCGCGGTTCTAGGGGTTGAAAAATTTCGCTCATACGTTGAGGGACAGGAATTTACAATAGTGACTGATCATGCGAGCCTGCGGTGGCTCATGAGTCAAAGGGATCTAAATGGGCGGTTAGCACGTTGGAGTCTTAGGCTTCAACGTTTTTCTTTTGAAATAATGCATAGGAAGGGCACTCAAAATGTCGTTCCGGATGCGCTTTCGCGTGTCTTTAGTGTCGACGAAATAATATCTGAGAAAAGTAGCACCATAGGTCCTTCCGATGTTCTATGCATTGATCTAACAGATCCGGCATTTAAATCGAACGAGTATGTTCAATTAATAAAGACAATCGAGGAAAGTCAAAATCAGCTACCGGACCTTCGGGTTTCCGAATCCTATGTTTACAAGAAAGTCAAACCCAGCACAGGGGACCCAAAAGAAGATGATTACACCTGGAAACTCTGGATCCCAACCATGTTGACTACTCGTTTGATCCGTTTGGCTCATGATCCTCCTCGAGCATCGCATGGTGGAATCGCTAAGACATTATATCGTCTGCGTGACCGGTTTTACTGGCCTAATATGGCGGCTCAGGTGAGAACGTTCAAAGGCGAATGCAGTGTCTGCAAAGCGTCCAAGGCTCCAAACTCTGTCCTTAGACCACCGATGGGTCAAGCCTTCATGGTTGATAGACCATTCCAACACGTCTATGTGGATTTTTTAGGGCCTTACCCAAGATCAAAAAAAGGTAATACCCATATAATAGTGTGCCTTGATCAACTCACAAAGTTTGTTCTCGTTAAAGCGCTACGAAAAGCTACAGGTGAAACCGCTATAGGTTTTTTGGAAGATGAAGTTTTTTCGGTGTTCGGTGTACCCGAATCTCTTCTGTCTGACAACGGTAAGCAATTCATTGGTAAAGAATTTTCGAAATTTCTCACAAGCTATGGAACGAAGCATATAAAAACAGCTTCTCATTCACCTCAGGCAAATGCCAGCGAAAGGGTCAACCGCTCGATCCTCGCGGCAATCCGGTCCTATATAGGTTCCGATCAATCCACCTGGGACAAGCATTTGCTATCAATAGTAAGCGCACTGCGTTCGACTGTTCATTCGGCGATAGCAATGTCGCCTCATGAAGCCCTGTTCGGGCAGTGCAAGATTGAGCACGTCTCAGATTATAAGCTACTCAAAAGACTAAACAGTTTAAACAATTCCGAATTCAGTATCTTACCCAAATCCGCCAAGATGAACATCCTTCACGAAAGGATTAAGGAATCCTTAGCACAGTCGCACACAAGTTATGAAAAATCATATAATCTCAGAAGCAAAAGTCGTTTGTATAAAGTAGGACAAAATGTTTTCAAGCGAAATTTCATCCTAAGTGATGCAGCTTAAAACCGCAATGCAAAGTTATGCCCAAAATTCATACCAGCCATAGTCAAAAGCGTAGTAGGAAACAGCTTGTATGAGCTAACAGACGCTAGTGGTAATAATATAGGTGTAGTACATGCTAAAGATATTCGCGAGTAGAGTCAGTTTTCATTTCCATTTCAGGCGCGAGATGCCAGAAATTGAAATGTTGTGTATGAGCACTAATACGCCACAGTAAAATTTTTTTTTTTTCCTCGAATTATTTTTTTCTTAGCAAAATTAATTTCCCTCCAAAATCTTGAATTTACGTAAAGTCAGAGATATTATCAAAAATTATGTCGTAACTTCGTCGTTTAAATTGAGTGAACTCTGCCACCGGAAATTCCCTTATCCATGGTTCCGATAATAATGTAGCGATATATCGTTCCATTCCCATGACGGTTCGATAGTGGAAGATCAACGCGATGTGACCAACCTAACCTCTGAAAATGCTTAAGCATATTCTTTTCTGATTCGACCATCTTATCGTGCAGACGTCGAAAGAAATCTAAATAAAAAAATCAAAAAAAAAAAGAGTTCGGCTAAAATTTGCGTATTTCCTGTTAAGGAATTTTTTTTAAAGAGAAATTGCAACATTTCAATAAGTTGATATAAAAGTAAATCCCTTATTAATATAATAAATAGAACTCTTTAGTTATTGCTTTATTCGACTGGGAATCTTCCAGAGCACCGAATAATTCGAGGAGTACTTTAAAAGATTACCTCGAACAATAAGACAAGCCCACTTAGTGTCCAAATCACGAAGGTAATTTGTTTGATTCCACAATAAATAGTGGGTACGGCTTGAAGTGTGTGTTTTTTTTTAAATTAAGTGTTAAAAGTGTCGCCTAAGAGTCTCCACAAAAGCGAACACGTGGAAGGTCACCACACTACCACTTACCTAGTTAGAGCTGTTGTGTGTGCTGAATACCTCACGCTGCAAAAGATCATATCTGCAAAGCCAGAAAGAAAATTTTAGTACAAAAGAAATTTATTTCCTTTACACCCGCGGCGCCCACGTCCAACACGCCCAACTCAACAACTGTAAAAAAAAAAAGGTAATCCATTCTTCATTCTTTGAACGCAGCTAATTTTAAATATGGGTTTTTTCTCTTGAACGTTAGTCAAAGTCGATATCCGAAGGGCAAACACATCTGCTGACTGGGGCCTTCAAACGTGTCCTACAAGCCACGGGTGACGTCACCGACGCACATTGCTCCAGTCAGCTATCGAGTTCAGGTGACCTGGCATCGAGCCTAAGTTACCAACCGCCGTCAGCGAGGTGTTAGAATCTCTGGAAGGCTCAAAACCAGCCCCACAGACAGTGAATAAATATATATTTATCACTGCCAACTCTCTCCAGCTATCATCCTTTTACATAATCATCCTCACATCCCATCAACCAAACATCATATAATCCATACATTACCTTCAACGTCCAACGAGGTCCAGTGCTGACGCGCAAGGCGCAACTTAAATTAAGATTATTTACTTGTTTTTCTTTAGGTTATTGTGTCAAATTCACTAATAACGTAATTACTCAAGAAAGTAGGTATTCTCATTCAGCTCAAACACGATCACCCATACATGCATATGATATAATTGTTTTTTTTTTAATTAGCAAAGAGTATGTAGCGAGCATAAGCACTCTTTTCCACAAAAAGAGTCTCAAAACCTGGGATCACACCTGCCAACAAGTCGTGCGCACTTCTTATCTGGAGGGGAGATTTCGGTGAGTAAAAAAATTGAAAAGACCATATACAATTTTATGTAAGATATATCATATGGATGAATCGGAGCAGTGTCTCACATCAGAACTAGAAGAGTGAATCTTTGAACTTAAATTGAACATAAGTTTAGAAGTTGCGATAAGCATTATTATAAAATATAATTTTAAGAGAATAATTATAACATTGAGTGATTTCGGTATACACTTGCAGGGTATAGACATTGTTGTCTTCTTTCATAAAAATTACTCAAGAACTCGCTTGAGAGACCTAGGGTTAGTGAACTTGAAAGTTTTAATTGATAATGAGATTCAATGGTCGTTTTAATTTGCTCAAAAACTATACACTTAATTTTTTTTTGCCATGCTATTAAGATCACTAGATAATAAAAAAAAGGATTAATGAACTTGAATTATAGCTTTTGATACTTAAATAAATAATCAACATATGTTATGGTAAACTGGGGCACATTCGTTACTTTTTTTTCATAGGCCCATTTTGCCGTTTTTAAAGCCTTCAACAGAACTTGTTTTTTGTTCTCCAGGTAGTTTGAATAGTGGTAATTAATTCTTGGAAGAAATATTCTTCATATTATTCACCGTACTGGAACTCTAACCATTTTAAAAACTTACCTCTGTTTGATGAAAGTGCCCCGGCACGGGGCAGCTTCGTCATTCAACGGGGATCATTCAGCATCCTAAAAACGTCAAAGAAAACATGAAGAGTTAACTATCCATTTCATATACATATCGTCGGCTGAGTACTATCTTGTTCAATGGGCCATTTTTCACAAAATTCAGTTCGGTATTGCAGATTGGCGCAAACTATTTTGTTCAACATATCTCTTTTAGTTTTTCAAGTTATGGAAAACAGCTTTGTTCAATATGACACATTTCTAACTCTTTTGGGTGTCATTTTTGTTCATCTATTTTGGTCAATGTCCACTGTTTTTGTGTTTAATATTAAAAAAAAAAATTCCAACTTGTCATTGCTCCATACAATATTTTTTAATATCCAAATTGACTTCCATATTGATATTAATATATAACTCATTTAGAAGAAAAGAAAAACATTCAGTGTGACTTGTTTTAAAACTAAAATTGCCTTTACACGAGCAATACTTATGTTTTCTGGTTTGATTTCTCTTCAAAAAACTATATAGCCAATCTTCCGAAGCATCCTTAGATATGTTCTTCAGCGCATATTCATACGCCAGCTTTCGAAACGAACTGTAAGTCAACCCAAAGTAATGAAAAGCCGACTTCTTAACATAAGAAACGAGTTCTTCCCCTTGAACTCTAGTGAAGACTTGTTTGGAGGTATTCTTCGATTAAAATTTCACTGCACTTTCGGAGTCCGATGGCTCTTCCCAAGGCTCCCATTTCAAGCCTTGATTGCAAGGCCTGACGTTTTATCATGTATTTTCTTCTTGCAGATGAAATAGTTTCATTTTGCATTAAGACATCTGCAACTGTCTTCTTCATGAAATTTTCGTTGATGGAGTTTCTATTGATTTTCCTTTTATTATTTCAAACCATATTTACACTAAAACTAGAAAGACTAAAATCAAAACTTAATTTCGGGGTACATTCGGCACCTGCTCAAACTGCCCCAAAGCCATATGACGAATCTTCCCCTACGTCACAAAATTGCTTAATTTTTCACATGTGCTTAGCAGTTTTAGAAACAGACTTTTCCCTTTATTATTTTAACTTCCTAACGTATAATACTTGGTAATGAATGAAGTCTGCATTCCATATGGCAATTTTTTCACTTAGAAAATCACTACTTACCACATATCCAAAATAGCAACGGAGAGTGGGAAAACACAAAACTGCACACAACTTTCTTGAATGCGAGACTACTAATGTCAAACTAGGAAGGTGTTCGTGAGTTCAGTAATAGATGCATTCAACGCAATTTTTATTTCTTAATTCAGCAAGCATCCAGTCGAAAATAGCTTTGACGAATGTGCCCCGATAATGAATGTGCCCCAGTTTACCATACTAAATAATTGGTGCACATTTATAACAATCAATATGGTGCTTGATTAGAGCGTTGCGTGTGCTTAGAAGGGTGGATTTCGGCAGGTTAGTTTCGGCGGTGAGAAGATGAGTCTGACATAAGGTTTTATGGGACTTCGCTTTAGGGGTTATCGCAAAAAGGTCATAGAGTGGTGCGGTAGCCATGGAGTTTCTACCAAAGGTAGCAAACGGTGGGAGGGTCACACTCCGGAGCTAATACCACCTAATAGTTCCAATAAAGATAAAGTTGTTGATTTAGTTTTGTAATGGTATTGTTAGCAGTTATATTAGTATACACTTAGGCATGTTTTAAATGTACGGCAGTCCAGTGGTGTTTGCAAGATCCCACCCCTCCGACGAGATAGCCTAATGGCGGATGCTAGCATGCCTACAAGCATTCGACCGACTGGACAACCTACTTCACCTTCTCTGGTGTCTTTGAGAATCCTGTGGTTCAAAGGGATCAGTGATGATGATGCTGGACATCACACATTCGTGAAGTAGGAACAGCAGTTCCGTTACACAATATTGTAATAGACACAAATAACAAAAAATCCATAGGAAAGGAGATATTTGCGAAAAAAAGATTTTTGTGACCTTAAGCCTTTGGTTTTCGGCAGACGCTGACACCCTACAGTATGTAGGTTTTGATACAACTGTCAAAATAGAAGTTTATACAAATTTACAGCTGGGTATCTCAAATTCCGAGATTCTTGCCTAACTTTGACTAAAATGACTGGACAATAAATATGTCATCTAAGAAAAGAAACAATGTTTAATAGAACTAAGTTACAAATTTCGAATTAAGTTAACTTGGGAATGACTTAAAAGACCCATTCCAACTTGGGTTGTTTTAAGCGCTGGAAAAAAAGGAAAACAATGTATTAAAAAAAAAAAATTCATATGAGGCCGCGGCCGGTTCCACTTTCAATCATGTTAAGGAAAACGTCCTTCCAGATAATATAGAGATATAAAAGCTTTATCACATCTAAAAGTTCGTTCGTTGAACTTTAACCAGGGTTGACCCAGATTTCCTCCACATTGCGATGAGTTGTCAAAATAAACCTGCGTTTTCCTGGATGGGCGTTGTACTATTCGGGTAGGCTCTGACTGGTGCCAACTTGGCGGCTCCCAGATGCTGTAACTTATAGTACACGTCAATTGTGCTTACTATACCTCCAAGCGGTATCCACTGGGACCTGGGATGCTCCGTCCAGAGCTGACCTGCTAAACTAGTAAGTGCGAGTGTTGACGAAGGAATCCGGAACAAAAGAATTGTGAGCGATCAACACTATAATTGCTCTGCGAACAATGACTGACTGCACGAATCTCAGTGGTCTACGAGAGCTTTCGTGTAAATGTTCCAGCGGACGAATTCGAAGGACAGCTACTCCAACATATTTGGTTTAAAGGTCTTTCAGGGTCTTTCAATACTAGGACAGGGTATTGAAGTAGAGATGGTGGCGGATGAGCTCCTGGTAAGCCAACGGCAGCACTCACACCCTTGCAGCAGGTACTGACACTGGATATTCCAGCCCTTTGTGTCCGAAGGGATCCAAAAGGACCTGGCCCTCCAGGTTGGGGGTTGTGCGTGGGTTTAACTACCCAACCACGTAAAAAAAGGACAGTTCCGAAACAACCAAAAGCCTCGGATAACGATAATGATTTTAAAGTTGACGACCCAAGCAAACGAATAAAGGACAATGACCTCCGGATCTGCACGTGGAACGTTAGATCACTTAATGGATTACGTGCAGCTGGAGAATCAGCGGACGCCCTGGACTGCTGCAAAGCAGACATAACCGCCATCCAAGAAGTGCGATGGAGTGGACCGGGCATAAAGAAGATGAAAAACTGTGACATCTACTATGGCGACTGCTACAGACAACAGAAACAGCGCTTACTTGGGTGCGGATTTGTCGTTAGAGGGAGACTCAGGGATAAGGTGATTAGCCAAAATCCAGTCAGTGAGCGTATAATGGCCATCTGCATCAGGGCTAAATTCGCCAACATTTGCCTGATATGCGCCCACGCCCCCACAGAAGAGAAAGACGACGATTCCAAAGACTGTTTCTACGAGCTCCTCGAAGAAACATTTGAGCAGTGACCTAGACACGACGTGAAAATCGTTCTTGGCGATTTCAACGCAAAACTAGGGAAGGAGGACATCTTTGGAAACACAATCGGTAAGCATAGCCTCCACAACAAAACCTCCGAAAACGGATTGAGGCTTATCGATTTTGCTGTGGGGCTAAATCTTGTTGTAAGGCCAATGCCTTTTCCAATCGAGTGTCCCTTCAATTATCCTTGAATCCCATGCCGCCAGCATTAAACATTGAAGACCAGTGGCAGCAATGCCAAGAAGCCATCAGAACCGCTGCCTCTGAGGTTCTGGGTTTCACTCGGCCACCAAAACGAAACCCATGGTTCGATGAAGAATGCAGGCAGGCAAATGCAGCCAAGCAAAGAGCACGACAAATGCTTTTGCAAACACGAACGAGGGCTGCTTACGATCAGTATAACGAGATTTACAAGGAGAGAAGAAGGGAAGAACACCGACTTCTCAAAAAGAAAAAGAAGCAGCATGAGAAGCGCTCGTTTGAGGAAATAGAGAGGTGCCATGACAGGAATGAGATTCGGAAGTTTTACCAAAAGGGTAAAAAGATCCTGCCAGGGTGGCAAGCCCCATAAAGACCAGCAGGGAAACATAGTTATAAAGTCACAGTCGCTATTAAGGATCTGAAAAGATCATTTCTGCAGACTGCTTAACGGCGATGAGGACACAAATTCCGCTGTCAGGCAGATTGCCCCATTCAGCTTCGACGATGTTCAAGAATGCCGTCCTCCCGACCTAGAAGAAGTTAAGCTTGCTATATGCAAACTTAAATCAAATAAGACTGAAGGTGCAGATGGCCTTGATGCCGAACTTTTCAAGATAGTTGGAAAGGAGCATGCACCAGCTGATCTGCATGATATGGTCGGAAGAAAGCATGCCCGATGAATGGAACCTCAGTATCGTGTGCCCGATCCTAAAGAAAGGAGATCCTCACAATTGCGCCAATTATAGAGGGATAAGCCTCCTAAACGTCGCTTATAAGATCTTGTCTGCTGTAATATGTGAACGTCTGAAACCCCACGTCAACAACTTGATAGGTCCTTATCAATGTGGTTTTAGACCAGAGAAGTCCACAATAGACCAAATTTTCACATTACGGCAGATCTTGGAAAAAACCCGAGAACATAATATCGATATTCACCATCTCTTTATCGATTTCAAGGCCGCGTATGACAGTATCTACAGAGACGAGCTGTACAGAGCCATGTCTAGTTTCGGCATCCCTGCAAAACTCGTACGACTATGCAGGATGACTTTGGAGAATTCACGCTGCTCCGTCAAGGTCGGTTAAGAACTCACCGAGACCTTTGATCTCTAAAAAGGTTTTAGACAAGGCGACAAACTGTCATGCGATTTCTTCAACATCATACTTGAACAGATTGTAAGAAACTCAAACGTCAACACCAGAGGAACAAACTTTCAAAAGTCTGTACAATTACTCGCCTATGCAGACGATATTGACGTAATGGGAAGAAAAAAGCGTGATGTCATAGGTGCTTTTGCGAGTATCGAAACAGAAGCGGCAAAAATGGGTTTGATGGTTAATGAGGGCAAAACGAAGTATATGTTGTCATCAAACAAGGACACAGAACATCGACGAATTGGACAAAACGTCACAATAGACAGGCATAACTTCGAGGTAGTACAGGACTTCGTCTACCTAGGATCCGCTGTAGACACGGACAACAACATCAGTGCGGAGATCAAACGGAGAATAACTCTTGCCAACCGCTGCTTTTTTGGGTTAAGAAGGTAATTGAGAAACAAAATCCTCTCCAGAAAAACCAAGGTAACCTTACATAAGACCTTAATCATTCCAGTCCTGCTTTACGGCGCGGAAGCATGGACCTTATCGAAAGCGGATGAGGAAACCCTTGGTCGTTTCGAAAGAAAAATTCTCCGAATGATCTTTGGTCCCGTATGCGAAGACAATGTGTGGAGAAGAAGATACAACAACGAGCTGTATGAGCTGTACCACGACATGGGCATAGCCAGAAGAGTACGCATCGCGAGGCTACGATGGTTGGGCCATGTAGAGCGGATGGACACAAACGCTCCGGCTCCGGGTGTTCGAAAGCACATTGCAGGGAAATCGCGGAAGGGGAAGACCTCGTCTTAGGTGGCGCAATCAAGTGGATGAAGACCTCAACCGACTTGGAGTGCGAAACTGGAGAGAGCTCGCCCGAAATCGAAGTCGTTATAGAAGGATGTTGGTTGAGACCCAGGTTCACCCCGAACTGTAATGCCCACCTAAGTAAGTAAGTAAGTTTCCTGGCTTAACAACAAAATCACTACACGTCCCTGTCACTTGAACAGAAATAAGTGCCATATGAAAGCCCTATTCACTTATTAGCCCCAGCAAAAACATATGGCGAGTTGAGGGCGAACCCAGTTCTAAAAAAACTCAGTTTGACATTCAGAGCGAGTTTAGGTTTTTCAAAAAACACTTCATGGCGACCATAAAGTGATCCCAGGGCTTCAACGAACTAACCTTATAATGCAGATGAGACTGGCTTCATGTACAATGCTCTTTCTTGCAGTACACATGTACCAGGTAACAAAACCGTACTGAAGCCAAAAATCTCAAAAGTTAGGATAACTTTGGTTTTTGTCTGCAATGCTACAGGTTCAGACAAGCACGTGTTTCTATAATTGGAAAATCAAAGCAATCACAATGCGTTCGAGGAAAACAAATCTTTCTCCCATACAGGTTTAATCGCGAAGCCCGAATGACCAGCACCAGTTGATAAAAGGTGTTGGACTCTATTTTTTTCATTTTATGCTCGTTGATGTGATAACATCACTGTAGAGCGATATTGGATGCAGACCCTAGCTCCATACAAAAGTACATATTAAGTAAGTATGGTCCTTCAAATTATTTGATCTTGACAAGCTAAACAAAAGATGCAAGTTTAAAGGTTCTTAATTTATTGGAACAAAAATGGAAGGATCGAAAAAAACCTTAGTTGCTTCCTAGAAAGAAGGATGTACTGTCAATGATCTAGATAGGTGACTCTATCGTACTTCCTGATTTTAAAGTACTTGAATATTTTTCGTATAGCAATAGCGGGGAGCATAAACTTTAACAAACAAACTTTATTATGAATCAGTAGTTTCAATGATAAATCTAAGGAGACATGGTGTTCCCACAATAGAAAAAAATTGACACTTGAAAAAACAATAAATATGGTAATAGCCATCGACTTGAACTTATGTAAACTGTAAACATTTCATATTTCGAGCTTTGTATCCACCGAAAAATATAATGGCAGTCAATACTTTTCGGTTAGTATATCCAACTTTCTCTTTCTGATTACAATTCCATTCCGTAATGAATTGCTCAATCAATTTCAAACAAATTGATTCACATAAACCATTAACGCAAGAACAAACCATCTTCATAATATTTCTTGTAATTCATAACTTATTACATCAATTTCAAATGCAGACAAAATCCAACCCATCCTTTTCGGATATAATCAGTGTTTGGGTATTAGCCTATTCAATGACTCGAAATACTAGCCCACTTCACCAAACAGTTCCCATAAATTTTCTACAAAACCCACGATTGTGTTTGGTTTAATGATTCTCCAAATGATGGAACAAAAGACGAAAACTGGATGTCTGCAACAACCCTGCTCAGATAAATTCCTTTATTGTTCGTCTTGTCAATATCAGCAGCAGAAGAGCTCTCTTATCAATTAATATTATGTTCTTCGTTACTGATGGGAGAAGCATTCAAAGGGGTTAAATTATAAGCCAATGTCGACTGGGCGTTAGGCTAACAAGAAGCCATAATGTATTCATTGTTTAATCTGGGATGGAATTACAAAACACATTTTGTGTTTCAAGGAAGAAACTGCCATAAGGTTGTTGGGTTTTTCTGCTTTGGCAACAACAATATACGGATAATATCTCCGAGTTCAAGGACATTTTTGAGTTACAAATAATGAAAATCGATGGAGCCACAAATAGTTATTTAAATCAATGTGTTGATTCTAGGTTTGTTCGTTGAAGACCTAAATTTTCCCTCTGGGTGCCACAGAGCGTTTTATGAAAAACCTCAACTTTCAGTGAATGTTCAACTCGCCGAGCCGTAAAGTAAAAGTAAACACTAGGATTTTGCTGGTTCGAGATCAGGTAACGAACATAACTGTCAAATGGCAAGTATTTCAAATGACCGAGTTGTATAGTGATTTCGTAACTCAGTGTTTGAGAACCGAAAGCAATCGTTTTTTTTGTTTGCAACTCATAAGAGAGTTGTCAGGGAAACCTGGGTTGAAATGAGCGTGAAGGAGTTTTTTTGAAAATCTAAAGATCAATTTAACGCGAAGGAAAAAAACAATTATGCGACTCAATCAGACTTCGGTAACAGCGATAGTTATGAGTTAATAGAACATTCTTTTACTGTAACATAGGAAGTTGCTCTGCAATTGATTATACAATCTTGCTAAGAGCCAATGGAATAGTGTAATCATAATCACCGACTTCGAGGTTCCACAAGCTCCTTATTCAGACCACATGCCGAGTGATTTACGTGAAACTCATAAGTGTCACTAGAAGAAGAAGAAACTAGAAGAGTGATTAGAACGGAAATCTTCGTAAAAGGTGCGCGGCGTATTTTGGAGCCCATATGTCGCTCTAACTCGAAAGTGATCATTTTTGTAAAGTGCCACATTTGTTTTCAATGTGCCATATATTTCAAGTAGTAACACGCAGGACGCAGATGTATTCAATACCATGACTTTTTTATTAATCAAAGCTTGAACGCGTAAATAATTAGTTTTTATTCACTCATTCAATTCAAAAATCCAGGGGCATCGCAACAAAAAATATCATCAAACATTACATGACTGATGAATGTATTTAAGAAAACATTTATCTGACAGGAATTATGTTTCGGTATTACACTATGCCATTTATATGGCTCTATAATCGTTGACAAATACAAATACTGCTATCACACTAATATGACAATATTGCGCAATATTTATTTAGCAAACTTGTCATATTTATATGACAGTGCAATGGTGCCTTTGCACTAGGTTTCTGCGGGATCAAGATCAGGTCTGCCAAATGGCAAGTATTTTTCTTTACATAATCGAGATGTATAGTGATTTCGTAACTTAACGTTTGAAAACCTAAAGCAGAGGTTCTTTTCTTGACAACTCTTATGAGAGCTGTTTTCAAAATTTCATCTGCATTTATATTTCGACTATGAAAATGAATTTCTCCAACTTATTAAACTCCGATGTTAGGCTATGTATACGTAAATCTTAAGTTTAGTTAAGTAAATGAGACTAATAAGCAGAAAATTAACCTGGATTATGCAAGTTTATTGGGAATGCATATGCATACCTAAAAGTTTTTAAGAGAATCAGGTTTCGGATGCCCGCTTCAATTCCTCTATCATAATTAAATGACTTTAAAATAAAACATGTATTTGTTACTGCAGCTAATCTTCAGGAACCTGTACTACAACAACCTAATGTTTCGACTTTCAATAACGGCAATGTTTTTTCCTTTAAATTTTTGACTTTGAGACTCGATTATTCAAAAACTATTCACTAAACTATCTAGAAAACAGCTTAATAGCTTTCAAAAACACTTTATTATGACAATAAGTGGATAAGTTCTATTTTAATATATATATTTTTTTTTAAATTAAGTCAATTACTTATAAAACTAAACAAATTTCTTCCCCTTGCATACATTTCTTTTGTTTTGACCCAAACAATCCGTCTTGAGCTTTAACAAAACTAAGAAGAAGTAGGTAGCGGTGTATTGATTTTTGAAGCGTATTCCATTTCAAAAACTTCCATTGAACCACCACACTGTACAGTGCAACTGTAATACAAACAAGTTTTGAGATTCCACCGCAGGCTGTAACGAAGTAAAAGACGGTATTATCCTTTTTTGTGTAGAAGGTAAAGTAGCTAAGCAGCAAATGAACTTTAATCTAATGTAAAACTTCTGCTAGCGCTCTTCAGGAAACTAAATCTAAATGATTATGTGAAAGCAAACGATGCATTTTAAGGCCAAAGGCTGTTTTACTTGGACAAGTGCTTCTTGTATGTAAATAGTTTATCCAATGTTTTACGGAAATAATTAATGGACTTTTGAATAATTTATCTAATAATGTTTTATTATTACATGGGGATGAAAAGTTTGTTTCGACATTTTTAAGATAAACTGTGTGCAAAATTTTGAATTATTTTAAGGCTACAAGTATACGTATGACGTATCAGTTTAAAAGTGCCAAATGCGATAATGTTAGAGAATATTGACTTCATTTATACTAAATAAAAAAATATTTCTTAGTTTTTGAGAAAAATAGGCGTGTTTTTTTCACAAGAATGTTATGTACATAACATGATATCCAAAAAAAACGTTTCGTTTTTTTTTTATTTGTGGGTTGGTGCTCTCGATCAGTTGTCAAACCAATAAACGGCAACAAATGCATTTTTTTTGCCAGATTCGCACAAAAACGCAAAAACTGATTGTTAAAAACCTAAAGCAATTGTATAGAGTGGAAAATAAAAATGTTCCGTAGTGAAATTAATGCAGGTAAACAATTTTTTTTGTCTGTTTTTTGTTAGTTTAGAAACTTCAAAAATAGGTCAGTTCACAAATGTAACAAGGAATTTCTCTTGTCTCTGTTTACACGCAGGGGTTGAATTTATATGAGATTGTGATTTAGATGTGAGTTGGAAAAAATTTTGTTACTTGTTTCAAACGAATTAAACTATTAATAATAAGAAAGTACAACCATTTGTATGGCATACTTAACAAATAGCTTTGAAAAAAATGTTAATATTCACACAAAAATGTGAAAAGAAATATGCAAAAAGTGCTTTCAGTTACTAAACAGACCCTTTTTAATTGCTATTACGTTCTTTTATGTATCTTAATATACATTTACAAATCTAATTCTTGAAATCAATGAAATTATAAAAATCAAAAATTTTCTGCAACTAAATTGCGGAGTGTAAGAGTGAGAGTGAGTGACTGTTTGTGAACAGACCCTTTGTCACCCATTTTGCTTTTGTTCGAGATACATGAAAGTCTCCAGACGCACCAACATTGAAAAATGAAAAGTCGAAAAACTCATTCGATACTCGAATAAACGTCAAAAGTCTATCCCCGACCATATCTTAACCATCCTTTTATCCATAACATTGGTTGTCGGGGATGTTGTTTTTGCTTTGCGTGTAAAATGATGTTATGTATATAACAGTCATGTGAAAAAAACACGCCTAATGTAAAAAAAAAATTAACTCACTTTTTTCCTGAAAATCTGTTTTGTGGGTATTCATATCAGAGGACTTTATTCTCTGTGCAAAAGGGTGCTTTCAGGAAAAGGTAGCATAACGGATACAATTATTGGCACTCCGTAAGTATTTTTCGATTTCAAATGCGCGTAAATTTTGCAGTTTAGCTGACTTAATGCGTTTTGCCTGCACTTTTTGGAGCACAAATAAATTGAAACAGCATGATCGTACCTAGCCCAAAACTAAGCACATAGGCTTTATTTAAGATTTATAAGCAAAATTACAAACAAAAATTAGGAATAACAAGTGTTTTAAGATAACTTGTTATAAAAACAGATATTATTCATCAGCACTTTCATCTAAAACATCTGGTTTTGGTAGGTAAATTTTTGTGTTTGATTATGATGGTATAATAGATGAAAACCAAGAATGAAAAGCTTCGGGAATCACTCCTTACACATTTCGATAAGGTCTTTTTTCTTGGCTGTGTTTATTTTAAGAGGCTCGGTATAAAGTTTTGGCCATTCTTTTACTGGGAAATATTTTGCAACAGGTTTTCTTGCTCTTCGAAAGCTCTTTTCTGCGTTGAAGCTGCGAAAGTTCATGTCTTGTTTCAGACTTCATCAAGAATCATTTCGTAGTTTTTCCTTTCCTAAGTATGTATACCCTTTTTTCAACTGCTTCAATTAAAAAAAAAAAAAAAATCTGGGCAATTTCATTTTTTTGTTCATTTATAAGAGCTCTGACTTCCACATAATTTTAATGGGTCGCGAAAAGGAAAGGGAACCGTAACGGGAACGGGAACTCTAAAACTGGTAAAAGTGTTGCATGCTTTTTTTAAATTGTCTCAGAAACATTTATCTGGGAATATAATTTCATTTGGATTAAACCTTATCAATTTTGCAACTAGAACAAGACTTTTGACTTTTTTAGGTTTTGGGTAGGTACAGTGTACATATGCAATATCCTTTATTGTTCTTTTCTTTGCTACAACATGCCAGAGACCATTAGCTTTTGATGGAGTCTAATGTCTGGGTACTGTTAATCAAATGTAAAAGTACTTAATGGAAAAAATTCTTCTTATTTTTTTTTTTTTTTTTTGATCCGATGTGAATGCTCAGATGCTCACACCACATAAAAGTATACTATAAAAACAGTACCTACTTACCCCTCAGTTTTTGGTTGGGTTTTAAATAAAAAAGAATGCAATCCGTACCTACATTCAAGTTCCCTACTTGGCAATTTTCCAGCTCCCCGTTACTTTTATGTATAGTTTGCTTGCTGAAAGTTTAAATCGGAAGACAAAAAACATCTTTAAGACAATACTTAAAGTAACCATACCATGTGCAATATGAGTCTCGCAATAACAAACCTAAAGGAGAGTATTCGCTTCGTTTTAAAAAAATTGGTTTGCCAGTTGGCATTGTATATAACATCTTGTTGTATAAGCTCCGCCCAGCCCAATGTGTGGGCCTCTTCATTTCAATTAACTTTTTAATGGAGTTGTAATTAGGAAGTAGATCTTCGTGCCAAACGGCCGCCCGGCGAGCGGGCGTACAGAAAAGTTGGGCACAAAAAGAAATTTTCTTTATGGATGGTTAGAGCACTGTCTTTTTAAATTTCAGTAAATATTATTTGTTATGGTTAAGCCATTAGTTAAGTTAGTTAAGAATTGTGCTTTCGTTTAATTTTGCTCTTCAAGTGAACATTTTTTTATGCGTGCTTTGCTAAACACAATGGAAAACATTCGTTTTTTTACCATTCTTTGAATTTGGTAGAGAGCACACAAAACAAGCGAATGCACAAAATATAGAGAGTGGCTCACCATTCACAGCATACATTTTGGGAAACGAAACTTAAGAATGTTCTCAAAAGAAAAAGTTTTCAACAGCAAGAGCCTCTCCCGATATTAAAACCATTCAGTCCGTCTTTTGGTGAAGGCTTACTACGACTCATTTACAGTTTAAGGCTGTGCTTTTAAAGGAAATATTGATTTTGAATCAGTAAATATTATCTTATTTGTATTTTGAGAAATGCAGCGAGTGGTTGTTTCAATTGCCTATTTCATGCGGATGGTTTGATCGGATTGGATAGCGCACACTGCAACAGTGAAATAGTCGGAATTGCTTAGTTTGACGTTAACCATGAAAAATATAAAACCGATTTATCGGCCGATACTTCATAGTTGTAATCTGCGCACTACCATAAATCTTAATACTGATTAAGAGCCCGATCAAACTGTCGATGACCTGATGGAAGTCTGTGGTCTCTTTAAACTAACATACGGCATTTCTGCAAGGTCAGGAGGACTGTATTCTTGATAATTGGCCAAGTTGAACCAGGCAAGTTGACAGCAAAAATTGTTACATCAAAAAAATGTTTCTAGACGTGTAGTTTTCAAGAAGAAATAAAACGCAATACAATGAACATATATAAAAAACACATTTGTATAAAACAAATTTACAAAATATAATTCTACTCAAGAAAAAACAACAAAAACAAAAATTATTTCGTAAATTAAATTAGATCCAACTATGTTTTTATTTCCTCCCAGTGGTTATTAACTTCCTCTTTTGGACGTTTAGCGTATCTTTTTGCTAAGTCTGGATTACAGGATAACATTTCATAAAGCCTGTTTTTGATTGTTGTTTTCACCCTTTAAGAACATCGGTTATTATAAACATAAACATTAAACACATATCAATGAATAGAATTATTTCCGAAAGAAATAACATTTTTACAAATGACTGTCCGTTCCCAAATTTAAGCGAAATTGATAGATTTGGAGTGTTTTAATAGTAGTCGTAAGATTATTAGATTACTTTTTTATCCGTTAGTCACACTTGAATTTTATCTGTAAACAAACTTGGATTTAACAAATTATTTTATAGTTTTTTGAGTGAATGAATTTGTATTTGACAGATTGGAAAGTACTCTGGGACCACTTAACAAAAATCCTGTTTTGGGAATTCATAACTTGATGAAGAAAATATTTGATTATATTCGACAGTTAAAGTGTTTATTTCATATAATTAATCACAAAAAGTGCAAATAAATGAATTTTTAATAGAAAATAAAAATCGGTAAAAAAATGTTTGGGAAAAATAAAGGGATTCTTTTTTTAAGTTTAGGGACTTTTGTTTCTATTGCTTCGAGTATTTATTTTGACATAGGACAGCTGACTTCGAAAATGGACACTATTTTTCCAATCAGACAGTGGCTTTTTAGAATCCCTTCGGATCTTGTGATTGCTTTTTCGGAATTCGTATCGTGAATTTTCATTCGGAGATTTCTCCGAATGGATTTCGTGATAGGGGTGATTAGGTATAACACGCAAAAGTGTTGTGTGGCAAATAAATGAAATTGTGTATTCAAAACTCGCTCATAATGTAATGACCCGTCAAACTACGTACCGTTTAACATTCAACAAATTATATGGTGATACATTTCACTTTTAGCCTTAATTATTCTACATTTCTAAAAAACCTATAAGACTATCAACTTTGATAGCTTACTAAAATCTAAATTTAAGAAATTTAAAAAAATTTAAAAGAAAACACACCCTTCTGAGAGGAAAATTGGCAAAATAGATTTTCTGGAAAAAATAACTATTTTTTAATTTCTCAAATCAAAGAATGATTTTCCCGTCAGGTTCTCTGTATATGACTCAGAACAAATAAAATCAGTGATTATTCAAAGAACGGTGTCGTAGTTGAAAATTAGAGATACTGACTTAAAAAGCTTTAACTCGGCAGAAAATTGTAGGTCCCTTCCTTCCCTCACAAAGCATTTATAAAATCAATTTGATTCAATTCAATAACTAACGATGTTTCCCTATTTTGAGAAACCAAAAAATGTTCAAAAATAAATATGTCCTACTTTTTTTCAAAAAAATTTCTTCGTTTTTTCATTGATTTTTGAGAAATTGTCCTCGAAAAAGACCTAAAAAAAATCTTGGCTACGCCCATGATACCAAGGTGCATGTCGTGAACTGCAATGCCACCACATAATCTTCGATTAAAGATTGGTTCAAATATTATTCTCCTGCGTAATTTGAATCCACCTCAATTATGCAACGGTATACGTTTGGTCATTAAAAAGATCACCGGAAATATTCTTCAAGCAATCATTTTAACTGGAAAGTTTAAAGGACAGGTGGTCCTGGTCCACGTATTCCAATGATAACGTAAGATTCTACCTGTTGTTGATTATGGTTATAGGCCAATACAAATGACAAAAAATACATTGGTGCTTCCTTTTTTAAATTTTTGTATACAAAATATTACTGAGTTCAACAGTGGTCCAATGTTGGGAGCTGCTTTTTTCAAGGAACTGCGTGTAATTTCATTTTTACCGAGGTCAGATTGTATACATATCAGACAAGCACCAAGGTATTTATGTTCGCTTAGTCCAATTAATCCTGAATCTCGAAAAATTTATCTGCCACAGAGAAATTGAAAAGACCCCACGCTCTGCTAGAACATCCACATCGAACAAAAAGTCACACGGGCAATCGACAGAGTAGCCCAGAAGCATGTGTTCTTAGTTTTCATTTCGGATACATAGAGATTCGGAAATAGATGGGGAAGGCAATAAGAAGGATTGCTCAGGACAATAACAAACACAAAATCGATTGGCAATTACAATGGAACTAAAAACCCATAAATCCTTTCCGTGTCCTACTTTACATTGTTCTTGCTAAATGTTCCATTTTAATCCTATTTATTGTTGCGCTGTAGTTTGCATGTCTCCCTACTTTACTTGGCTTCAGTTTGGGCTATCAGCCTGGATGAAATGGAATAAAAGACCATAAATGATTTTATGGGGTACGCGGTAACTCATCTTTTGTGGCTCAGTCGCCTTAAGCCTTTAATTTAAAAGGAAATCATTTCAACTGTTAGGAAAGTAACAATGAAAGTCTTCTTAGATGGATGGAAAGTATTATAAAAGTATTATATATTTCTACTATCCTAATGTGATTGTTCGTGATTTTCTTATAAAGAAATATTATTTACGTCCCTTTTTATATCGTGAAGTTTTTAATATGCTTGCGTAAGTCTCGCTTATGACCTTGACACATAAGCTCGATATGAGTTTTAACTCAATGTGTCCATCACGATCTTATACAATAATAGGAAAACGCACAAACATTATGGGTAATCACTTGGAAATGCAAATGCTCTCTGCTCAAATTAAAAGCAAACATCAATATTTCACTTGAATCAAGCTCATGCAACACCCCCTAAAGAACAACGTTCATCAACTCTCTATCAGACGTCAATAACGTTTGCCAACACACTTTATGAAAACGGAATAATGATCCGCTGGTAAGTTAAACCAAACCCTTTTCTAAATGTACAACCAAGGTGACATGAGTGTCATCCAGCGAGGGTCCTGCAGGTGTATACTTTCTGCAAGCCAACAGTCGGTCGCTTGGTTCCATCCTAAGAAGATGGATGTGACAAAACTGCTCCTGGCAGCAGAGCAAACTGCAAACTGCACGAGTTCATCGTCATTATGCGAAACGTGGTTTGAATTATAATAAGGATCGAATCGTCGTTGCTTGCAGGGGCTTAAGTTCTACACCTTCATGCATGTCAAAGGAGCTTAAGAGAATCACTTCCAAGAGGTGTATCCATGCGGCTAGATGCCGGTGAAAAGTGATTGGGCAAATATTGTTTTTGTGTGCAGTTTGAAAATTGACGGGAGAGTATAAGTTTTCCAGGTTATGCAGATTGGCTAACACATTCTTAATACAAATAGAAGTGTTGCTTTACGATCGTCCTAGCTGTCCAACCAGAAACATAGCACCTTCGACGGTCGGTTTAGTAATATAATATAAAAATATTAAATCAAAATAGATACCTAGTATGGTAGCTCGCATGTACGGGTTAAAGCACTAAATTTAATGTCTAGAATGAATTGGGCATTGTTCAGAAGATATAATATTCAATTTTCCTTTTAAACTGAAGACAGTTTTAAATAAAGATGCACATATCTGAGGCTCAAATATTATCTACAGTATATTTTCAACTAACTTAGTTTTTACAATTGCCTTTTTTAATTAACTTATTTATGATCAATACTTGCTCTGAGATATAATGACGAGAACTTTTTCATAGATAGCAGCGTATAGTAGGGTGGCGCTACGGGCGTAGCCAGGTTTTAAGTATCGTGGGGAGGGTTCCGGAAAATAAAACTAATGGAAGTGCATGAAATAAACATTATATTGAAAAATATGGTAACAAAATAAGGTTTACATATTTGGTTACATATGCACTACAGAATCAATCTCCTCTTTTTCTTTTTGAACATATCCACTACTTCAATTGCGTCAATATCAATCCCATAGTGAATTTTATTTATTTATTTTTTAAGTCTCCGTAGGCTTGAAAAATCCTTTCTGGTGTAACAGTGGAAGCAGATATGGTAGCCAATATCTGTAGCAACGTATAAATATTTGGATATAATTTTTTATCACTTTTATCTAAGCATTCCAAAGCAGATTTTGGACTAGGGGAGAAGACAATTTAAGTTCTGCTTTGACGACGGATGTAATTCTTTCGGGTAACACTGCCGAATACATAAAACTTACGTCTTCAATTTCAGAATTGACTGCAAAATTTGCAAGCAGTACACCAGATAATGCCAAAAGTACTTTACGGTGTTTCGCAAACCTCTCGGTTAATTAAAGAATTTTTGCTCTAGAAATAGGACGAATAAGTTTATTTTGTCATACATGTATACATATAAACGACGCAGGATTGTTAGAGCGATTAAGTTGCCTTCCAACGATAAGTTGCATTTGCGCAGTATACCGCACCATTTGCTTCGCGCATTACCTTTGCTTCTACATATAGATGACCGTACTCTTTGTCAGCTTTATTTCTCAAGAGTGCAAAGCATTAATAACATTATCCACGTGCCTGAATGCTGTTATTAGATCGGTGTTAACTTTTTGCAGTTGTTTTCATAGCGACAATGTAAAGCTCATGACTTTTTGAAGAATCACTATAGGCACAAAATAAAATTCGAAGATCGAAGTATTTTAAGCAGCTTGCTGCGATGTTTCGTTATTGTGACTAGATTGGAGTTGTTCGAGAGCGTTGACAATAGCTGCATAAATTTCTTTAGTTCTTCTTCAGTTGAGCGTTGAGCAGAATGTCGAAAGTAGGAACCAACAAAAGCAGACATAGATAGACTGATGAAGACTAATAACAGCATAGGACGGTTACCTTTTACAGATACTTTATAGAAGCAAGCATTTGGACGACCAATGATAATCCGGTTTATGTTAAAGAATATCTATCCATATCCTATAGCAGATAACGAATTCGTTAACAAAGAAATACAGAAACTCTTACATGAATATATAATAGAAAAAAGCCATAGCCCTAATAACAGTCCCATATGGACAGTACCTAAGAAAGGTTTTGGACGAAAAAAGAAAACCAAAACGGCGCCTGGTTGTCGATTTCCAAAAACCTAACGCTCACACTGTTACAGACAGATACCCCATTCCGGATTTCAACATGACTATTCAAAATTTAGGTAAAGCCAAGTACTTCACAACGTTAGATTTGGAATCAGGTTTTCACCAATTTAAAATCAAAGCAGAAGATAAGGAAACTGCTTTCGCTATAAATGGAACAAAAAGCCTTTGGGCTCAAAAATGCACCAATCATATTTCAGAAATGCGTGACAAAAGACTTTGTATGGAAATTTGTCCACGTTTACATAGATGACGTATGGATATATTCTTCATCTGAGGAAGAACATATGCAGTCAAGTATTCAATAAAGCCACATTAAAAATATCCGATGGGAAAAGTAAGTTTTTTCAAGAAGAAGTAGAATACTTGGGTCACATAATCAGACATGGTAGAATCTCTACGAACCCAGAGAAAATAGTAGCTATAGAAAATTTTCCAGCCCCACAAACGGTAAAGGATTTGAGATGATTTTTTGGTCTTACAGGTTACTATCGTATGCTTACAAAAAAATACGCAGGAAACCTTAATCTTGTAGCTGATGCATTATCACGTCAACGCATAAATACTTCTACCATAGAAACAGCACATTCAGCAGAAAGTTCTTCAAATGAAATTATAAAAACTGTGAATCAGCCTTTTAATACATACGCTGCACAGTTCGAACTTATTGAAGATATAAGAAATAATATCGAAACACAAATTTATTTTAGTAACAAAATAAAACTCATAATAAAGCTTAAGGACAAAGACTCTTTACTAAGGCAGATGAAAGAAGTTATAGAACGTACAACCCCAGAAGATTATAGCTTTACATACAAAATTTGGAAACATATACATTTATACAAATCTGGTGAAAACATAAATATATTCACACCAAGAAAACTTCAAGACGGGACAAATTTGGAATTACAATTAAAATTTGTAAAGTACACTCACGAAAGAGCACATCGACGGTTACGTATAACAATATACAAGAAATCTCGGAGAAATGTTACTGGTCCGATCTAAATAAAAAAGCAAAGAGTTGTAACAAAAAGTACATATCGTGTCTCTTTGGAAAATATGAATGAATTCCTATCAGAGAACCTCTGAATATTTCAGAAATTCCAACACATGTGGGAATATTCGCGCCTGGAACGAATCGTGGGACCTTTAATGAGCTCCTTTAAAAACAGACAAACTAACAAATATAAAACAATTGGCGAAGGGCTCGGCAAACCACATTCTCCCTCGGAATCGGCTGCAAAGTCGGAAGCAATGAGCGATGCGGAAACAAAGCTTGCTGCTACTGAGGAGCCTTGTCCCTCGGACACAGGTTCTGACCGGGCAGATAATCGAAGATGTGGGTGCTAAGCCTGTGGTGAAAAGAAAGCCTGACGAAGTCAGAAAGATCAAGTGGGCGACCAGCTTCGTAGAAGAGACTTGTGAAGACTCCAATCCAAGTCAGAGTGCGAGAGGTTGAAAAAGCGTCTCAGATCACAAACTTATCCAGTTCAATATCTTAGATGAAAATTATAAGCCTACTAGCTGCCGCAACTAGGAAAACTGACTGGCTGAAATACAGAGACACTTTTAAAGGCAAATATAACCTGCTCAACTAAGTTTCCTCATAACACAGAAGATCTTGACACCATTGTCAATGATCTTACAAAAACTCTTAACCAATCTATGGAAAATTCCAGCCCTCTCACCACATTAAGAGGGAAGAAGAAAATAAAGAATTAGGAAAGCAAAAGAAAAATTTTTGAAAACTTTCCAAAAGCAGCAAACACAGCAGAAGCCTACAAGACTGGGATCTTTACAAAGATACTTTAATGATTTACAAAAAACACCTAAGGTTAAGCAAAAGATCCTTCTGGAGAAACTTCTGTAGTAAAACTGTCGCTCGTCTCTAAAGGAGATGTCAGAACAGGTCAACATTCCGGGCCGGGTCACAGGGACTTACCTTACTTGCATGAAAGACGAACTCGCCAAAAAAGGAACGACTTCTAATGTTCGACCTGAAAGGAACAACATAGGTATACCTATCGTTACATGTACCTATACTTTTGCTAAGGCTAGACGCTTCTGAGAAGATCAGCACTATAGATGGACGCAGAGTAATAAACGTCTTATGACTAAACAAATTTGGCCATGCGTGGACTCGAAATGTTCAAAGAGCTTTTTGAATCTAAATCGTCTGCACTGCATATTTGCTCCACCATGGGTTTCCTTTCAGGACACTGCCTGGAAGATAGACCTGCCAAAAGACTTGGTGTCTGCTCTTATGACTTTTGTAGAAGCTGGATGGATGGGAAGAAGAGACAATTCAACATCTCCTTTGTTCATGCCCTGCGCTTGCTAACAGACAGAAAACTCACCCAGGTGTGGTACTATAAAACGTTGATATATGAATTGAAATACCAAGTGCTATGTTACTGTGAATATTTTCTGTAATACCTATTACAATAGATATTCCTGTTATGATCTCAAATGCATCTAGTTTTTTTTTTATTTTTTTGTTTTTACTGACTAGCAATTGATTAGTATTCTGTTGTTCTAAATAATAAAGTCTTTTTCATTTTTTTTTTTCATCAAAGTACAGAACCTTGAAGCATCGTATTACTCAATCTCAAAAGGCAAAATAAAATATTTCCTGAAGATGTCACCATGATTCAGAAAAAAAATCCCCCAATCCCCTAACCCTCTTCTTTGAGGCTCATTTCAGCACTCTTATCCTCTGAATTCTTAAAATTATAATGTTGAAAATTTAAATTTCAATCCCATACCCTTCCATCCTTATGGGTCTTTCTCTGTAATCTTGTCACCCTCCTCACCCCAGAGCAGGATTTGAATTTTTCTGCTCACCCAATCAAGACGAAAACACAAAGTTATAGTAAAAAAAATTGAAAAAAAAAATTTCAGCACATTATTTTTCAACTGGCTATCAGGAATGCCATCAGCGTTTTACAGTACCAAAGAGTTGTTGTGAGTTGTGACCCTTGTCGTTGTCAACGTTGAATGTCGTTTTTGAATGCCGTCGGTCGTCCTCATGAACGGAATACTGAACTATGAGTTTATTGTATGGATTTTTTTTACACGAAAAGTGAAATTAAAACAACACTTTCCTGTAAGCGCCATATTACGAGGGGTTAGGAGGCAGTGTTTTCTGTTAACAAAGTTAAAAGGCTTACCAGGAAAAAGAAAAAACAAATAATAATAATAAAAACAAACGAAAGAAGAAATTAGGAAAAAAATGTGAGCAAGGTTCAGGGATCACGAAGCAGTTAATGAAACCTAAGGCAGAATACCTTTCTCCTCGTGCAACGTTCTGTTGCTGAGATTTCAGACAAACGGACGATAACTAAATTTGTGTGTAGGTATCTAGACTGAAACCCAACAGTAAGGCAAAGAAACTCTTAATGCGAGTATAGATGTCTACTTAAATTGTCACATCTACAGGAAGTCGGTAATTATCTACAGAAAATCGGACATGAAAAGAATGTGTACGCTTAAGGTGTACTTGATGTTATCTCCCTAATTGCTGTCGTCCTTTAGATACCATTTTTTTGCCTCGAAAATAGAATTAAATGACACTTAATATGGGTTTAAAATGTGTGACTTCAAAAAAGTTTGATTGTGATTAGTGAGGTGTCTGTTTGGTGAGTTAAGTGACTTTAAGGCTCCGGCCACGAAATGAGCGACGAGTCGCTGAGCGACGAATCTGAGCGATCGATGGGTGGGCCATTTACTAGACGGCGACGTCGCTGAGTGATTAGTTGGGAAAATGCCATCGTCAAGTGCGATTTGTCGTAGCTTATTAGTTGAAAGTCGCGTTCATATTTATAGATCTTTAATAAAACCGAGAATCCGTAGATTTGGTGTAAGTCCCATAAATTGTGAAAGGGCAAATTATGGCGAATTTCATCATTTAGGTATATCTCGATCGTGTATTTCTTTCCCTCAATTATAACAATTTTTTACTCATTTTCTTTCTTTCTCCGCTTTCTCTTTTATATTCTTATAAATTTAAGAATAATGTAAATTTGAAAAAATCCTCCTTTATTAAATTACCTTAATGCTTCTTTAAAATTTTTTTAATCATACAAATTATTTTTTTTTTCTTCCTTTCCGTATATAGACTCATGTAGCTTTCATTTTTCTTTTTTATTTGTAGGTACTTCTCTATTGAAGCTTATCACTATTTTATAAGATACTAGCGGCCCGCCCTGGCTTCGCACGGGTACAATGCTGATAAACTGTAAACATTTAAATTTGGAGTAAAACCCCTTTCCCTACACCATGAAGATTTCCTGCTATCTTTGGAATATTCATACACATAGGTACACAACATTTTAAATTATTTACTTTTTACATTTTTACCTCGCAATTTTTAAATCTGTAATGTCTTCGAAAATCTTCATTTAAATCACATGCTGTAAAGGGCAATTTTGATCTACATGGAATGCACAACGTATCAAATGTATTTGATTGAATGAGGAATGTTCTTCCTGGTGGTGCAACTTTTGCGAAATTGTCATAAAAGTTCTACTCTACGCTGACGACTTAGTGCTATTAGCTGAAAATCCTTATGCTCTTAATTACAAATTAATAAATTGCAATCATACTGCCCAACTTGGGATCATCACATCAATGTGAAGAAAACAAAGGTTATGATCTTCGAAAGCTGACAGAGAAGAAGACAACGTGAGGAAACATGGCGACTTAATAACCAGCAAAAAGATGTAGTAACTGAGCTCAAGTACTTAGGTGTTTTGTTGACATCAAACTTAAACTTTGACAAACACACTAAAGAAAAAAGCAGGGAAGCTAAGTTGGCGCTCAATTTGATGTGACCGAAATTCTTCGCAAATCAAAATATTTATCTTTCATCAAAATACCAAGTGTTTGAAGCCACGGTTAAAACCTGCTTGTGTTATGGACTGCAGGCTTTCGGAGTCAAACCGTTAGAAGAATTCGAAGCTGTGCGGAGATTTTTCTCTAAGCGACTATTTCGATTACCAAGCGCAATATCGACCTATGCTATACATGTGGAGTCTGGTTTACCACCCATTTACATCCTAAACCTCAAAATTCACTCAAACTACTTAACTAGAGTGGCGAAGAGAAGTAGCAATATTAGGTTTAAGTTTTGTTTAAAGGGTTTTGTTTGTAGCTTTCCCTTCACTTATTGTAATTAATCTAAACAAAAAAAATTAAATCGTTATACCAATTATTTTCTATAGTTGTAAAGGAATTGTATCTATCCTAAATCTCTAAAAAAAAATATTGAATTGTACCTATATATTTGATTACTGCTACTTAGTGGAGGACCGTAAGCTTTTTACCTAGGAATCCAGGGCCAGTCCATGGATTTTCATGAAATTTTCGGAAATGTGTTTTGGATGGCGTATAGAAAAAAGTTAAAAAATAAAATTTCACCGCTCTCAATTTTTTAATTATTTTTAAAATTAATTAACTTTTAGAATTTTATTTTATTTATTTAGGGTATTTTAGATAAGGTTTTCCAAAGCGTAAGGATGGATAGGTTTGGTTAAGACAAAAAAAAATTGTATGAGAGGAGGGGGGGGTCTATATCCCTCCGTGTAGGCGCGAGGGGTAATTTTATATGAAATTTACTTCATTTTTTAAAAAAACTATTAAAAATCAACTAAGCCACTTACTTTCTCATACTTTAGTCTTTTCGAAAGCTATTGTTTTGTTCTTTAATAAAAGTTTTAATTTGAGTTCACTTATTGAAAAGTTTTGGAGAAATCAATCCTCAAAGTCAAAATTTAAAAAAAAAAATATTATTTTTTTAATTAATTTTTTTTTTCATAATTTTGCCCCACAAAGGGCCATTTTTTCTTTTCATGTTCAATGCTTTTATTAATATTTACTCAGAGCAAAAAACCGAACAAAAAATTTTTCTTGGTTTAAGAGAAATTAAAAAAAAACGAAAGATACCTACTTTTTTCCAGAAAACAAAATGTCGTTAATTTCCCGCTAATTGAACTTTTTTCCTTGAAGTGAAATATGAAATGTGTCTTAAATAGCATATAAAAAAAGTAAATTTATATAAATTATAAATAACTAGCTGACCCGCTCGGCGTTGCTCGGATATAAGTTATTCAAAAAATTGTCAGGAGCACCCGCTGGACTAAGCTGACAATAGCCGGAAAGTTTCCAGTTTCCGTGGGAATATGGTCATGAAATAAAGTCTATTTAAGGGATAATAAAACATCCTAATATCAAAAGAATTTTTAATATGGGCTCAGAATTTTTCGAGTTTTCGTTCCCGTTCCGGTTCCCTTTCCAATCCCCGTTCCCGTGGGAAAACTGGTATGAAAAAAAAGTTGTAAGTCTATTTTGAGTCAGAAAATATATTTAAAAAATTTCATCGGAATCGCTCAAGCCGTTTCGTATAATAACCTAGATACCGACCAAGGAAACAAAATTTTAAGATTAAGAATATTACGTTTCGCAATTTTTAAATCTGTGATATCTTCGAAAATATTCATTTAAATCACATGCTGTTAAGGGCAAATTTGATCCAAATGAAATGCATAACGTATCTAATGTATTTAACTGGATGAGGAATGATACTGTATCGTTCAAAATAGCTTGGTAAATAAACCATTTTTTTTTTTTGTAATACGTTACAGATAGAAATAATTACTGTGGGCTATCCTTAGGAGATAAACATATGCTGTCGCGGACTTTTTTATTCATCTTTTTAAGATATACAATTCCTTAGTTTACATAAATTTGATCTATCTCGTAAGGTTTAGCCAGCGTTTGCAATGTAAGCGCAGAAAAATATGTTTGTTACGAAATCACATTGCAAAACCATAAATTTCTCGGCTTTTCTCGCTATAATATGCATGTGTATCATACATTTAAACCTTCCTCTTGAATCATTCTATTCATAAAAAGAAACCGCATCAAAATCCGTTGCGTAGTTTTAAAAATCTAAGCATACATAGGGACATAGGGACAGAGAAAGCTTTTTTGTTTTATACTATGTAGTGATTATTAAAATCTTAGAGTTATATTTTAATTATATTAGTTTTAAGTTAAATTTTAAAACTAAGACCTATTACAAACTTGAAATTTCATCTCAAAGGACAGCACATATACTAATTTGTGCTCTAAATGCTGTTTCCTCTCAAACGAGTAGATGGAACCGAAAAAATGTGGTTTTTTTAAAATTTTGAATTTTCAACCATTAAAAGAGACTTAAATCAGTTAAATTAACGGCTCGAAGTTTTTTTTAAATGGGGAGCATGCTGATGTGTAGTTCTTTCTTTTATATAAGAATTGATGCATCCCTTGATTGATATATGTTTGTTTGCATACTGAACGCGCGTAGCAAAATTCGCGAGTATTTATTTGGCAAAAAACCATATTTATTTGGATCCATCAACACGTTTGACCAGAAATAGCATCTAGAGCACAAATCAGTATATGTGGTGTCCTTTGAGACCAATTTATAGGTCTTAGTTTTAAAATTTAACGTAAAACTAATATAATTAAAATATAACTCTAAAATTTTAATAATTATTTATAATTTATATTAAAAATAAGATCATACAAAATTTTTTTTTTAACTTTTTCTTATATGCTATTTAAAACACATTTCATATTTCACTTCAAGGAAAAGAGTTCAATTAGCGGGAAATTAACGAGATTTTGTTTTCTGGAAAAAAGTATCTTTCGTTTTTTTTTTTAATTTCTCTTTAACCACGAAAAATTTTTTTGCTCGGTTTTTTGCTCTGAGCTAATATTAATAAAAGCATTGAACATAAAAAGAAAAAATGGCCCTTTGTGGGGCAAAATTATGAAAAAAAAAAAAAATTAATTAAGAAAAAAATATTTTCTTTTTTTCAAAATTTTGACTTTGAGGATTGATTTCTCCAAAACTTTTCATTAAGTGAACTTTAATTAAAGTTTTTATTAAAGAACAAAGCAATAGCTTTCAAAAACACTAAAGTTTGAGAAAGTAAGTGGCTTAGTTGATTTTTAATAGTTTTTTTAAAAAATGAAGTAAATTTCATATAAAATTGCCCCTCGCACCTACACGGAGGGATATAGACCCTCCCTCTCATACAAATTTTTTTTGTCTTAACCAAACCTATCCATCCTTACGCTTTGGAAAACCTTATCTAAAATACCCTAAATAAATAAAATAAAATTCTAAAAGTTAATTAATTTTAAAAATAATTAAAAAATTGAGAGCGGTGAAATTTTATTTTTTAACTTTTTTCTATACGCCATCCAAAACACATTTCCGAAAATTTCTTGAAAATCCATGGACTGGCCTTGGATTCCTAGGTTTTGCCTTTTTTATGTCTAACGGTCCTCCATTAACTGAATAAATTGAATTGAATTGAATTGAAGTAGCTCCAGTCTCCATAAATGAATCATGAACAGATTATTGCTCTCAAACGCTTCCCCATTCAGAGAATGGCACCAGCTAGCGTTATCTCACGAACTAGACTTAACTCTGACAGAGAGCAACGTTTGTAATTGGACGGATATATTTGCAAGGACCATATCTAAAATAGATGACAAGTTATATAATCAATATTTAACAAGAGCTTCAACATCAGATTCTAGATCAATTTATAAGAATCTTATAATCATAGGTATTGTATAAATTGTAGAAGATCTCAGAGCCTCCCTTTCTCATTTCAGCCAATTTTAGGAATTGTATTTGCTTTTTCAATTTCATTTACCTTACTGTTCAACGCAATTTTATTATTTAATGAACATTAAATAATAACTCTTTTTTATTCAATCATAATAAACGTTTCTCTAATTTTTTTTTTCTCTCTCTTCAATTGAAAGTTTTTTTTGTCAAAATAACTGATGAAATTACTCGTATCATTAAAATTGTTAATCAATTAAAGCTTTTGCAGCTTTTTAAAATAAAAATTCCTTTATGAATATAATTTATTTTTAAGCTATAAGCTAATAATTCTATTTTTTACTTTAACTTTTGATTTTTTTTATGGAATGTCTTTCCGGCAGACGCACGTTAGAATTGCCATGTACGTATTATTAAGACAAAAATATTGTAGTCTATCATAAATTAAAGAATCTATCTAAAATCTAATATAAATCTAGCTTGGTAAATAACCCTAATTTTTATGTAGTACTAGCTGTGCCCGCGACTTTGTCCGCGTGGAATAGTGACTTTGAAGTTCTTATTTTTTCCATCTTTTGCGAAATAAAAAGGTTTTGTGGGATTGATACAAGTGCTGTAGCAAATGGTATGTATTCGTTACTCAGTAACAAGTATTCTCTTTTGTACCGAATAACGAAACGTTACTCGCAAAAAAATGTAGTTAGTTTTACGATGTCGTTACTGTCGTTACTTTCGTTACTTTTGTTACTTTCGTTACTTTCGTTACTTTCGTTACTTTCGTTACTTTCGTTACTTACGTTACTTTCGTTACTTTCGATACTCGGTATCGGTATCTTCATTTCGTATGTTTAGTTACTTTGGGTAGTTTGGTACAAGGGTTGGTATTTCGCATGTTTAGTTACTTTCGTTTCTCGGTATCGGTATCGGCATTTCATATGTTTAGTTACTTTGGGTAGTCGGGTTGGTATTTCGCATGTTTAGTTACTTTCGTTACTCGGTATCGGTATCGGATCGGCATTTGGTATGTTAAGTTACATTGGGTAGTTTGGTAGTCGGGTTGGTATTTCGCATGATTAGTTACTTTCGTTACTCGGTATCGGCATTTCGTATGTTTAGTTAATTTAGGTAGTTTGGTACTCGGGTGGGTAGTCGAGTTGGTATCGATATCAGTACCAGTACCTGTACCTTGTGTGTGTACTGTGTAATGTGTATAGTCAGTGTATTGTATGCCTGCTATGGAGATGAAGGGTGCAACAAACAGACTTATTTGTGTGTCTGATTGGGAAACAAATGTATTTCTTTTTTCTATTGTTTCAAGTTTGAATATCTTTTTGAATGAGACAATTAAATGGAGCTAAATTTGCGTTTGTAATAATGTAGATGAAACCACTTCTTTTTATTATTTGGTGCTGTTTTGCGTTATGGTTTGTTATTGGAATTACTTGTATCTTTTATTATATCTTGCTTTGTTTAATTTATTTTAACGATTATGAGAGCATTATTGCTTTTTCTGAGTTCTAAAAATGGCAAATTTTTGGTCATGTCTGTCAATAAAGTCTAGCAATGGCATGTTAAGATAATTTGATAAAAAAGATGTCTGGACAATTGTGGAGAACTATTAATCTATCTTAAATTTTTAAACATTTATGTACAATGTACATATTATTATTTTGGCGATAGGTTTCTGTGGTTAATTATATAATTTTTGAATTTGTAGGCGAAGTAGAAAATTTGCATATCAATGAAAAAAAGTTGAATTCCCATGGGTTCTGTAATTTTCATTGAGTAAAATTTCTGCAACGATGTAAACTGAAAAGTCTTGTTAATCAATCAAATTGGTATGTGTGGGTAGTTTGCATTTCTAGCAAAAATTTGAGGGTATCTACACAATTTTTTCCTTTAAATACAGTTCTATAATTATATGTAAACGCCATATGACTGAATGTAATAACTTTTACGCAAAATTTTTCTACAATTATGATATAAATATTTTACCCTATACAACTACACAGCTAAATATACCGAGTACTCAGATAAAAAGTAACGTATACTATACATACGGGTAGTCATTTTATCGTTACTTTTACAGCTCTATGATACACGTGATTCTGCCACCTAAAGTTGCCATGGGATTTTTTTCTAAGCGAACACCTGCAACTTTAAGCGTCTGAGCCTTATTTATAATGACAAATCAGTGGTAATTAAAGGAAAACGGGGAATCAAAACGTTTTCTTCTTTTGTCGTTCCAGTCATTATTAAAATTTTTATAGTGCCGCATCCCAGATGTTTAATGTGTAGCTGTGTGCAATTCTGTATTACTCATTATTGGACTACTGGAACACCAACTTTCTGCCACTCCTAATAATCCTAAGAAATTGAGAAACTCTATAGGGCATGATGTGACTTGCTCAGTGTCCATAATATTGTCTATTGATAGACATTCGCCAACATCCCCCAATACGTCAAACATATTTTATTAGTTTATATGGTTAACTTTCTCATTAGTCGGCGCCGAAATCGACCTTTCACACAACCATTCCCGATTGCCAAATTTTATTTGAAGATCAAGATAGACATACCTTCTCAGTTCAAATGTATTTTCGACAGTTTGACAGAAATCACCCAGCAGTGAAAGAACTTTTATCGATCCAGCAGTTTTAAGGTTCCCGTTTATGGTGTCGATCCCGTAGAAATATAGGGATTACTTATAAGGCCCATGTTTTTCCTCAGGCTCTAGGCTATCTCTAAATAACATTCCATTTAAATCAGATCAGTGGTCTGGGCGGGAGATGGTAACAAAGAAACACGAACAGACAGAGTTAATTTTGGATTTGTAATATTAGTAAGGATGTCCATCTTCGGGTTCTAGACTGTCTCTGTACCAAAATTCATATAAATAAGTTCAATAGTTTGGGCGGTAAATATAAACCAAGAAAAACAGACAGACAGAGTTAATTTCGGATTTAACGGGTGATTTTTTAGCTGGTTTGGTTTTGGCAACACTGGTTTTGACAGCTGACGTGTGTTTAGTACCTTGTGTCACTGTCAAACAGCTTCAGTTTTGTTTGCAATTTAACCATGGATCGTCTTACAAATGAACAACGCTTGCAAATTATTGAATTTTACTATCAAAATTCGTGCTCGGTTCGAAATGTTCATCGCGCGCTGCTTCCATTTTATGGTGAAACAGTTAATTTCACGTTTCGGGCCGGTCAATTGGCCGCCTAGATCGTGCGATTTGACACCATTAGACTATTTTTTGTGGGGGTATGTCAAGGCTAATGTCTATAGGGACAAGCCCGCTTCGATTGACGCACTGGAAGCCAACATCCATGCATTCATTCGTGAGATACCGGCCGATATGTGTGAAAGGGGTATGGTACGTTTCGTCATTTTTATTTCGTTTATTGTTGTTTCGCCCAAGTTGTTTCGCTTTTTGTTGTTTCGCATTTTGTTGTTAAATTTTTCGTTTGTTTAGTTTATTTATTTTTCGATATTTCTCGCTTCGCTTTGCATTGTTTCGTTTAAAGATCATTTGGCCTTTGATTACTTTATATTTGGCTCGTTTCGCTTTGTATTGTTTCGCTTTTCGATTAGTTCGCTTTTGTTTGTATAGATTTTGATTATTTCGCCATCGTTTGATTGGTATTTTGCTTTTTGTGGATGAAATCCACAAAAAGCAAAATACCAATCAAACGATGGCGAAATAATCAAAAATTGAACTGTACCGGTTACTTTTGTATTATAACAATTTGCTTAGCTTTTCAACAAACTTTATTGAAAATTGATTAGAATCATCAAAGATATATCATATTTTAGAAGCATTTTCAGAACCAATTAGTTAGAAATAATATCAAATTTTGAAATACATATTGGGTGCATTGTTTTATTAACAAAAACATTCAGTTGAACACCAAAACTGAACATATCAATAATAATAATCTGATAATGAGCGAAGTAATTGAATGCCAAAACAATAGATTACCGTCGAGACAAAATGCGAAAAAACAGTTATCGAGATAAATAAAATCCAAATAATCATTTGTAAGTTCAATGGAAATGCGAAACACATGGTTAGCTAGATAAGAAATGCAAAGTAACTGTGCAGCGAAATGATTGAAAATCTAAGTAACAGAAAAACAAAACACGCAATGCGTAGTAAACAAAAATAATTGTGTCAAATACAAAATAATGGAATGCGTAGTAAAATGTGCGAATCAATAGGCACCCGTGTGAAAGAGTATGCCAAAATTGGACTCAGCGGATGGGCTACCTGAGACGCAGCCGCGGTCAACATTTGCATGAAATCATCTTTAAACATTAAATTGCAAGGTTCAAACTATCGATTCAAATAAATATTTCATTCATTTTTTCGAATTTTTTGTGTTTTTTAAAAAAAAAAGTTCTAAACCTCTTAAAAAATCACCCGTTATAATGTTACTAAATTCTTCCATTCCTGTGGGAATATGAGAGCCGTTTCCGGAGGATGACTTAAAGCTTATATTACTCGGGAATAGTGTGGTATTCTAACGGTGGACTTTTTTTGAAATGGGTGCTGTATTTCCAAGTTACCGTTCCCATGGGAATACAGGGATAAAACACATTGCAAAACATAGATATCTGTCCATCCTCAGGTTCTAGACTGTCTCTGTACCAAAATTCATATAAATAGGTTCAATAGTTTGGGCGGTTAATGGTAACAAAGAGAAATAGACAGACAAATTAAACTTCGGACTTATAATATAAGTAAAGACTCCCGTTCCCGCGGAAACATGGTGACCGTTCCCGTAAGTAATATGGGGATGAGTAAAAGTTTATGTTGCTCGGGGATTATGGAGCATTCCAACGGTGGAAGAGGTTCTGAACAATCTTTGTAATAAATTTCATTTAAATTGGTTTATTAGTTTGGGCGGGAGATTGTAACATAGAATGACGGATAGACAGAGCTACTTTCACACTTATTATATAAGTAAGGACTCCCGTCCCCGTAGGAATATGTGGATGAATTAAAATTTATTTTACTCAGGGGTAGTGAAGCGTTCTATCGGTGGAATCATTTTTGAAATCGGTGTTGTAGTTTCAAAGTTCCCATGTACGTTCCCATTCCCGTGGGAATATATGGATTAAATATATAGCCTATGTCCTTCTTCAGATTCTAGGCTATCTCTGTACAAAATTTCTTTTAAATCAGTTCCGTAGATTGGGCAGGAGACGATAACATAGAAAGCCGGACAGACAGAGTGACTTTCACATTTATAATATTAGTTAGGATTAGTAAAAGATAAAAATGGCTAATATAAGGCTAGCTTGGTAAACATCCCTAATTTTTATGTAATATGTTAAAGATAAAAATAGTTACTGTATAGATAAACGTATATGCTGTCGCGGACTTTTTTATTCATCTTTTTAAGATATACAATTCCGTAGTACATAAATTTGATATATCTCGCATGGTTTAGCCATCGTTTGCAGTGTAAGCGCATAAAAAATATGTCTGTTACGGCATTTCTCGGCTTTTCTCTACTATAATATGCATGTACATTAGAGTGGTCCTTATTTCACTTTTTTGCGAAAATTGAGTGCGACGCCCCCTAAATCGATTCTTAATTTTTTCATATTTTTATCTCAAACCCTTCCTGGCCCTATTTTCCTGTCATTTTTGAACTAATTAACGGGAAGACTTCGAATTAGGCTCAAATGAAGCGTCTCTGAACACTCTACAGCCACGTTTATGTTTGATAAAATTAAGATCATTTACTTATACATACTCTATTGTTAATAAACAAAAAGGCTGATTTCTTATCTCGCTCAATCTGCCAAAAGTAAGCAACATTTTGATATGGATTATTTTTCAAAGATATCTACGGCAGCTTAAATGATATAACATTAGATTAGATTTTTTTTTATTTATTATTTCATTTGTTATTAACATGTTATTAACAAAAACTCGATAAACAATTTTTGTATAACAGCAGTCGTCTTTGAAGGATGATCGAAAAAACAAAAACTTTTTAATGAAATAGGGTCAGGAAGGGCTAGGAATAAAAATTTGAAAAAATTAGGGAATTTTTTTTTCCTCATTTAGAACCAACCTGGGGGGCGTCCCAAATTTTTTTTTCCTAAGAACCACTCTAATGTACATATTGACCTTCCTCTTGAATCACTCTATTCATAAAAAAAAACGCATCAAAATCCTTTGCGTAGTTTTGAAAATCTAAGCATACATAGGGACATAGGGACACAGAGACAGAGAAAACGACTTTATTTTATGCTAAGTAGTGATGATGAATATACATAAATGCAACCTTTAATATGTTCTGAGCGCGTTCAGCGTAATTTTCTTTTTCAGAATCAAAGTAAAACCGTATTCAATTTTCATTTTCAGGTATTCCAAACCAGCTTAACAACTGAAAAATGAAAGTAATAAAAGAAAATAACAGAAAGTTTGTTCTCAAAGGAGAGTTTACTTTTATATTTAGGAATTGGGAAACCTTGGCGAAGCCTTAAACCAAGACCCAAAATCTTTACAACCATAACAATTATATAAAGATGGATGGTTAGACGAACCGTTTAAAAAGTAATCAAACGCACGTAAACGCAAAGAATAAAACGTAAACTATTATTAAAAATGCAGGTTTGAAGTGTGTAGCATAATCCGTTTTACTACAGAACTTCTAAACAAAACCACAGTTCGATCTGATTTTTCTGCACTAAATGTATCCGATTAACAATTTCAAACTAAATACTGAAACCATACCCAATTATGTAAATTATAAACGTTTTGACTACAGAAGCTTCATATGACTGCAGGTATTCTGCTTTTTTAAAACGCATTTGCAATAAAAATGCAATGAGTTTTTCTATCTTAGTAGAAAAAAGAAAAACGATAGGTATTATCGCTGAAAACCGCATACTGGTTGGATAAAAACTAATTCCTTCAATTTTGTGCAAGAAACTTTGCATTGTGTCCCCTTATATCTTTCTTAATCAACCGTTAGCAAAAGCTAAGGAGCAGTCAATTTCCTCTTTAAGCTTCGTAGTAGATTTTTATGCAAACAGCTTTTCTGTATATTCTTTCCGTATGGAATTATTTTGCACCTTTTATTTGCATAGAGAGGACGGTTAACATCTGAATGCGTCACTTAAGTAGTGCTGACTTTTCTATTCCAACGGAATTTTACTTTTGATATCCTTACCTGTAGTAAAAAAGCTATAGCGATTGCAACCAAGGTACACCAATCGGAACTTATCGTAGCATTTGAGAAAAGTTCAGTTTTGTCTTGCAAATGACATTGCAAGTAAAATTTAGTTTCACAATTCTAAAGTAAATAGTTAAGCTCGTTTGTGTTTTTTTTTTATGTCCTAGTGTAAAATTTTTATATAATCTTGGGCAATGAGAATTATTTCGTTTCTCTTACACCTTACTGCTGGTATCAGTCCAAATTTGTAGAACGGTTTTAAAGTTTACGGTTTTTATATATACAGGGTGTTCCGTGTTTCATGTATTATCCTTTAGGGTGTGATTCTTGGTCATATTCTAAAAAAAAAATTTCTACAGTAAAGCTCAATTCTCAACTTTGACAATTTAAGAAAAGGCTAACTTTGGTGTACTATGACCTCTGTTAAATTCGATATCTCTGTCAATACTAATGGTAGAGACCTAATCATAGTCTTAATTTTTTTGTAGAAATAACAACTTTTAAGACTGTATTTAAGTTTAGCTTTCACAGGTTAAGGATTGCCAGATTTTCAATTTTAAGTGCTGTTCAAATTTTCTTTCCGAAACAAAGTTTTGACTTTGAGGTCATTTTTTTGCAGAAAATACCTGGTAAACATAGAATTTCTTTGATTTTAACAGATGAACTAAACAAAAATAAAGAAACTCAGTAATAAGTGCACTCAAAACCCCATACATTTTATGATATTTGAAAAAATACAAAATGGGTAAAATTAAAAAAAAAAAAAAGATTTTTAAATTTGAGGTTTGTTTCAATAAAACAATAATATGGGCACTTTTAGTAGTTTTTTTTATGTATTTTATACAAATACAGTTATAACAAGTGCTCAAAGTGTCCTATTTCGTTTTGAATGCATGCCAGAGCCCGTTTTTGAATTTCATTGTAGGTGTTTGCTCTCGATAACTCTTGTCTTACTTGTAGTCTTGTAATCTTTGAAACTGTATTTAAATAAGATTCCTATAGGCTTAGGGTTGCCAGATGTTCAGTAAGGATAAAGTTCCTGGTATATTCGTTGTGCTCTTCTTAAATTTCCATTGTAAAACTCATATAAGAAAAAAATGTCTGCGTAGGCACTTTGAGCACTTGTTTTAATTGTATTTGTTTTGAATACATAAAAAAAACTACTAAAAGTGCCCATATTATTGTTTTATTCAAACAAACCTCAAATTGAAGATTCTTCTTTTTTTTAATTTTACCCATTTTGTATTTTTTCAATTATCATAAAATCAATGGGTTTTTGAGTGCACTTATTCCTGAATTTTTTTTTTATTTCTGTTTGGTTCATCTGTAAAAAATAAAGAAACTCCATGTTTACCAGGCATTTTCTGCAAAAAAATGACCTCAAAGTCAAAACTTTGTTTCAGGAAGAAAATTTGAACAGCACTTAAAATTGAAAATCTGGCAACCCTCAACCTGTGAAAGCTAAACTTAAATACAGTCTTAAAAGTTGTTATTTCTACAAAAAAATTAAGACTATGATTAGGTCTCTACCATTAGTACTGACAGAGATATCGAATTTAACATAGGTCATAGTACACCAAAGTTAGCCTTTTCTTAAATTGTCAAAAAGTGATGTCAAAGTTGAGAATTGAGCTTTACTGTAGTACATTTTTTTTCTTAGAATAGGTATGACCAAGAATCACATCCCAAAGGATAATACACGAAGTACGGAACACCCTTTTTATGTATATAGGGTAAACGCACTAGTAGCCGGACAGTGTTAGTACCCGGACACATTGACCTTTTTTTGCAATTAATAGATACATCACACAAAAAAATCCACAAACAACAACATACATGGGTCCTTCAATGTGTCCTATACCTGCATGCAAAGTTTCAGGTACTCTAAATGCGTACTTTAGGAACTACGCATCATTTTATTGTTTAAGGTTTGAAGATGCGGTCTCGTTGTCGATTTAGGTAAAAAAAAAATAGTGTGAACAGTTTTTAGTAGTAAGCAATTTAACAAGTAGGTAATCGTTAATTTATTGTAATGGAAAGACATTGGTTTCGTTGGAAATATGATTAACTAAAACAATTTGCAAAAAAAAACCAAATTTAATAAAATCTTTGCCATTATTTGTGGTGTCCGGGAACTAACACCAAAATTGAATATGTTTTTCAGTACCCAGACATGCTGTCCGGGTACTAACACAGTGCGATTATCATGCATATTCAGTACCCGGACAGGGGTTGTTTCTTAAAATAATTGTGTATGGATACTGAAACAAAAGCGTTCGGATACTAGATCAGTCATTTTAAGAGACTTAATCATTGAGAGATTTAATCATTTTAAGAGACAAGCCCTGTATGGATACAAAAAATGTGTGCTTGTCTTATATTTTCAGTACGCAGACATGGCTTGTCTCTTAAAATGATTGTGTCTGGGTACTAAAACAAAGGCGTCCGGGTACTAAACTTTGCTGTCCGGGTACTAACGCAAATGGAACTTTTCTGAATTGTTATTTTATTTATTCTAACAATGATCTCTTTGCAATTTACTTGAACGCCATATTATTGAGAAATGTCTATATTCTTACAATCAATAAAAGTTTTCGCTGTAGCATTTATGGTTACAAAATGGTTTGAAGTCAAAGTTGAGAAAAAAGTTAAGTGTCCGGGTACTAGTGCGTTTACCCTATATTGAAACAATTTAAATGCAATACCCGCTTCACTAGGAAATAGGAATACTCATTAGTTTTTACTTGAGCCCAACTCCAGGCGTACAGTAAAGTACACCCAACTACGGGCGAATAGTTGAGTGTATGATAGATTAATATTTTAGATTTAATCACAGCACACAGCAGCCCGAGTAGGTCGATTAAACTGATCATATTTTGAGAATTGACTTGATTTATTAAAAAAGTTATTCGAAGTCAACTCTGCCATTTATTACCACAAACTAAAATATTTTAGAAAGCTGGTTTTTTTTTTCTTAGGTTAACATTCTAATTCAAGTGAATTTAGTGAATGGTTTTTGAGTAATCAAGTCTCAAAATCATAAGTTTGAAAAATAAAAATTGTTTCTTTAAATACAATGTTTACAGAGTTTTGTTGTATTAAGAATCACTTTTTCTTTTAATAATATTCGATTCTCTTATCAGTTTCGAGTCAAGAAAGCAGTCACCTTGGGCCTTTGCTTTTCATTGTCGCAATCAATGACGTTATTTCATACATTTCGTATAGTGAAATTCTGATTTTCGTAGATGATATGAAATTTTTTAAATCCATTCAAAATACAACTGATCGCGCACTTCTTCTAAAAGATATCGATAGCTTTGGAACATGGTGTAAAAAGAATGGTCTTAGTCTTTACCCCTCGAAGTGCCAAACTATAACATTCTCGAAAAAACGTGAACCTAGTTAAGCTTTGTACTTAATGTCTGGTCATTCATTATGTAATGTCTCAAGTTGTCGTGACCTAGGTGTTTAATTCAATATTAACCTTGAATTTAGTGAACATATAAGGTCAATAGTAAGGAAAGCAAATGCTATGATAGGTTTCATAAAGAGGTGGTCAAAAGGATTTGATGATCCTTACGTAACAATAACTTTGTATAACTGTCATGTTAGCCCTCATCTCGAGTACGCCTCACAAGTTTGGTCTCATCTATATGAAATTCATAAACATCGTATCGAGGCAGTACAACACAAATGTTTTGTTTTAAAGGGTCTTCCTTGGGAAGATCCATTCAATCTACCTCCTTATGAAAATCGAATTCAACTTTTGCAATCTGCAAACCCTTAGTCAAAGACGTATCAACAATGACCTAGTATTTTTACATCAGGTTTTGACTGGCTTTATAGATGCTCCTTACTTGCTCTCGTCCATAGGTTTTAACTACCGCGGAGGATCTCACCACTTGCGTTGTTTGGAGTTGATTCATTGCCCCCATAGAACCAATTACGGCATGAATGAGCCGCTATGGCGCATGAGTAGATTATACAGTTCTAATTTTTTTTTTTTTTTTTTTTCATCTATATATTTTCTAAACTTTCTCTTTGCGCTGGTGTTTTCTAACCTCTAACACTTGCATTTATGATGAAGAGCGTAGATAAGTACGTACAAATGAGCTTGCTCTAAGCTTCGTGCGACTTTTTTTTTTTTTTAACTAAAAAGAAGAGGCTTATATGCTAATCTGGAGAACTCAGACTTAATTACCGGTCCATTGTACTACCATGCGACTTAGTCTCTTCTTCTTCTTCTTTTTCATTTCCGCCGTTACGAGTACCTAGTGATCTTGAAACGATCACAACTCTCCCACTTTTCCGCTTCACACTAGTGATCCGCCTGTGGGGTACGCCGCGTTGACCTCAGAAAGCGTCGGCAAGCCTCCCGGTTTTGGATTGTTCCATGTCTGAGGTCGGTTGGAGTTTTGTTACACATGCCATATTGCAAAATACCTTTGCTGACTGGACTTCCTTCGTACGTTTCATATGGGCCTTCCTTCTCAGCCAGCTCACAACTGGCTTGCAGAGCCCCATAGTAGATTGCCTAGAAATTCTGCTGTTTGAAATTTAATGAAAATTAATTTAGTTAGAAATACTTACAAGAAATAAAACATTACAAAATTTTGCAATATTTTGGAGCTGTCAAAGATAAATGTCATCTTGTTTTTTTTATTTATTGAAGTTTGGAACTTCACCACGACTCCATTTTTAATCAAGAAATAGGTCGCCATTTTGAATTCGTGTTGAAAAATTTTTTGAGGGTGTTTCAGGCAAGGGGGGTACGAGTTGGCACTCTGTATTATCTACTCTGTGGTTCAGACTAAAATTAAATGAAATTGAACTGAAAAAAAGTAGTGTTGTGAAAAAATAAGCTGGAAGAATCCGAAAAACATTCGCTGAATTTTCCAGTAATGAAGGCAACATTTTTTATTTTTCAAACAACAGCGTCTTTAATCGGGGGGAAAAAATACAAGTGCCACAATAAAGAAATGTCAAAACTCAACCAAGAAAATTTTAAATTGTTTAAAAACTCCGGCGCAAAACCATGTCTCTTTCTTACAACTATGTAGGAAAGAGGAAAAACACATAGACGTCAGTTTTGCCCCAGTGTGAACAGCGTCTATGGAATCTATAGTACTATCGAAAACAAAAACGGTCCCTGAAAGCCATCTATATATCCGCCGGCGCGCGTACAAATATTCCCCTGTAATTTTTAGAGCGCCGTTGTGACAGCTTCACAATTCACAAATATTAGTTTGAGGTTGTCGGCATGATATTTAGCTTTTTTTTCCAGAAAAAATATTTAGCATTATTTTTGGCATATTTTTATAAAAAACATGCTTAATTGCTGGACCTAGCATGATTTCCAATATTTCATTGGTCACACTAGTCATCAGACTTCGCAAAACCTCATCGTCCACGTCCTGTTTCTTCTTCCTTTTCTCCGCCTGTCCCTTTTTGACCTTCTTTTTCTTCCGTCGTCATCGCTCTGTTCTGCATATATCAAAAAAATTTGAGTACATATTTATTAAAAATTGCACTGATAAATAGTTTTAAAAAATTTATGCTATTTTCACACCACCATGAGGTAAGCACAGTGGTGCGTTAACCTTTTTTGTGGTGGAAGGTTTCCCCAGCAGGCCTATAAACACCCAAACTACAAAAACAATGTACATGCACAAATAAGACGAATCCATATCACAGAAATGTTAAAATAATAGAAAAAAAATCACAGAAAACTTACCAATAAAATAATAAGAAAAATTCACAGCAATTTTAGCTTAAATGTAAATTATCTATTAAAAAAAATTAATAGAAATTTAATAGACAAAATCACCAAAACTTTATTCTAAAGGAGGAATTTTAATTACGGAGCTTAGAGATGTACAACACGAAGACTTTTGTTTTTAAAACAAGGTTCACTAGCATTCCTATTCCAGAACTTTAAATAAAAGTATATTCTAATTCTTACAAAGTATGTTTTTGCATTTGCTTGTACCAGGAGTGTTTTGGCCTGCCTTTTCTTTTTCGTCGCGAATTTGTTGAAACGTTGTACGAAATTGCCTTTTGGACGGGGTTGTGCGGATCTCTCCTTTGAACATGACAATACCAATTGAGCCGGTCGTGCTGAATTTTGTCCAAGATGGTACTTTTGACATGAAGGCTTCCACTGATCCTAGTACTTCTAATTCGATCAAGCTTTGTTACTCCTGCTGTCATCCGAAGCATCTTCATTTCAGCTGCCGTCAATTTGCTCTAATACTTTTTGTACATTGTCCAACATTGTGAACCGTATGTCAGACTTAGTCACTGAGATGCAAAAAAAATTCCGACCGAGAAAATATTTCTTCATTGTCATATAATGTATGGCACATTTTCTGTAAATATTGCAAGTGATATTACACTATGCCATATATATTTGGACAATTTGTATGGCAAACAATAATTATATGTTAAGGAAAAGTATCGCTATCACACTAATATGGCAGCCTGTGCCATATAAAGTATGGCAAGCATGAATATAATGAACTAGCAATATAAAAATCGATTGATTTTATATGACTTGCGCTTGTCATACAATCCGCATCCTATGTTTTTTAAAATTTTATTTCTCTATTTGTAGTAATTTTTTTATGTATGTACATTGAATGCACGGAGTTCTTATGTCAAATCTGAAATTTTATTACACATGCATACTCCTACATAGATGTAAATTTCAATAAAAAGTGACAGAGATAATAAAAAAAAATGCCTTCTTTTCTACACGACTTGATACAAGACGAACATACTTAAATGGTGACAATTATGATTTTGTATTACACTACACCATATATATTTGGCTCTAGAATCATTGCCATTATGTATGGAGACATACAAATACTGCCATATATGTATGACTATCAAACATATATGACGATGTTGTGCCATATTTATATTTATATGATAGTGTAATACCGCCTTAAGTTCTTGGAAGATTAAAAAAAACGAAATGTGCTTTGTCCGGAAACCCCCTTTTTACTCAGGGAATAAAGTGCAATCGGCGTAGAACCCACAAAATTCGTTTATGGTTGAAAGTAGCTTTCGATTTGTTTTTCTAGTTCTCAAAAACTATAAAAGGTTTTTGCTTCAGTTTTCTGTGTTTGGCTCAAAACAAATAAAGGCATTGGTTATTGAAATATAAAAAGGCTCTTTAAAAAGTTTTGTTAAAATTTTATTCAAAGAAAAAATATTGATTTTCATTTTCAAAATTTTGGTTAAGACTGATTAGATTATCTACTCAAAATCTATTCACTAATCAGAACAAAGTTCTACTGTTCAAAAACACTAGTAGTAAGTGGTTTAGATGATTTAAAAAAAAAAATCATGTCAATATCTAGTAAAACCGCCCCTCCCCACTTTTTGGCGAGACATCATCTAGCAAGATCTTAAAACTTAAAAAAAAAAAACTGGTCTTAAAAACAACAGCGATTTTCATTAAATTTTCATCTTTAATATGTATAAACAACTGCAATCAAATTGAGTTTTCATATTTTCGCTAAAAACTTTTGGAATATGTAATTTTTGTTTTATGCGATTGCACTCAAATTTCATAATTGATAAGCATTTGGCAACCCTGTAATACCAAATATACTATGAAGAGCGAATACTTAAAACACGAACTCAGTCGCAAGATTTTGATATTGTACTTAGCACACAATCTCAAATTTGTGCCACCCAGTCGTGCCAATTTCTAAATTTACATCAAACCTTATGCACTTTTTAATTATCTTTTTTGATGAGCTTAGGATGTCCTGAGTAGCATTTTTGTTCAAAAATAAAAAATAAAAATTCCAAAGCATTTTCGAGAAATAACTGATTTATATCTTTGAAATTTCATTTCATATGTCTCTGGATATAAATAAATACACGCATTATCAATGAAAAACTATAAAATTCGGATTAGAAAGAAAATGGTTATGTAATTTTATAGAAATTTGATAGCTGTTCGTATTGGATATTTGCTATTCAGTGAGGTACAATAATTTTGATGTTTGGTCTTTCTTCTGGAAGCCTGGTATCGTCTGTTCGGAAATTCAATGATTGCTGTGGTTTTTGGTCCTCTTTCCGTCTGTCAGTTTGGAACTGAGGATACCAGGGGAGACCACAGTTATCATTGAATTTCCGAACTAAAGAAACCAGGCTCCCAAAAAAGGAATCAAAGCTCAGGGGGACCTCATAAATCAAATTAGAAATGAACATAACATACTGTTATTGAACTTCCAAAAAAAATTAAAAATAGAAAAATTATGAGGATCGAGAAGATCAATTGATCTCATCTCCAAACCTGTGTTCCCCGACCCTTTCTTCGGATTTTTTTTCAAAGGAATTCATTTAGGAGGAAAAAAAATCGACTGCAGTCGATCTCTTTTTTGAGACGGATTTGCACACAGATTTTCACACACACAACAATTTTGACAGATCGAAGGCAAACAAAAACATCAGCATATGAAAAAAATTAAAGGAAGCAGAATTGTTTTGTATTTAGTTCTGAATTTGGAAAACATTTGGTGAAAAAAAATATAAAAATTGTGTTCTTTATAATATGAATGTAATTGTTTTGTTCCATGGTGCTTGTTTTTCTTCATTAGTCAGTTAGACACACACACATTCATAAAAAAAAATCGCTACTTTTTTAATTTCCTATACCCAAAAAACAATCGAATTTAGTAGCGACTGCAGTCTACTGCAAATTGGTGAAAGGAAATCGACATTAATTATACTGATGATTTACGAAACTACCTTTACAAAAAATTGGGCAGTTAATATTATGAATTTTTATATAAGTAATGCTAGAGTTGTGGTGATAAGGTCATCAAAAATTATTTATTATTCATTCCTCTGTTGCATAGTTATGGATTAACAGGTACATAATTGAAACAAAAATGACTTTTCTGAATTATGAAACTTTCACTTTCAAAGGTCATATATATGTACATAAATTTACTGACTGCAAGTGCAACTGGGGCATCTGATACTTACATCTTCACTAAGCACTCTTAAGCTTAAGTGAAATCATCTTCACACGAATCGATTCCTTTAAAGGATACATGCTTTCTTCGCTCATCTCATATTTCATTCTTTTATTATCATGTCTTTTTTCGAAATATGACTATCCACCTGTCAGTTTGTGAAAACTAAACCACCTGATATCCAATTCCTTTCTAAAAATTCATTTTTTTCCCTAAGGCAATAATCCAATCCATCCACCCCAGCTTCATTCCCGTCCCTATAAATTTCTTTCGTGCCTTCCTTAGCCAATGAAAATTATGCGTTTTATACAAAATCCTTATATTTATAGTTAAGTGATAATAACAACAAAAATATTCTCTGAGACGCTAGCTTCCAGTTTTGCGTCGACTCAGAATTTATGTTCGAATGTTCGAAACTAAAATGATTACCGTATGTTTGTTGAGTTACAAAATTCATTACGAGATGTTGAGAAATAATAATAAGGACAAAAACTCAAGAGCATTCAAGCTAAAGATTCAGGATAAAACGGATAAGACCATACCTACTCAATTCTCTTTGAACGGCTGTCTCTTCGAGTATGCGCATAACTAATTGATTGACTATGCCTGGGAAAAGTCAGCAGGCCTTGAATGAGTTTATGGGCATATTGCACTCTGCAATTCAGAATTTTCAGATACTTTTGAATAAACGTGATGAGTGGACGTATTTATCGTGCGCTAAGTTGTAGTATTTTATAAAAATGTAGAACATCTAAAACTTCTTTCAACTGTTTATTTTGTGAGGTTTTTTTCGATCTAAATAGGGAACAAGTTTTAATCTGTTTTTCTATTCCTAAGTCGATGAGTAGCAGCCTCTTGCAATGATGTCGATTGATGTGCATTGGGTATGAAGTTTGCAACGCACTTAAAGTTCAGTGCCAAGGCAAGAGACGAAAGCTTAATGGCGACTTAAATCTTTAAAAGGGTAAATCACTCCATGCCATAATGTCGACATAGGTATATCTAGTACTTGAAATCTCTATTCAAGCCTTACAAGCCTTACAAGCCTTTTATTAAAAATAACTTGACCCTCCGGGTGAAGGCGATTTTTGTTGTAAGAGTTTTTCGTAAAACGCTACGTTGAATTAATATTTGCTCAAATTTAATTGGAAATTTTTGTTTGTGTTGTCGTGATTGTGAATGAATTATTTCGCCCTCTGACCTATTGTTTGAATTTCCTGATAGGACTGAAAGATATTTGTATGTAAATCGCTCTTCAAGTTAAAATCACTTAAATTCGAAGTGCTACTCAACGTGCGTGTGTTTTAAAGCGAATTATGTTGTATGTTGGTATACATAAATTCAGGAAGAGTTTCAAAAAGAGATATTAGTAATCATTTGACTACAAAGATAAGCTTTGGAATAACTACTTTTTGATATATTTCAAGTTTCTGGTACCAGACTGGTGTAATTAAAAAAGGGGATAAGGTATTTTGTAGAGTAGTGTGGGTCTACCATTTTCAAAGTATTTGTTTTGGTCTATTGGAAGATTATGCCTTTAATGTTTGAATATCCTTTGAGCTATGTATCTATGGGTATTAATTGGTTTACAAAGAAATTCAATTCTTCAGGGGCTATTTCAAAGTTGAGCAGGAGGAATTATTTACAATGTGCTTTCATTGTATCAAGTAAACAGTTACTTTTGATTGAATGTTTGTACAGCGGAAATAATATTTTAGCAGAAACTTACCTTTAATATCTGATTTATTGATATTGCTTTATTCCTGTGAGTGAAATGTGTTCTGAATCATTTTCATTCTCTGTGTGGCAGCAAAGTACTCGTAGACTTTTACACACGAAAATTGGACAGTCAAATATTGGTGAAAATACAAAGTAGGAAGGGAATGAAAACATTTATTTTGTTGCTTTCGTATTTTATTTTCCCTTTTAGAGGCGCAACTAAAACACGGTTATAATATAAAGTTTGAGTTTCGATTTAAATCCTCCTACCTCAATATCAAAAATTTGTGCTTTAAAGTTATACATATTAACATTTCTTTGAAATATTATGCTTACTGTTGAACTACTGAAACCAACTTTTCGAAATGATGTAGTTTTCCACAAAGCTTTTCTTTTGAAGAGCTCTATGTTTGTAACAAGTAAATCTTTGAGAGTTATTTGTTGTGGTAAGTCACATTCTGACATATATTAAAAGGACCAACAAACAACAACCTTTGAATAAGTTGGTTTTCTTTCAAGGATGATGTGTACTCTGTACACTACAATAACACATCAAAATCCAATACCAAGAGTCTTATCGTTATTAAGGTTCAGATGGAAGAAAGAGCACAAGTAAGCGGATACCGTTACAGTGAAGCAGATATTATTTACATAATGAAAGTGAAGGTTTGTCTTTGATGATTTGAATTGGTTCAATTTAATATTCAAATATTTATTTATCTAAATGTTTCAACTGCGTAAAAGATAGGTTCAAAGAGCAGAGATCATTATATTCATTCGCCTGTATCATATCTGATATCCTTGTCTTTTTCGTAACGCTAAAAGAATCGACGGAGAAGGAAGCCTACAAATGTTGCAATCATAATGTTTACTTTCGATTAAGACATGTAAACACTTTTCAATTTAGTATACATAGGTAGGTACATTATAACATCAAGTACGTGCATGGGATCAACCATAAATTCAAATACACATAATATCGATTACTTAAAGTATTTTGCGTTTCTCTATTTTTGCCTCCAGTTAAAGATGATTATATTAGGTTTTGGTTCGAAAAAACATCATTTTGAAAAAGGCTCTCAACGAAAAGTAAACCGGCATTTAGTACAACAGTTGAAACATGGTTAGGTAATGGTTAGAAAAATGGTGTACGGATCCAAAAGAAATTAGTATCTCTTTACTTTCGTTAAAAACTATGCAAATTTTTAAGTTTGGGAAACATTTTCTGAATGACAGTTGGTCATTGCTGTGGATACAACCACGATTTAGACATTTGTAATCTAATGTCCTTTTCGAAAAACAACTTCTAGAAGACGATGGCGAAATCAAGTACCTACATACATACATTGTTTGCGAAGCGGAAGTCGAAAGTCGTGATTCCTTTTGGTATGACAGTAGCCTTAGTTAAATGAAAGTGGAATTGTTGTTTTCTGACAACCGGAAGCAAATAAACGTGACTAGAATCTGTTATTTTGAAAGCAGCGATAAATAGAAAATTCTATTCCGGTTAGCTTTTGTCATTTCTGTTTTTGCAGGTGACACAAAGCTTTTTGATTTTCCAGTAATGCTGAGCAAGGAAGTAACCGGTCTCTTTTTTACATCTAAAATATAACTCTACTATACATACATATAGAATAAAACCAAGAATCACACCCCCAAAGGATAATACAATACATCTACAAATAAAGAAGAGAGTCTTATTGACTTTAAAACGAATACCTGACAGCTATGAAGCTTAAAACTAACATGTATAGTTTATTCACTGTTTTATATATGAAATGTTTATTGGTTCCATAATGAAGCATCTATGTTCTTTGAAAAATATTTCGTAGTATAAAATGATTGATACAAAAAATGTTCAACAACGGTCAAGCTACTCGTATTACGATTTCAATTTTCTGAAACACTAATATTGAAACTGCCACTGAAATGATGTCAAGAGTGCAACAAGACTAGTAACAAGAATTCCTATTTAAATATTAAATCAATGAAGATGTGTGGTCATCTGCAACATGAACATTCCTTATAAAAAATATTTAATATCGTTAGAAATAAATAAACAAAAAATTTCATCGCATCATAAGTTAAAGTAACCAACGGTCAGAATTATTTTTTTTGCAGTTGTAAGGAATGGACATTATTTTGGATATGAAAGATTTTGGCAGTTATTTCAAAAATGTCTAGTTTCAAATGATGATCTTTTTCGGTGTCATGTTTTTAGATTAGTCATAAATGCTAAAAACGCAAATACAATGCATATTCGTTCGTTCGCCAAACAAACAAGAGGAGCCAGTTAACATTTTTTCCAAAAAGGTGAGTTAGAGTTAGTAAAATGTATTAAATATATGTGCTTCAAAATAGATGAACACTTTCTATGGCACAATCATGTCATTAAAATAAGGCCATGTATGGGAAGTGCTATGTTTGTCCTATTTTACCTTGAAAAGTATTCAACAAAAGATGTACAAAAAAGTTTATTAATCGCTTGTTGAATCTCGGTTAAGTGTATGTTTAATGCATTGAAAACACACACACAGAAACTTGTTAATCTACGGAGGAGAATCGTCAAGATTATTGATAAAACCACCTCCACTTCCAGTTTTTGAGTACGGACAGTATATTCAAAATGGTGCCATGACATTTGGCCATGTGCCATATGGCCATATTTCAAAATATGGCCATTTGACACTTTTCAATTGTGTCACATGGCCATATGGCCATTTGTCCCTTTGGCAATGTGTCATTTTACCATATTTTTTTGTGTCATTTAGCCAAATGGCCAAATGACGCTTTTCAAAGTGACAAATGGCCATATATTAGAATATGGTCATTTGACACATTTTCAAAGTGTCGTTTGACCATATTTTTTGCAGGTGTTTCGAGCAAAAACAAAATGTTATGCGTATATTTTGGATGGGCTTTTTAGTTCAAGGCTATTTAACTGAACCTTTTTTTATCGTCTTGTTTTTTTTTTTTTTTTGTAAGTAACTAATTTTACAGTTGCAAGAAATTTGAACAAGTATATTCATGGTTGCCAATTTGGTACTTTTAGTGTTGTACCTTCTTGTGGTTACAAGCAAATGTTAATTCTGCACTTCGCGCATGATAACCACGTGAGTAAAAACATTTTAATTTACATTTAGTTAAAATAAAGATTGAGATTTCTTAAAAAAGAATTATAAATAATATTTATAATTTGGAAACATATGCAAAGATGTTAAAATAAAATGGCGTTGAGATTTTCCAAAACATTATCATTATCAGTTTTCGAAGAAAAGATTTTCAATTGGATATCTATAATAGTAGATAAGAATACATAAACAATTCGCGCGAATTTTTTTATTTTCACACACAAAATTGATTATCTGATGGAAAAAACAAAAAAAAAGATGGCGCTTGCTGCGTTTCGTGCAGATGATGACGATCATTTTTGTTTATCATTCACCTTTAAACTTAAAGTATGAATGTACATATAAAAATAAATATGCATACATACATATGTATTTATGTTTATGTATTCTTATCTACTATTATAGACATCCAATTGAAAATCTTTTCTTCGAAAACTGATAATGATAATGTTTTGGAAAATCTCAACGCCATTTTATTTTAACATCTTTGCATATGTTTCCAAATTATAAATATTATTTATAATTCTTTTTTAAGAAATCTCAATCTTTATTTTTGAATTTTTGCACTTTAAGAACAAGTTTCAAAGTGTCATTTGGCCATAATGGTCAAATGACACATTGCCAAAGCGACAAATGGCCATATGGCCATGTGACACAATTGAAAAGTGTCAAATGGCCATATTTTGAAATATGGCTATATGGCACATGGCCAAATGTCATGGCACCTTCAAAATTACAGCGCCACTTGAATGCTATGAAGATTTAAAATGAATCGATTTTTTTTTTAAGTATTATATGTATACATATATGTAAATGCAATTACTGTTAAAATTTGATGACTAAATTCCGAGTACTACAGGCAATCAAAAGGCCAGGTAGTTGGAGAATCGGTGAATAGGGCTCTACTTTTCGTTTTTGCAAACTGCTCTGTATACCTGATTAACATGAAGAGTAAAAATTTTAGTTTTAAGTACACTCTGATCTCATTGATTTTAAATCCTTGCAGATCATATTGCACGGGAAAACCGGAGTCTCTACGACCGAGTCAAGACTGAAGAGCATTCCAAGCGAGGCGGGTGTTGCGGCTTAAATGTCTCAGGAAGGAATGCAGGTGGCTATTTCAGTATTACTCTACTGATTTCTACATTTCGACTATGCTGAAGAGATTCAATCGATTCTAAGATCGAAATATCACCTATCAATCTCAACCTTTTGTTTTGTCCCCTTTTAAGAAACCTGAAAGATGTTTGAGGAACCCCTTACTACATATGTGAATTTCGTTCAAGTTTAATGTGAATTGTAGTTGTAGCCAGATCAGAAGGGGTAAAAAGTGTCCTGCAACGTCTTCAGAAATATTCTGGTTTTGGACAGCCCTCTGTCTCAGGCCAATCAACAGTTGCATTTTTGATCAGAACGCAATGATATTGCTTGGAATGACTATTCACATGAGCACGACAAAAGAACGACTGGCTTATCAGGTTTTAAAATTGCTTTGAGCACGAATATGTTCTTCAAAATATCGAAAGCAAATGAGGTAAATAAAGTTTATTTTGGAGTTCAAAATCAAATTTTCATAACTATCATACTCTTTGTATGAAATGGCAAACACATTTCATCAGATTAGATAACTTGTCTACCCAACAATAACGGTAGAAGAGGTTCGAAAACTTAAAGGAGATTTCTTTAGAGAGACAATGTATTTTTTCTTGAAACTCAGAAATACTACAGTACATCGTACTAAAAGAGGTCTAGTGTGAAGGAGTCACAGCCAACGACCTCTTAATTAATTGCTCTACAACTATTAACGGGTTGTCAACCTTCGACTGTGCCTCGATATCCGATCCTCTCACATTCAGTTGCATTGCATAGAAATGCATAACACTTGACTTGCTTGTGTATCCATAGAGTGCATTGTACTCAGAACAATATGATTCCCAACGGCAGGCCACTGCCAGCCGACAGAAGTAGTAAGGGATCATATTGCTTTGGCTGCATGCGCGCTGTTTATGTCACAGCAATAGTCTTTGGGTATGAGCATTTGTTTATGATATAGGTCATTGGCGCTCACCGAAAAGAATGTGATGATGAAGCGTTCTAATCGAATATCGAAGTGTAGTCGATTGTTCGATAACCAGAATTGGAGCATTAAAACGTTGTATAAATAGGGTATAAATCTGAGAATAAATTGTCATTAGTGATCGTGGACTCGATCGAACATACTCCCTGGTTTTTGTTGATATAAGGCATTGAGCCGAAGGCAATTCCTGGATAGTTCCAAGTTGTTTCCACTACCATCCCTCAACTTTGCAGTTAGTGCGAAGAGGTTTGAGCCTACAGCAGTGAATGCTTGGCGATTTGGTAGTTTGGAAACCAGTGGACATCACATGGCGATCCTGCCAGTCTAATTCTAAATCAACAGAATCGAAGCCAGAGACTGTTCAGAGAGAGTGTTTTTCATAAGTTAAAGTTAAAGTATTTTTTTTTTTTTGCATACAAGTTAAAGTAGTTTTTTTTTTGCTCTCTCGCTCGTAAAATGTCTAACGAACTCGAGGTTATATACCTGAAAGTAACGGGACATGATAGAATGGTTGGCTTCTTAATGAAGAAGTACACAGTACTTAAGAAGCTGATGATCGCTTATTGCGAGCGCAGACATCTACCCATGGATACCGTTCAGTTTCAGTACAATGGACGTATAATCAAGGAATACGACACACCAAATTCACTAGAAATGGAACAGGGTAGCACTATTAAAGTCCACCTAGAACAGGCGGATGGTGGCTCATATTTACGTTTACGTTTACGTTTATAAATAATAACAATTCCTCATACACTAAATTTAACAAGAACTCAGGAGTATAGAAGTCGCGTACATAAACAAAAATACACACCAACAAAGATGACTACAATTAAACAAAAGCTAGGCAACATCATGAGGGAAATCAAAATTAGCAGCACCAACAACGTTCTAAACTTTTCCCGAACACTACATTGCTTCCATCGCAAAGAGTTTCACAGGAAGAAAGCAGATGAGTCTGCAAATTGATTATATTATATACTACAGTACTACAACTACTACATTTAGAATTAGTTATTTTAGGAAATAGTTTTTTTTTTTTTTTTGGTTTACGAAAAGAGAAGCAAAAGAATCATTATAACGTTATCAAAGATGAGAAATTCCCATAAATTTTTAACCATTTTAATTTTGGTGATTTTTTTTTTACTCCTTCTTTTGATTTTTGAAACTGAGTTAAACTACCTATTAAATACATATTGTCACACAGTACGTTTTCAAGGTTTCTATCAATATCGGGTATAACATATTCAAAATGTTTTGTGTATCTTGACAATCTTATAGTATTCAAAAAAAAAAAAAACAGAATAAAAATCTAGAACACCACAATAAAAATTTAATTGAAGTATTCGAAAGACTGAGAGAAGTAAATCTCAAACTACATCCAAGTAAATGTGCTTTCCTTAGAAAAGAAGTTTTATATCTAGGTCATATAATATCAGACAAAGGTATTATACCAGATCCATCAAAATCCATAGTAATGAAGAATTATCCAGTCCCACAAAATGCAGACGAAGTAAGGAGATTTGTAGCATTTGCTAACTACTATAGAAAATTCATACCAAATTTTGCAACACTAGCAATTCCCTTAAACCGTTTATTAAGAAAGAACGTAGAATTTAAATTTTCCGAAGATTGCAATACCTCATTTAATTTGCTAAAAGAATTCCTAATAAGCCCAAATATTTTACAGTTTCCAAATTTTGAAAAAGAATTCATACTCCGCACAGACGCCTCTGGATTTGCCTTAGGTGCTGTTATATCGAATTTTGATGATAAACCTATCGCATACGCAAGTAAATCGTTGAATAAAGCCGAAAAGAACTATAGTACTATAGAAAAAGAATTGCTTGCTATAGTATGGGCAGTAAAACATTTCAGACCGTATCTTTTCGGAAGACGTTTCAAAATACTAACAGACCATAGACCACTAGTATATCTGTTCTCACTAAAAGAACCTTCAAGTAGATTAACTAAATTTAGGCTAATATTAGAGGAATATAACTTTACTGTGGAGTATTCACCAGGCAAAGACAACTGCACTGCGGATGCACTAAGTAGAATACAACTAAAGTCAGAGGACTTACAAAATTTATTTGTGTGTGTCACAACAAGAGCACAAGCTAGAAACTCAAATTTAGAAGAAAAAAACCCAACAACAAGTAAATTAGAGAAAGAAAACATCATAAGTGAGCTTCTTAAACCGCCAGAAAAGGGGCTAAAAATAGTCGAGTTGAAAATATTAAATAGCTTCAAAGATGAAGACAAAGATTACAGTTTATTAAAAGGTACCAGAGTTATAAGTCCTAACCTCATTTTAGGATACATTCCAGGGAATAATTGTTTGATATTAAATAGGTCAAAGATAAGCACTATTACCCGATCAGCATCATTTGACAAAATGTTGTTGAGGGACGTGCAAAATAACGGTGAACCATTATTAAATAATGAAGAGGAATCCAAAAATACCACTATTGCTCGATCGGCATCATTTGACAAAATGTTGTTGAGGGACGTGCGTACAATTTGCGGACCTCTATCAATTAAAGATATTTATATAACTAAAGAAGAGTTAGGTAAACTCTCAGACGGCCGTCGAAAAGAGAAATTATATATATTAAAGAAAAAGATAGAAGAATTATTCAAAGGAAGTAAAATAAAAGTGCACATAATTGATAATAAAATAAGAGTAACGGACCCTGGAAAACAAAAACTTATACTCAACGATTACCATATGTTACCTACAAGTGGACATGCGGGAATAAATCGCATGTTGCGTAACATCAAGAAAAAATACTTTTGGACAGGGATGCAAAACGATGTGACGACATACGTTAAGCATTGCCCTATGTGTCAACGAAATAAGCATATACAACCCAAAAAACAACCAATGACTATCACTACAACAGCAGAAACGTGTTTTGACAAAATATACCTTGACTTAGTTGGACCTCTTGACGAGACAGAAAACGGGTCAAAATACATTTTAACCTTTCAAGACGAACTAACGAAATTTACAGAAGCTATTGCTTTGCCAAATAAGGAGGCTAATACCGTAGCTAAGGGACTTGTAGAAGGCTTTATCCTAAAGTATGGAGTCCCTGCTACCATAGCATCTGACCAGGGTACAGAATTTATAAATAGAGTTTTCAAAGATCTGTGTAAACTATTAAAGATAGAACAGCTACAATCCACAGCGTACCATCACGAAAGTATTGGAGCACTAGAAAATTCGCATAAGGTTTTAGGAGCATATCTTAGAAATTATGTAGATGAGAAACATACAGATTGGGACAACTGGTTGCCCTACTACGTTTTCTGTTACAATACTTCAATACATTCAGAAACAGGATACACCCCGTTTGAGCTAGTATTTGGGAGACAATGTAACTTGCCTTCCAATCTTACAAAGAAAGTTGAACCAGTATACAACTACGAGGACTATGTCATAGACCTTAAACATAGGCTACAAATTGCTCATAAAGACGCTAGGGATACTTTAATACAAAAGAAAATTTCTAGGAAGGATAGATACGATGCTGATGCAAAAGCTAAAACTGTTGATTTCAATGTAGGTAGTTTAGTCCTGTTGAGAAATGAAAATAGAAAGAAATTAGACCCGATATATATAGGACCCTACGAAGTATTATCACAAAAAGGAGTGAATTGTGAAATCCAATGTGACAATAAGAAATTAATTGTTCACAAAAATAGGTTAAAACCATTTTATATTTATATGCTATTATTGTAATTTGAAGAATTGTTTAATCTGAGGAATTGTTAAATTAAAATAGAGACTAATTGTTCATTAAATAGAAAAATATATCAAAAACATTTTTGTTATTATTGTACAAAACTCGTGTATTTTGAAAAAAAAAAACATGTAAAATTAGTTGAAAAGTAATTGTAAAATTAGAACTAAGGTCACATTAAACTAATTATAAGAAACTATCAACATGTCAATGCGCATTGGCTTAAATATATTAAATAGATTAACTTAAATATATTTACTTAAATAGATTAACTTAAATAGATTAACTTAAATATATTTACTTAAATAGATTAACTTAAATAGATTGACTTAAATGCATTGACTTAAATACATTGATCTAATAATTATTGCTAAAAAAAAAAAAAAAAAAAAAAAAAAAAAAAAAAAAAAAAAAAAAAAAAAAAAAAAAAAAAAAAAAAAATTTATATACATATATTGATAACTACTGTAAATATTGAAAATATATAACATATGAACTATAAAGGTAAATACTGAACATTGTATGTACCCTATAACTAATGTGACGTATCAAAACAAATATATGTATCAAAAACTGCAAAACATAAAAAAAAAGAGAACTAGATTTTAAAATGTAAATATCGCAAATGATACCAAACACTGACTAAATTTTAATGAAAAGTAAACTAATCAAAATATAATACTAATGTAAATATCACAATTAATACTAAAATATTAACTAAAAGTAAACATCCAGAAATAGCCACAATGTTCAATACAATATGATAAAAGAAAAAAAATTTTTGATTTCCTACTCCCGTATTTGTAAAAGAGTCGTGGAAAAGTAGAAATCAACACTCTTGTCTTGATTTCTTCTTTTTCCCCAGGAAGGGTGGTGTGAAGGAGTCACAGCCAACGACCTCTTAATTAATTGCTCTACAACTATTAACGGGTTGTCAACCTTCGACTGTGCCTCGATATCCGATCCTCTCACATTCAGTTGCATTGCATAGAAATGCATAACACTTGACTTGCTTGTGTATCCATAGAGTGCATTGTACTCAGAACAATATGATTCCCAACGGCAGGCCACTGCCAGCCGACAGAAGTAGTAAGGGATCATATTGCTTTGGCTGCATGCGCGCTGTTTATGTCACAGCAATAGTCTTTGGGTATGAGCATTTGTTTATGATATAGGTCATTGGCGCTCACCGAAAAGAATGTGATGATGAAGCGTTCTAATCGGATATCGAAGTGTAGTCGATTGTTCGATAACCAGAATTGGAGCATTAAAACGTTGTATAAATAGGGTATAAATCTGAGAATAAATTGTCATTAGTGATCGTGGACTCGATCGAACATACTCCCTGGTTTTTGTTGATATAAGGCATTGAGCCGAAGGCAATTCCTGGATAGTTCCAAGTTGTTTCCACTACCATCCCTCAACTTTGCAGTTAGTGCGAAGAGGTTTGAGCCTACAGCAGTGAATGCTTGGCGATTTGGTAGTTTGGAAACCAGTGGACATCACACTAGAAAATCAAATCTCAGATAGATTTTTTTCTTGTGTTGACCCAACTTTTCCGTCCCGAGTTTTGGTCACACACTATGTATTATATATAATATATTTTTTATAAATATTTTTTATTTTTTTTTTTTACTGTGCAACAACACATGAAACGTGATATACATAGGTAGCTATAATTTTATTTGAAACTCCCCGAATCTTGAATATCCTATCTTTTGCCTTTGTCACTCAGGGTAAGGCGGTATTCGTTTAATAACTCCATTAAAATAAAATTTTCAAAAATTAAGGGCAAATTAGCAAAGTGTACCATCTACGATCTATACCTCCATTTTTGGTCAAAACTACCTCAGTCATCCGTCAATCAAATGCAGTGCAGAGCTATTAATTTTTTTTATTTTTGCTTTTAGCACTAAATGAGTTTCAAATCTTTTCTGTATCTATATAAATAGTGAGGGGCCGTTAGACAAAACAAAGGCAAAACCTAGGAATCCTGGGCCAGTCCATGGATTTTCATAAAATTTTCGGAAATGTGTTTTGAATAGCGTATAGTCAAAAAAAAAAAAAAAAAATTCAACGCTCTCAATTTTTTAATTATTTTTAAAATTAATTATTAACTTTTAGAATTTTCTTTTATTTGTGTAGGATGCTTTAGATACCGTTTGCCAAAGGCTCAGGATAGATAGATTGGGTCAAGACAAGAAAAAAATGTATGGGAGGGGTCTATATCCCTCCGTATAGGGATATATATATGAAATTTACTCAAATTATTAAAAATCAGCTAAGCCAATTACTTTCTCATGCGTTAGTGTTCTAAATCAGTTAAATTAATGGCTCGAAGTTTTTTTTTATTAAGGTGAAGAGCATGCTGATGTAGTGTTCTTTCTTTTAAATAAGAATTGATGCATCCCTTATTGATATTTATTTGTTTGCATACTGAATGCACGTAGAAAAAATCGCGAGTATTTATTTGGCAAATAACCATAATTTTTCGGTTTCATCAACTCGTTTGACCGTAAACAGCATTTGGGACACAAAACAGTATGTGCTAACGCTAACCTTTCAGACCAAAGCTCAAGTTTGCTATAGGTCTTAGTTTTAAAATTTATCTTAAAACTAATATAATTAAAAGATAACTCTAAAATTTTAATAACTATTTATAATTTATATTAAAACTAAGATCACATACATTTTTTTTTAACTTTTCTTATGCTATTTTAAACACATTTCATATTGCACTTCCGGGAGTAATGTTCAATTAGTGGGAAATTAACAACATTTTGTTTTCTGGCAAAAAGTACCTTTCGTTTTTTTTTTTCAATTTCTGTTAAACCAAGAAAAATTTTTTTGTTCGTTTTTTTTCTTTTGAGTAAAAATTTATAAAAGCATTGAATATGGAAAGAAAAAATGGAACTCAATGGGCAAAATTATGTAAAAAAAAAAATTATTAAGAAAAAATATTTTCTTTTTTCAAAATTTTGACTTTGAGGGTTGATCTCTCAAAAACTTTTCATTAAGTGAACTCAAATTTAAATAATTTGTATTATAGAACAAAGCAATAGCTTTCAAAAACACTAAAGTATGAGAAAGTAAGTGGCTTAGTTGATTTTTAATATTTTTTTAAAAAATTGAGTAAATTTCATATAAAATTGCCCCTTGCGCCTATACGGAGGGATATAGACCCCCTCCCATACAATTTTTTTCTTGTCTTGAGCCAAACTATCAATCCTGAGCCTTTGGCAAACGGTATCTAAAACATCCTACCATAAAAGTTAATAATTAATTTAAAAATAGTTAAAAAATTGAGAGCGGAGAAATTTTTTTTTTTTTTACTTTTTCTATACGCTATTCAACACTCATTTCCGAACATTTCATGAAAATCGATGGGCTGACCCTGGATTCCTAGGTAAAAAGCTTACGGGCCTCCACTAATAGATAAAAAAAGACAACGTCACTTTATACCCTTTCTGGTTTGAATTCCGTGTATAAATTTCGGTTTCGTTAAGATTAGATGAATACTGATACTGCAGTTTAGTGGAATCTGTGAAATCAAACCATAACCAATTTTGAATGGCAATCTTGAAAATGTGAGTTAAAATGTTAAATTTTTGAAATTCAAGTGTCAAACTAATTTTCATGAAAGATGAATGATGAGTATCGCAGGATACTTGAGTAATGTTATAGCTTATGTTAGATGTGTTTATCGTATCGCTTGTAACGCTTTGATCATTTGTATGCGATTATTAACATAGGACTTTAGGAAAGAATTTGTAATGGGGGTGTTTCTTTTTAGAAGTATAACACTTGAAGTTGTCAAGTCTTTGTCACCTGCCATGTGAATTAATATTTGGTTTAGCAATACGTGGAGCAAAAACTTAATCAAAGTTAAGCGAACCGTTTCAAAATGATATGGCTTAGTTGTCAAAAAAGTAGGCATAGGTAGCTAACTGTAATTCATGTTTTGTTTTTTGATCTTTTTAGCTTATAAGAAATTAAGAGTTGATGAAAGCCGCTTAGCGACAGCATATAAGAAAAAGGTGTTTTATGTGCAAAAAGTGCAACGGAACGTCTTTCTGAATAGTTTTTTTTTTCAATAGAAATATTTGTGGGTTTTAAAAACACGATGGTAGAAGCTAGTAGGTTCATTAAATAATCTCTGCAACTCAACGTCCAAATTGAACAGTAGGGTGGTCCTTAGAAAAAAAAATTGGGGACGCTCCCAAATTAGTTCTAAATCAGGAAAAAAAATCCCTATTTTTTTCAATTTTTTATTCCTATCCCTTCCTGACCCTATTTCATTAAGAAGTTTTAGCTTTTAAAGGAAAAAAAAATAACATTTTATAGCCTCTAAGAACCAGTGGCGCCCACTTTGCTTTTATACTTTCATACGGTATCATACTCATAATACTATTGTACTAATTATACGTATGAATGATCATCCGCCATTTACCCAACACTGGACACAGAATATCGCCCCTGCTCTAGTAACAACCAGTATCAAAATAATGCTAGGAAGGGTTAGAGATAAAAGTATGAAAAAAATTAGGGAATTTTTTAGAATCGATTTAGAGGGCGTCGCACTCAATTTTTGCAAAAAAGTAAAATTAAGGACCACTCTATGAACAGTATGGAGTGTTGGCCTTGTTTTAAAACAAACTTTCTGCGTATTTTTGCGTAACTATTAAAATGATTTTCATTTTTCAGAATGGCCTCTCTGATATCACTAACGCAATTTTTTTCATAGCTTATAAAATATCAAATTATAAATTTCGAGAATGATTTTCCTATTATAAACAATTTTATTTCACTGGAATCTCATCACTCTGCGAGGGCGGGCACAGCGTATAATACATCCGATAAATGTGCTTAAGGCAGAATAAGGGTTAAGGAAAGTTAGTTGGCTTCTAAGTGTGATTTTTCTGGTGAAGTATGTCTGTTCGCTTCGCCCATAGGCCAGAGACGGTTCAGAGGCTTTTAATTGGAAAACAACAAATCTTCAGTCTAAATCGGCGCTTTAACCGATTAAGACTGTTGGCTCTATCGTGTGATTGCAGTAAAACAATCATTCTGAAAGGCGTTAGATCACCCAAGGCCGTTATAAGAAGCTTCCAACTGATATGTTGGAGGTGATTAAAATAAGAAATGCTCATATAAGAAACTGGCAGAGATACCACCTATACCACTCTCTCGATATAAATCTCTTACTACAATAAACATATATCCTCAAAAATTAACTGTTATAGAAACTTAGAATGGATTTAGAAACTAAATACATTAGAAAAAAATACAGAATCTTTCTGGAACATTGTCAAGGTAGCTAAAAATAAAGACAAAAAAATTTCTAAAAACTCCATCAGAAACTCTTTACCCTTACATTGAAGAATCCGAAGAGCTCGGAAACACATTTTAAAAAAACCATTATATTTCACAAAATTTGGGAGAAAACCAAACAAATGTGCTTGTCGAAGAAGCCACTAAAAACAAAAAAAAATTCAACAGCAGTACCGTTTTTGTTACTGTTAACGACATTAAAAAGTTAGGAATATTTACATCAAAAACTTACCTTTGATTGGTATATATTTCTTAATTTTTATAATCAACGCTTTCGTTAAACTGCAGTACTTCTCAATTGCTTTGAAAGAAGCAAAGGTAGTTCCAATTCAAAAGGCTGGTAGGCTGTTGGAAAGTTGTGAAAGTTATAGACCTATAAGCCTTTTAAGCGACACACGTGAGCAATATCCTAGAAAAAGTCGTGAAGGATAAAATATCTAAGATTCTCTACGAAAATGAAATTTTTTCTGACTGTCAATTCGGGCCTAGACGATTCCACAATACTTCTCGACAAGTAATAAAAATTTGCAATATCGTTCAACGAAATCGTTCTAACGGTAAATCCATTGGTATGAAAATATTAGATATAGAAAAATCCTGTGACTCCCTATGGCTAAATAGACTTGCGTAGAAGATATTAAAGTTCAATTTCCCGCTCTATTTATGTAAAATTGTCCAGAGTTACCGAACTGATAGAAGCTTTAAAGTGCATATAAATAGTAGCATCTCTAGCGTAAAAAATCTTTGCTTTGGTGCTCCACAAGGTACTTGCACCAACCTTATATAACATATACACCTTCGATTTTCCACACCGACCTGCAAAATTCGCAGACGACACAGCAATAATTGCATCTCACAATTTCGGTCTCAACATTGAAACGAATTTTTAAAATGCGATAAAAATATCGGAAACCTATTAAAACAGGTGGAAAATAAAACTTAATCAGGAAAAAATGCAAGCCAAATTTTTTTCAAGAAAAAGAAAAGCTTGTCGAGGAAGCTCAGTCAAGTATCTCGGTATTTATACTGACTCGAAATTAACAATCCAAGAAAATATTACCCAATTCCTTATCAGAATTGGCATTGCAATAAAAGTGCTATACCTACCCTCCCGCACAAAGTTGTCTTTCAATCCATACTGCTTTACGGATGACCTGTGTATAAGGAAATTGTGCAAAATATATCATAAAAAAATTTCAAGCATCACAAAATTATTTTTTTTTTTTTTAATAAAGTCCATATGAGAGAGCTGCATTAAGGAACGTACGACAAAGTTGAACGCATTAAAACTTACGCAGCTCGGTTGTAGTATTGTATGGATTTGAGCCTCAAACCTTCCATTAAACCAATTAACCGTTAAATTCTTCTGAATCTATTCACTTTAGGTGAGTACCTAATTCAATTGTTAAGCCAATGCAAATATAACTGATCAATCAAAACCTGGTACGATCTGGCTGTTACGCATAATTTAGCAATTTCATTACCAACTGACAATGTCGTTGCGTTAAGAGATTCTTTTTACGACTGCATAGCTCGCATAGATGAGACGCTATTTCAGCAATGCATAGTCCGAGGTACTTCTTCGACATCAAGAAGCATTTATCGACAACTAACTTTCTCTTTAGGTGAAAAAAAAACTATTTCAGAGATGAGTTTTCAGTTTCTCAAATGAGCTTAATTTTCAAAGTCAGAACTGAAGTGCTGGAACTGAATTGTAGACTTCATAGATCTGACTTAAATCCTATCTGCTCGCTTTGCAATTTCGGTCAGAACGAAAACGTCTTACATTTTAAAGCATTTTGTCCAATTTTACAGGAAATACGTAGACTCTATTTTTCCACAAGTTTTCTTTCGTAAGAAGAATGTATAATATCCTAAATGGTTGCCATGGTTGGAAGTCTCTTATAGGATACGTATCTCACGCAAAAAAATCTCGTATCTCTGTTCAAAAAAAATGATTATTTGAACATGTTTTAAAACAATTAAGTCTACACCACTTTTTGAACTATACATATACAGGGAAAAAGCAACTTATTTTCGTTTTAGCTAAACTAGAAGCCCTTTGATCTATTTTGTTTTGACTCAACTAAAAGTCCAGTAATCAAATTGTTATGTTCATTAGAAACTTTATATTTATAGGTATACGTTAAGAATGCTCTAAACGTTTATCTTATACAGCAGTAGATTTAAACCGAAATCAATTTATTTGTTTTTTGTTCTGACTAAACTAAAAGTCACTGTATGTTTGTTACTAGTTTTCTTTCTTTTTAAACAAATTAATTTGTAAACTTAGCACAAAATTATTAAAACTGTCTCATTGTTTAAAATTGTAATTTCTTTATGGCAGACGGCATATTGCCATGCTTTCTAATCTATATAGGTAAAATAGGATGTATGTACATATGTATGTATGTCTGTATGTATGTCCGGGATAAACTCCTAAACCACCCAACGGATTTTTATGAAATTTTATGAAATTCAAGGTAGACATAGTTTAGTCCAGAGATGGTGCCTGTCAAGGTTTGATCCCCATATTCCCACAGGAACGGGGTTGGAAACGGAAAATTACAAACTTCTCCACAGATTTCAAAAATTCTTTCAGCACTAGGGGTGCTACATTATCTGCCTTCATCAGTAACTTAAACTATATTTCATCCCTATAATCCCACAGGATCAGAAAGGGGAACGAGAACGGGAACCATAAAGTTACTTAACCGATTTCAAAAATTCTTTCAACTCTAGTATGTTTCATTATCCCTCAGTGACATAGACTTATATTTCATTCACTTATTGCCGTTTCCATGGGAACAGAGGATTCCCACAGGAACGGGGTTGGGAACGGAAACTTAGAAATTATTGGATAGATTTCAAAAATTCTTTTGACATTAGGGGTTCTACATTATCCGCCTTTACCCTTTGTCAGTAACTTAGGCTATATTTTTCATCCCTGACAGGATCAGAAAAAGGAACGGGATCATTAAAGTTACTTGACCGATCTCAAAATTTCTTTCAACTCTAGGATGTAACATTATCTCAGTGACATAGACTTATATTTCATTCACATATTTCCACGGTAACGGAAGATTCCAACAATAAATTAGTTGGGAACGGAAACTTAGGAACTACTGTACAGATTTCAAAAATTCTTTCAGCATTAAGATGCCACATTAGTCACACAGTAAGAAAGATTATCAGCCCTATTATGGTAACAGATCGGAGAAACATACGATCGTAGAGAAGTTCCGATCGTAACATTTGTTTTGTTTATGGTATCCATTCGTTAAGGATACACTGACGCGTAACGACGTTTGTCAGGCGGGCGGTTTGTGAAATTTCTGGCAATATCGGTTTTGGTTTGCATCAACTCGACCAACCTTTGATATTGCACTGAGTTTGTTTTTTTCTGAAAGAAATAAATAATAGAAAAAAATGAATGAAAATGTTTACATTTTTCTCTTTCCGTACCCTCCTCAGAATTCATGTTTTTTTTTTATTTTTTTTTTTGTTTACTTACAACCCTTCCGCGACTGCTTTGCTGTCGGAGACATCGGATAGAACAGAAAACCAAAAAATCGGCATGCATCGCATGAATTCCGAATGCGTTCCAACCATTTTCATATTTAGTCGCCATGCATCGCATGAATTCTAAACGCGTTGCTGTAAGTTTGACATTTTCATCGCATTGTTTCGTTCTTCGGATGTATGTCCGATTAAGCAATCGGAAACGTTACCATAATACAAATATCTTAGGTTTCGTACAAATCGGAAACAATTTCGTTCCGATCTGTTACCATAATAGTGCTGTATATTTCATCCCCAAATTCCCACGGAAGAGGAAAAACGAGAACAGGAACCTTAAAACTACAGACCCGAGCAAAGCCGGGCGGCTCAGCTAGTAAATTATATTTCCTTACTATAATATTGTAATTTATGATTTGAAAAAATTGAATTGAATTGAATAACTGTTTTCCATCTCATCAAAGTATTTAAGATAAGGTTTCATCTATCTTAAAAAAGTGAAATAAAAAATAAAAAATTAACTCATATTTTTTACCATAAGAGTGCCATTTGATGTATGAGCAATAACGTAGGTGCCTACATGGTGCATCATAGCAAAACGTTAACGAAAATGCAAAACAAATTAGTAGGTACGGGAGTAAGAATTTTTTTCTCGAATTTTCAAACAGGATTCTCCAACTCTATATCCCAGCTCCCGCCTTAACAGCTTCTTCCTTCACATTTTTCGTTTCATAATCACCGTCAGAACGATGGAAAAATTAATCATCTTTTTGCCTTTGAAACATGGTTTGTATTTTCCCTACTGTTTTTTAAGTCCTTTTCTTTACTGCTTTGTCCAGCAAGGCGGAAAGTAAAAATTTTTTTTTTTTATTTTTCAGATTATTCACTCATTTATGCATGCAAAAGGATAACTTTTCTGAGGAGTTGGATTCATCTTCTTTTTTTTTAGCTGCCCTCCAAGCTTCGCGTAGTCGAGGTTCACTTGCAGTTGCAGTGGCAGAAGCAGAAGCAGTAAAAGTAATTTCAAAAATCAATTCGAGTCGTTGCATAATATATACACTTCCGCTGAATCTTTGAACATCCAAAAAGGGATGGGCGCTCTGTTTATTACTGCCTTTAATTAAAAGGATATATGAAATACTGATGATGGCACATATCACTTGCAGAGACAACGAAACACAGTTGATTGATTACAATAAAGATAGTGCTTTGCTGTTCTTAAAAATGTTCTTGTGATTTCGAATTCAAATGAAATTTAACTTTTTCTTATAAGAGTGATTGCGGGATGTAGGTACTTGCCTTATTTGAGCAATTAAACTTTTTTTTTCTATCAAAAATTCCAAAATACTGATGAGCAGAGTGTCAGAGCTCTAAAAGTGCCCAGAAGAAGCGTGTAAGCGTTTATAGTGAGCATGCAAAGACAGTTCTCACTGTACGTGATTTTTTTCATGTTTGCTGTAAGCACTTCACAGGGTACCACAAGCCCTTGTTGCATGTTCTTAATGTAATTGATGGACGTGTGTGGTAATTGCCATTTTGAATTTAGTTTCAATTCTTTCTTTTCGAAAACAACGGCAAATGCAATCACGAAAGTAGGCTTAGAGGCTTGCAGTAAGTTATAAATAGAATATACACCGCAATGTTTGGAATGGTATCATATGGCAGAATAGTTTTCATACTCCACAGCCTTTCATTCACCTCAGTTAGAGCTCTTTATTAAGATATAATATAGATGATAAAATAAGAAATGTAAGACAATTCTTACTTACTTAGGTGGGCATTACAGTTCGGGGTGAACCTGGGCCTCAACCAAAAGTCCAAAATCCTTCTATAACGACTTCGATTTCGGGCGAGCTCTCTCCAGTTTCGCACTCCAAGTCGGTTGAGGTCTTCATCCACTTGATTGCGCCACCTAAGACGAGGTCTTCCCCTTCCGCGATTTCCCTGCAATGTGCTTTCGAACACCCGGAGCCGGAGCGTTTGTGTCCATCCGCTCTACATGGCCCAACCATCGTAGCCTCGCGATGCGTACTCTTCTGGCTATGCCCATGTCGTGGTACAGCTCATACAGCTCGTTGTTGTATCTTCTTCTCCACACATTGTCTTCGCATACGGGACCAAAGATTATTCGGAGAATTTTTCTTTCGAAACGACCAAGAGTTTCTTCATTCGCTTTCGATAAGGTCCATGCTTCCGCGCCGTAAAGCAGGACTGGAATGATTAAGGTCTTATACAAGATTACCTTGGTTTTTCTGGAGAGGGTTTTGTTTCTCAATTGCCTTCTTAATCCGAAGAAGCAACGGTTGGCAAGAGTTATTCTCCGTTTGATCTCCGCACTGATGTTGTTGTCCGTGTCTACAGCGGATCCTAGGTAGACGAAGTCCTGTACTACCTCGAAGTTATGTCTGTCTATTGTGACGTTTTGTCCAATTCGTCGATGTTTTGTGTCCTTGTTTGGTGACAGCATATACTTCGTTTTGCTTTCATTAACCATCAAACCCATTTTTGCCGCTTCTGTTTCAATACTCGCAAAAGCACCTATGACATCACGCTTTTTTCTTCCCATTACGTCAATATCGTCTGCATATGCGAGCAATTGCACAGACTTTTGAAAGATTGTTCCTCTGGTGTTGACGTTTGAGTTTCTTACAATCTGTTCAAGTATGATGTTGAAGAAATCGCATGACAGTTTGTCCGAACCGAACGACAGTTTTTTGTTAACGCTGCTCGCCTTTGGAATTCTCTCCCACGTGAATTAAGAAGAACGGATAACATAGGTGTTTTTTAGAAGAACTTAATTGCGTTCTTATCCGAAAATAATTAATTCCACCTTTTTATGTTTCAAATCATTGAAATTAAACCTCTCAGTATTTTATTTATGAACTAGCTGTGCCCGCGACTTCGTCCGCGTGGAATAGTGACTTTCAGCAGCATTTTTAACTTTTTAGGAAATAAAACTTCTAGCCTTCAAAATGGCGGTATTTCCAAAAAAAACAACATTCAACCCCTATTTCAACACCTTGTAGCCCTGTTAAAAATACTTTTGAGGCGGTAGTTTTTTAATTCCCATTTCCGTTCCCGTGGGAATATTAGGATAGATATATAGCCTTTGTCCTTCCGCATGTTCTAGACCATCTCTGTAGCTAATTTAATAAAATCTGTTAAGCAGTTTGAACGGGAGACATACGAAAAACATACCGACATAGCTACATTCGCATTTTCAATATTAGTAAAGACTCCCGTTCCCGTGGCAATATGGTGACCGTTTTCGTGGGAATATGTGGATAAGTTAAAGTTAATGTTACTCCGGGATTATGGAGCATTCCAACGGTGGAAGAATTTTTGAATTTTTTTTAGTTTTTATGTTACTCGGGGATAATGAAGCATTCTAACAGTGGAAAAATTTTTGAAATCGGTGTTCTAGTTTCTAAGTTCCCGTATAAGTTCCCGTTCCCGTGGGAATTTAGGGAAAAATTGTAGCCTATGTGTTACTTTGATGTATAAGTTATATTATTGGAAAGTTTAATTGAAATCCATTCAGTAGTTTTTGCGTGAAAGAGTAACAAACATACATCCACACATACAAACTTTCACGTTTATAATATTAGTAGAATGAGAGTCTTAAGATCATCGAGTCTCTCTGTCATTGTGTGGTAGGAGTTTGTTTTGGGGATGTTATTTTTATAATTAAATTGCTTCTCTTTTATTTTAAACTGTCTTCTCTTTTTTTTAAATTATTTCTTAAAAATCTTAAATTTTAATCATTAAATTTGTTGAAATTTTATATTCTTAAATTTTGAATTTTTATTTACAGTTTATATTTAAATTCCAATTAGTTTGTTGTTAAATGCATCCACATCAAGGCTTAGTTATCTGAAAGATGTACATCTTAATATTAAGCTCTATAAAAATAAATACAAATACAAAAAAATACAAATATTTTTGCATGTTGAAAAGTAGTTGCTTTGCTAAAAGCCGTTGCTTGTTTGATTATAACGCTTACAACATTCAGAAGTGAAATTTAGAGACCTGCTTGATATTTTTGCATGCATTGGAGTTACATTGCGTTTTAGTTTTCATATTTTGATAAACAATGCATGCAAATCATCGTGCCGCATTATTCGTGCAAAATGCAACGGTTCTGAAACTTAAGACTAAGCTAGCCGCATTGGTTTGTCCACGTGCGGATTGGAACCTACATTGAATCTGCGATTGGAGAAAAGAATAGGTCTTCTTGACGATGGTCGTTTACAGGAGCTAATTTCCAGTGATGGGTCTGACGATGATCAAGGTTATGGTGGTCAATGTGATGACGGTCAGAATAATAGTGGAGGCTTTGTAAATATCGACTTGTTAGAAGATCGATTGGTTTCTCAGAGGTTGCAGGGCTTGCGTGAGATGGTTGAAAAAAAAGAGAAATTGCTTTGTTGAATCAAAGGTTAGTAGAGTTAAGTTGTTTGCGAAGAGATGTTCTGCCAACGTCATACTCCTTTCGTGCTGTCGACGATGTCGACCTTTTCAGGAGTAGATAACTACACTATAAAGAAGTGGATTGCTTATTTTGAGGATTCAAAACTAATTTACAAATTAACTGAGCCTGAATCTTTTGTCTATGCGAAGCGATTGTTACGAGGCACTGCGAAAATGTTCCTGCGATCAACCACGTGTCGATCTTGGGTTGAGTTAAAAACGGCATCACTGACTGAGTCTTATAACTGTGCTTCGGCTACAGATGTTCACAACTTTCTGCTTTTACGTAAAAAGCGCAAAGACGAAACTTTTCAACAATATTTATTGTCAATGCAATAAGCTTGAGATAGCTTCTCAAGCTGATGAAGAGGAGCAAGAAGTTGTTAGCCATGTCATAAACGGAATCCCTGATTCCATTTTTAATAAGCAAATTTTGTTAACTGCATATAATGTTGCCGATCTTAAAGTTATTTTAAAAAAATATGAGAAAATGAGATTTAATACGAACCACAACCTCTTATTTCTGTTAATCGTAAGGCAACAAACAACACATGCAAGAAACCTACCTAGCAAATTTTCTAATTTTACCATTAAGTGCTTCAATTGCAACGCAACTGGACACATTTCGCCAAACTGCTCAAAGCCTAAAAGAGAAAGTGGAACCTGCTTTTGTTGTGGATAGATAGGTCATGATATAAGGAACTGTTCACAATCATCATTGGTTCTTATAGTTCAAAATCCTGGTCACCACGAAGAATCCCATTCTTTTCGAGTTCCTACGCGGGGAAACTTTCATTTTTTGTTCGAGTTTGGATTCCAAGAAGATGACACCGGTCCTGTGCGATTGACGATACAGGCTATGAGTTTGATCGACACTGGTAGCCCCAGGTATAAATAATTCAAAGTTGATTTTGTTAGAAAGTGTTTTTGCAATGCCAAGGTCAAAGTTAATAAGGTTAGGATTTGTTTATTAGTTTTTAAAAATGACACAATGCAAAATGCTATTGTTTTATGAAGAGATTTTTTACAAAATATTAATTTAAAACTCACAATAGAAGACGAAAATACAGATTTGATTGAGATCAATGTTTTAAACGAATATTATGATCCATGTGAAACAAACAATTTAAAAGAATCTTGTGAAGAACTTGAAATGAAACTCTGTAATGCAATAAGCTGGTACCAACATTTAGACCACCACATTATATGTAATGGTTGTCCTCACATTGGCCAGCCATATTACATTTGTATGGTTGGGAAAAATCTGTTAAATCCCTTGTATGCAGCAGGTTGGCACGCTTGTCGACGCACGGCTTAAGCTCGTCGGATGGGGGGGATCTTGCTGCGTTGGAACCACACAAAAATAATAAAATTTTCGTGCCAAAAAAAAACCAAATAGATAATGGATTACTATCTATTAACACGAGAAAATGTTCGTTGACCATCAAGCTATAACTGAATGCGTTTATCACAACAGGTGGTGTGTGTGTGTGTAACCCAAGGGCTACATGGCTTCCCTTATCCATTAGTAGCGCATAAGCTACCTCCAAGCTGCACTTGCCTATGTTGATGTGCAGCCCCTTTCGGATATCTCAACAAAAACAACCGATTTATTATTTACCCCGCTTCATCCATTCTTTCACTTCATCTTCCCTTTAAATCTTTCCTTAATCCATCTTCATATTAATTAAAAGTCTTTCAATTCATTGATTTAAATCTTATACAGTCATTCATATTTATTTTCTATATATATTTCACTCCTACGTACTAACCTATCTCAACTTAAGGTTCATTGACCTAACATATGTTTTAATGCACGCTGTTACAACTTACAACATCATGTAATGCTGTCCAATCTTAAGAGACATTAACTTTAACTGAAATGTGTGGATTCTATGCGCAAAGAGTGAAAAAAAAACTATTGTGTTGTGTACTTGGGTACAATATAAATACAACATCGCTTGAGAAAATTCAGTAAATTAATTGGCGACTGCTTTTTAAGAGCGTGACCCCTCACGGCAAAATTTCCCCACTTACTCTTACGTTCCACATACTCATGAACGTGTTGTATGTATGACTATTAATTAGTTATCTTATACACGACTACCATACTAGAAAGTGGACTCAATACTTCACTCCACTACTACTAGAAAAAAGAAAGCACAAGAAAGAAAAAAAAACCTATCAATTGTAAATTGTAATCATGGATATGCATGATCTCTCAATTTAAGAGATTAACTTAACTCAACTCTATTTGCAATTTTTTTTTCTTCTTCTTTTTAGGTTTGTTTTTGTAAGATCATTTTTTTTTTGTAAGATCAATAGCGATTATAATAAGATTATAGTGGATTATGTATTACGTAATCATTTATAATTAAAAGACAATTTTACTCACGATTGATTTGCTTGACAGGGTGATCCATCCAACGTTGTGCGCACAAATATGTTATAGTTATATATGCGTTTGTTTTACTGAATCCACTATCACTTATTATTTTTTTCTCTTAGATAGATATAATTATCGTTCATTGATTATTCTTTTCTTTCTCTCCTTTTTTTTTTCTTTACAAAAAAAACACTATTTTTTTATTATTACTATCTCCACTATCATAACTTCACTAATCTATTTCTACAGGGTTTTCTTTAGATACTTTAACTTAGGTTTTTCAATTTTAAATTTAATTTTCTTTTTCTTTTTATTTAGGCTTTTTGCTTACGTAGCACATGGGTTGCGATCAGTGGCGTGGCGTCCATATAACACGATTCCCATCGTCTTACCTTTTAAAATTTATCCCTTGTTCATAGAAAAAACCAGCAACATAAGTCTACAACTAAGCAGTCAACAGCCTATCCTTGCCCATACACACAATGTTCTTCAAGCACTTTTAAATTTGCGAGATACACACACAATACACAAAGCATACACAAAGCATTGAAAATTGCCGCGCAGAACATATTTTGTGTTTGTCCCTGTCTTTTCTACGATATATTTCCACCCCGGTGCACCGCGGTGCTTCCTTTTTCAATACACGTTCTCTTATTGAAAAAAGTAAGACGATAATTTTCGTCTTACTGCAATGTTTGCTTGGAAAAAATAATACAGTTTTCGCCTTCGAGTAATGTACGGCGAATTCGGTTTTGTTTTACTGATCATTGTTTTGGATTATTTGCAAGTTTAAAGTGAATTTTAAGTAACGTGCATTTTTTTATGCTTTAAGCTCATTGTGAATTTTAACCTAAATGACTTAAAGTATAGAAAAATTGGCTTCGATTAATCCATGTTTGGAATTTAAGGTATTTTCTATTTATTCATTATTAATTTGTGTAGGTGATTCATTTTTCTCGACTTACCATTTGAAAATATCCACGCCACGCCACTGGTTGCGATAAACCATCTTTGACACATCGCTGAACATTGCTACTAAGGGACGATCGTAGTTTACTATATTGACCGTATGATGGTTGGCTCTGTGTGGCACCTTTGACCACGTCTCCCTGGAGTTGCTGCCCACCATGTGACCCTAGCGATCGGATACTTGCGTCCAAGTAGATCGTGGTAGCTGGTCGATGGTGGCAATTTTCTCCTGCCTGTGAACAATGCTTTTTCATGTGGGTTTATCCGAGAACTGCAACTGGTTGTAGTTTCTGTTGAGCTCGGGTTGAGCAAAAAAAAAAAAAAATGGCCCATCTGCCGCACTGCGAGTGTATGTACAAGGTAAGGTACGTCTGACTCGGCCGATGGTTTAGGTAAAAGAGAGCGATCATTTCGACGGAAATGATCAGCTCTACGATAGCCATTTGTAAAATTAATTCGAGAAGGAATTCCGATGACAAATTCGAACATCGAATTTGCGATGTTAAGCTGGGTACACACCAGTTGGTAAATACAACTTTCGTTGAGTGCACCCAGGGTATAGTAGTTCTTCAACTTGGAAATAAAATGCATCACAAAACCATTTATTTTGATGCATGTTCTACCATGCGAAAAAGAAATGGAATTTCGGTTTTTCGTAGGAACGTGTGGCCTCGACCCACACCCTGAATGAAAGTATTTTGTTCGTCTATTCTTTTAAGTCTTTTGAGTGGAAGATACCTATTGATTTCCCGTTGGCATCGGCCACTTCATAAAGAGCATTTCCTACAATGCGAACTACACGGCATTTCAAATACTTTGGACAAAATTTAGCATTAATATTTTTCGTGGCATTACTTTGCACAAAGTTTTTACGATAAATTTCTTGGCCGAGCACAAATTTCTTGTCAGATGACCTCAAGTTATAAGCCTTAGAATATTTGTTATACGCTTGTTTCATATGTTCTTTCATCTGCTCATGGATAAGCTGAATTTGATCCGATTTCTTCACTGAGTGAAAGTCTTCATCATTCAAGAGATATAATTGTCGCAATAGCGAATACATGCTGGCATGAGTCACCATTTGGGTTCCAAACAATGCAAAATAAGGAGTTTTCATAGTCGATTGATGGACAGAAGTACAGAGTGATTGTTGGATTGCAGGAATATACTTATCCCATTCCTTATGGTCTCGTTTGATGTATGAGCGAATCCCTGCTAAAATGGACTGATTTACCCGCTCAGATGCATTTGATTGGGGTGAGTAAAGCGCAGATTTCAAATGCATTATTCCGTATTTTTCTAGATGTTGGATGAATTGAGACGATGTAAACTGTTTACCATTGTCGGAGTGAATATACTGAGGTACTCCGAAAATGCTATAAACTGTTTGCTCTAAAAAGTTAATAACCAGCTGGGTATTAGCTTTTGGCATGGGCTTTAGAAGCACAAATTTCGAAAGATGATCAACCAACACAAATAGATGCATATTTCCTTTTTTCGAACGTACATACGGCCCCATAAAATCTATGTATATTTTCTGAAAGGGTCTTTCAAACGTAACGCGAGTGGTCATAGGTGGTTTTATGATTTTATTTGTCCTTTTACTCTTTTTACAGATGTCACACTTCGATATATAGTCCTTAACGTTCATTGCCATTTTTGGCCAGAAATAAAAACTTCGCAGTCTATCAAGCGTTTTGGCCATACCTAACGTGACCATACGTCCCGCTTTGGGCGGGACAGTCCCGCTTTCAGGCAGTCTGGCCCGCTGTCCCCCGCGAGGCTGAAATTGTCCCGCTTTTGCATTTTTTTTTTTTTTTTTTTTTTTGGGGTTGAGTTTCTTTTAATTCGATAAAATTTAAGCAAAAACATTTTAATTCTTTTGTATACGAGTATTGCTATGCAGAGATTGCTATTCTGTTAGTTAGTTATCGATGGTTTTGTTTCAGTTCAAGTAGTGTTTTGTAACAAAACAATAATGCCTAAACGCAAGTGTTTGCACATGGTGGTGTCAGTGATATAGAAAAACATTTAAAATCAGAAAAACATAGACTTGCCGATCAAGCCGCTGCTTCAAGCTCGTCAATGCTCAATTTTTTTAAGAAAACCAAGTCGCCGACTTCTAAAGATTTGGATATAGCTGCAGTTGAGGGTACGTGGGAGTATCATACGGTGCAACATAATCACAGTTTTCGCTCAAATGCCTGCTTTTTTTTTCTCGAGCAAAAATTTTGATAAAAGAGCATTTACGTAAAGCCAACTGCATAACTTTATTAACGGATGCTTCAAATCATGGCTCAATCAAATTATTCCCAGTTTTAATTCGCTTTTTTTTAACCATATGAAGGCGTGAAAGTTAAGCTTTTAGAGTTTCGGGAGCAGCCAGGCAAAACATCGGATATTATTGTACATTATTTGAAGGAAGTATTGTCTTTTAATGACTTAAATAAAAAAATTGTTGCGTTTTGTGGAGATAACACGAACTGCAACTTCGGGGGAAAAAATAGGAGAAGAAATAATAATATTTACTCAAAGTTGAACCAATCACTCGGCAGACAGATTTTTTGGGATTGGATGTGCGATGTGGAGCCCACATAGTCCACAACGCGATCAAAACTGCCACTGATTGTCTTCATGTGGATTTCGAATGCATCATAGTTAAAATTTACTAATTTTCCTTCATCTACAGCGTTCGAGCTTCGAGTAGAAGCTTTGAAAGAGTTTTGTATTTCTACCGAAACAGAGTATCACAAACTGCTGGGCTATAGTAAAACAAGGTGGCTTGCGTAAATGCCCGCGCTTGAGAGAGTTATAAAAATGTTTCAGACTTTGAAAAACTATTTTCTGAGTATCTACAAATGCCCAAATATTTTAAAGACGTTTGTCGAAAATCCCAGCTCAGAATTGTGGTTATATTTTTTGTACGCACAAGCAGCGACCATTCATGAAGTTGTTTTGAAAATCGAAAAATGTGTCGGCTATAGAGTCTGCCAAGGAAATTAATCGTCTCCGAGATAACCTGGCACTAGAAGAGAATACGATTTTCCTTCCCCACATGGTCCGTAATCTGATGGTAAAATTACAAGAAAGAGCAGCAGAAAAAGCAGCAGTTGACCAGAACGTAAAAACTACGGCGACTGAGTTTTATAAAACAAGCAAGGAATACTTGGACCAGTGGTATCAATTTAACACAGAACTAGAAGTGTTTGAATGGGCAAATTTAGCAAAAGTGCCTACGTAGGAAGAGGTACAGAAAGTGGTTGATTTACTAATCACGCAAGGATTTATCAGCAGCAGCCAAGATGCGGAAGTCTTTGACGAGTTTTCACTTATTTTAATTTTTGTGACAGATGAAAAAATTTCTGGCTGGAATACCGAGAATATTTCAACTGAAAATCGTTGGGTCGATTTTTTTTAGCACTTTCGTCCCAATAAATCTAACTTTAACAAACTTTTCTACGGTTATTGAATACGTTATGTGTCTGCCTGGAAGTAACGCACCTGTGGAAAGAATTTTTTCTCAAATGAACAAGGTTTGGACAAGTGATAAAACCAAACCCAGTTGAGTGTCACAGTAATGAAAGCTATTTTGATAACGAAGATAAATAAATCATGTACTGAGTTTCACACTTTTCTAAAAACAAGACCCGATATTTTAAAAAAAATTTGTTCAACCGATAAATATAAAAATACAACCTAGAATTCACGCCACTACTTATTTGCTTTGATTATTTAAAAATAATAATAATAATAAAAAACATTGTAAAACACTGGTAACTTTTTTTATTACATAATTCCGCAGATGTCCCGCTCTGACAAAAAAAATAAATGGTCACGTTAGCCATACCGCCATGACTACAATTTGGAGGATTATGTGCTTTTTCGATCAGTTCCAAGGTCAGGCCTGAAGGTACCCAGAGACGCCATTGCATATCAGTGCGGTCAACGTCAGCATCTGAATGGAAAAATTTCTTGTATAGAATATTATCTCTGACCTCTAAGTCTGGACTTAGATCTGAATTACCTTTTACTTTTTCGATTAATGACAAATAGTCTGAACTTTGGAAGTGAGTAGATTTTAGATCTAAGTTGAAGCCACTATTTTCTACATCACTGTCATGAAAACTTTCTAAAAATGCACGTGACAAGGCATCCGGCACGACATTCGCCGATCCCTTTCTGTGCTCTATTTCAAAATCGAACGCTTGCAACTTCAAGGACCACCTAGCCAAACGTCCACTTAAGTCTTTAAGCTGCATTAACCATTTAAGACTAGAATGATCTGTAATGATTTTGAAGTGAGATCCTTCAATGTAAGGTCTAAACTTTTTCACAGCCAGAACTGCAGCCAGGCATTCCTTTTCTGTTACAGTGTAGTTTGCTTGACACGAATTTAGTTTCTGGGAGTAAAAGGCAATGGGTTGTTCCTCGTTGTTGTCATTAAGTTGGAACAACACCGCCCCAACTCCTTGGTCCGACGCGTCACATTGGACCGTGAACATCTTGGTATAGTCTGGGTTGTTTAAATAAGGTGCTTTGCACAACGCATCTTTTAACTCTTCGAATGCTTGTTTAGCTTCCGATGACATTTCAAATTTCTTATTACTCTTTTTGAGCATATCCGTAATAGGCGCAGAGAGGCTAGCAAAATTCTTTATAAATCTACGGTACCATCCGCACATACCAAGGAACCGACGAATCTGCTTAACACTCTTTGGAAGTGGAAAGTCCTGTATACCTTGTATTTTTTCCGGGTCTGGCATCACTTGACCATGACCAACAACATATCCTAAAAACCGTAACTCTCGAAAACAAAATTTCGATTTCTCTACATTAATAGTTAGGTTCGCATTTTTCAGACACTGTGCCACTGTTTTTAACCTTTGTAAATGCTGTTCAAAGTTTTCTGAGATAACGAGCAAATCGTCCATATAAACAAAAACATATTCCCTCAAGGCCGATGGAATAACCTTGTCCATAACTCGACACATTCTGGCAGGTGCATTACAGGTCCCGAATGGCATTACTGTGAAGTGCATGAGAGGTCTCCCTGGAACGGTAAAGGCCGTCTTCTCTCTAGACACAGGGTCGAGTGGAATTTGCCAGTATGCGTCCTTAAGGTCGATACTAGAAATAAAATGAGTGTCGCCAAGACGACTCAGTACTGCATCAATATGATGTATTGGATTCGCATCTTTTTTTGTAAGAGAGTTAACCTTCCGATAGTCAATACACAAACGGTTTTTCCCCGGTTTTCTTACCAGAACCACCGGTGATGACCACGACGACTGACTCTCTTCTATTACACCTAAGGATAACATACGATCGATCTCTTCATTTATCATGGACTGGATAACTGGCGAAACAGGGTAATACCTTTGCTTGACCGGTTGTGCATCCCCAGTATCTATGACATGCGCATCTACTGTTGTCTTTCCAAGTCCTGATTTCGAAAAAGAAGGGAATTTTCCAACAACTTTTTCCAAAGCTTGAGTTTGTTCGATCGTTAGTTCATGTTTCCCATCCTTAGGGTCATCAAATACCATCTCAGATATCAAATTTGGTGCTACTTGAAATTCCACCCAAAAATCAATCCCTAAGTACAATGGCTGAGTCAAGGACGGAACGAGATATAAGTCAAAGTTTTGTGACCTATTGTTATACTGCATTTTTACATTAATTCTTCCGACTATCTTTTGGTTACTTCCATCTGCTGTTTTGATATCAGACTCAAACTTTATTACGGACAAGCTGTTCCGTCTAACAAAGTCTTCACAGCCTTTACCCAAGCAGGAAATGGAAGCACCACTATCAAGCAATCCTCTTACTTCCTCATTACCTATGTGCACTACAGCATATGGTCTAGGGTCATTGTCTAATACTATATTTGACGATTCTATAAGTTTGGTAAAAATCTTTCTTTTGTGTTTTCTCTTCAAGGCAGTATTCAGCTCGGTTGCGGATTGTATGTCTAGTTCTTGTAACGAAAAAAGTTTAGCACGGAGCTCATTATATCTATTCAGTCTCTCTTCATAAGTTTTAAGCGGAATGGTCTTAACCACAATTGGTGCGGTTATGGAATTAGGAAGGTTATTGGATTTCGTCTCATCATTTATAAAATCATTTCCGGGCTTTAATTGGTCTGTGTGGAGCAAGAGTTCCCGGTGGAGTTCATGCTCCGTTTCGAGTTTCCCGAAACTCCGTTACATGTTGGACATTGCGGAGTGGTATAACCATCTAAGCCACATCTGTAGCAAAATAACTTCCTCACCGGCGATGGACAATTCATGAATGAATGCCCTTCATTTTTACAATTAAAACATTTTCTATTCCGTGAAGGATAAGCTTTAACGTCGATGACGTTAATGCAGTTATCTTGAAAACCAGTGCAATCCGCCTCTTCAAGTTCGTTAACATGTTTTCGTGAACTGGTCGGGTTATTGTGTGACCGAGATGGGTCTCTCATTGCCATCATCTTCTCTGTTTTCCTGCATTCATCTCTCAAGTGCTCTAACGAATAAATTGACATAGGATAGATCAAGTGCATAAGCTTATTGTTGACGTTTCCTTTAACAATTTTCAATAACTCGTGATCTCTTATTTGTTCTCGCAACTGATTCTTGAGCGTGAGTATGGCATCATAGAAATCATCAAAGGATTCATTCCAGTGCTGTCGACGCTCCATGATCTGTTTGATTATTTCAAAATCTGATTCGTGATGTCTAAACTGTTGGAGTAAGGCTGTGATGCTTCTTTGGTTTCCCAGCTGGGGTAGGACTCAGCGGGCCAGGGTATTTCCCAAGGAAGCCAGAAGACTTGGGATGCGACGGTCCAACTTCTTGCGTAAATAAGGAGAACTCCGACACGGCAAATGTTTTTTTTTAGAGAGATTTTCTTTATTATCCTTATTCAAAACGAAAAGCTTACAGTGTGGTTTACAATGGTATTCTTTTTACGTTAAGGTACTCTGGAAATTTCAAAACGGAAAGCTTACAATATTGTTTACAATGATATTCTTTTTGCTTAATGTAATCTTGCATCTACGTTAATTGAAAAAAATAGAAAGTGAATTATTATGCCTGAAGGGCCAAGTTTTTCTACGTTAATTACGTTAATTAAAAAAATGAATACGTATAAATGAGGAGTCGGCTGGTCTTGTTTATTTTTCACCTTCTTAGGACTGTGCGGACGACGGTATTGCGGCGAGGTCGGTGATTGCCTTTATGCTGGTTGAATTAGGTGCAACCTGTGCTGTAGCACCTGGCGGTCGGTCGTTTGGTCGCGGCGTGCTAAATTTTGGAATAAACAAAGATTATTTATTATTAATAGACCATACAACGTAGTGCCCACTGGGTCCTAACGTTGTGAGGCCGGATAGTCTAATCGACACGGGAGCTAGGGTTGACTATTAAAGTCAAACGAACGGCGGTCTTGGTATCTTTAATGGACTTTAGAGTTGAGATGTGCCTCCTGGGTCCATACTCAATATAAAGCCAATTAAAACCAAAATATTTCGGGAGCGGAACGGGGTAGACTGCTAGAGTCGATATGGCGGCAGATTCTGGTATATTTAATGGACCTTAGAACTGAGATGTGCCTCCTGGGTCCATACTCAATATAAGGCCAATTAAACCAAAATACAATGTGCTGCTAGGGGTTTTTAAGTCGCTATCCTTTTGATGGACCTTATGAAATGTGATGTTCCTCCTGGGTCCATACCAGTCGCGTGGCGTGGATATTTTCAAATGGTAAGTCGAGAAAAATGAACCACCTACACAAATTAATAAGGAATAAATAGAAGGTTCCCTAAATTCCAAACGTGGATTAATCGAAGCCGATTTTTCTATACTTTAAGTCATTTATGTTAAAATTCACAATGAGCTTAAAGCATAAAAAAATGCACGTTACTTAAAATTCACTTTAAACTTGCAAATAATCGAAAATAATGATCAGTAGAACAAAACAAAACCGAATTCGCCGCACATTACTCGAAGGCGAACACTGTATTATTTTTTCCAAGCAGACATTGCAGTAAGACGAAAATTATCGTCTTACTTTCTTCAATAAGAGAACGTGTATTGAAAAGGGTGGCACCGCGGTGCACCGGGGTGGAAGTATATCGTAGGAAAGACAGGGACAAACATAAAATATGTTCTGCGCGGCGATTTTCAATGCTTTGTGTATGCTTTGTGTATTGTGTGTGTATCTCGCAAATTTAAAAGTGCTTGAAGAACTTTGTGTGTATGGGCAAAGATAGGATGTTGACTGCTTAGTTGTAGACTTCTTATGTCGCTGGTTTTTTCTATGAACAAGGGACAAATTTTAAAAGGTAAGACGATAGGAATCGTGTTATATGGACGCCACGCCACTGGTCCATACACACTCATACGGCCAATTATTTAAAGGGCAACGTTCAATATTCGAGGCTGAGATGGTGACTGTAAAAAGTCAAACGGGGCGGTAGATTTGATATTTAATGGACCTTAGATTTGGGATGTGCCTCCTGGGTCCATCTTCAATATAAGGCCAATTGAAATCAAATCAAAAAGTGACTGTGCAAGTCGGCAGAAAAGAAATCTTTCGCAATTAATCAGAGTGGTATTCCCACAGCCAATGTTAGCTCGTGATTTCTCTTCCCTTTCTGGGGTCGATTTCACATCTACTTATCATTTCTGTGGTGATAAGTGGATGTGAACTGAAAAAAAGGACAAAAAATGCACTCAGATTTTTTCTTTCAACGTACTTGTGTAGATGTTTTGTAGCATAGCCGTTGTATGCGTGATAATGGCTGAGCTCTGGGGCGGTGAAAGTAAGAAGTGTGACGTTTCGTCACAGACCCCCCTTACTTTTGGAGACGAGAACTTTCTCGGCTTATCTCCCTACTGGAAAGTGATGAAAATGTTTATATTTATTTGATCATTTTCATTTTTTTTTTCTTCTATTTTTCCCCTTTTTTTTCTTTTTTTTCTTTTTTTTTCTTCTTTTTTTCTTTTTTTCCTTTTTTTTCAAAAACGTTATAAACTGTAATAGTAATGTTAAACCAAACAAAAGAATCAACTTAATAATAAAGGTAAGAAAAAGTAAAAAACACAACAAAGTAAGCAATCGTCAAAGCTATCAAAAAAACAAAACAGGGTATTTTAATTTATGTTAAAAGGGGACACATCTGCTGAATCGGAAGTCTCCCTTTTACGCCGCGCGCTGAACCGTGCTCTCTGTCGGCGTTTTTGGGCGACTCCAGTTTTCCTCCACGGGTTTACGAGCGTGTCGTTGGTTGTCGAGCTTACGGCTGGCAGGGTGGCAAGGGATCCGTCTTCTCGGTTAAAAGGTGTCCCGGCGGTAATTGTTATCATTGCGGCGGCGGTTTCTGTTGCTGGAAGACAGCTGGGTTTCGGCGGAATGGACATACTGCAGTCCGAGTTGAAGTTCAACCTACGACAAATTAGGTTTCTGGTGGCTTCTGGACCGGCGGTGACGGTTCGGAATGATCCCTGAACAGCGCATAAACGGCCACCATGCTCCAAGCAGGGGTATCGCTCTGCGTAACGGGCTGTTCTAGGATCGCCCCATTGCTGGGCCAAACTCATAGTTCTGGCAGCAACCTTTATCACTGCCCTCCGACTCACTTCTATTGGATCGAGATCCAGCGGCTTCAGATTCCATTCCATCGGTCGGGTTGGTCGGTTATTCCTTGGTTCCCTTTCAGGGTGTTCTGGTGGTGGGCTCAGTGGAGAACCCCGGTTGCTTGTTTGCTGAATCCGGTTTTTCCATAGGTCAGTTGCCTTGCCCTTGAAGTCGCGGATCATGGCCATGTGGTCCTTGATCGGCGGTGGGGGTCGGATTGGGTGAGCTCCCGGCTTGTCGCTCCCTTTGATGTTTACCCTGGGATCTGGACGAGCAGGGGGTTGGGGTCTTGCGGGTTGCGTTCTGCGCCTTCTGAACGGATCGTATAATGCCGATTCTGAATTGTGGCGAGTATGGGGAACCTGGACGGTGTGTTTGGTGTCTCCGTGTTGGTCGGTCATTTTTCCTCGGACGGAGTTTGTTTTGCGAGGTCTGGTTTCTAGTGTTGACGAAATGGACGAGGTAGGTTTACTGGTACCGGAGTGATTAAACACTGGACTTACCTCCTTGACTGCTGGCACGAGAATGAATGTGAACGGCCTGGTTTCTTCTTTCTTCTTTTCTGGTGCAGGTGGTAGCACTTCTGCGAAGAGACGACCTTTGCTGACGGCGGCTGGTTTACAACTGACACCGGCGGATGAGTTTAATTTAATTGAATTTTTTGTACTTGGTTCGGGTTCTACGGGAAAAATTTTGAGGTCTCTCACCTGAGCGCGGATATTAACAGCTGGCCCTTTGTTTATGCCTTTCTTTCGCCTGGAGGACAATACTCGTGTACGCTTATAAACTTGTTCCCCTTCTTGCGGTCGCCACGGGCGGCGGCGGAGGTTATAATGCTTAGCTGGCGTTACTGTACGGGCACACAGTGTGTCGGTACTTCTTCGAGTTTGGTCTCTCCAACATGGTACTTCGTATCCACCTAACGTCAGCTTACACCCGGCTTTGCCTAACAAATCCATACCCAATATGGCATCCTCGGCAAGGGTCGGCAAGTACATTGCTTCTCCAGACAATGTTTGCCCATTAAAACTGAAGTGGATCGTGTAATGTTCCGATGTGTATGCTGAACGTCCGTCGGCTAACTCAATGACATGAGCCTGGTTTCGTGCGGGCGTGCCCATCCTACGGCATTCTTCGCGCAAGTCTTTCCCGACAAACGAACGGGTAGAACCTGTGTCGACCAGAGCGTGGAATGTGCGACTCGGGGTCTTAATTGGCACAAACAAACGGGGGTCGTCCCTGGTAGGCGATCGAGTGGCTGCGACCGGGCTGCGGCGGCACGGACAATCTTTTGTCAGGCGGCCATCTTCGCCACAAAAGGAGCAAAACAGGCGGAACGGACGGCGGCACTCGTTCTTGTTATGTCCCCTCTGTTTACACTGCCAACAATGTGTTGCGCGGTCGTACGGTGTGCTTGGATGTAGCGGCTGTGTGGAAGGTACTAATGCATTGCGGTTCAGTGGATTTGACTGCGGTTGTATTTGAATGCGAGGGATCGGTACGGTGTTGAACGTCTGGGGCACGGTAGAGCGAACGGTTCGGTCTTCTTGCCGGATGAACTCATATTCATCCGCCAACTCCATCAACTCCTCTAACGAAGCAAAATCACGCCGCTTGATGTAGAGTCGACATTCGGGTCGCAGGCTGTCGTAGATTCGGTCGATGTTATCGGTGACCGTCATACGCGGATGTTGCCGGATTAAATACAAAAACGCTCTGATATAATCTTTGGCCTTTTCACGTGGGCCTTGGTGCTTCCTCATGATCTCGTCCTCGAGCTTGTGGTAGTATCTGGCCGGTAGAAAATACTGTATGAACGCTTGTCGGAACGTTTGCCAATCGTGGAAGTTCTCACGGTTGATACGTAACCATTCCAGAGCGGAACCTCTGAAAATTTCGGGGAGGGTACGCACCATATTGTTCAGGGGGAGTTCATAGCATTGAGCTAGTTCCTCAACCCTTTCTAAAAACTCCAGTGGCTTGCCAGTGGAATCAAACCGAAGACCCCACTTCCGTACTACATTCATCAGTTCAGCCTCGTAGCTTAAGGGGAACCGGTGCGGGAACTGGGGGCCTGGCAAATTACCATAATCAATCCCAGTGTCGGGGTGACGGCTGGTCGGAGGGGCGGAAGTGGCGCGTTCAAACTGTTGCGGGGTAGGACGCGGCCGTGACACCATTTGTGACGTCGACGTCCCTGGAAGCTGTAAAGCTGGTACTTGGAGACTGGATTGGTATATTGGTCGCTTAGCATCTGCGTTCAATGATGCGTTGTTTCCTTGGTTGGTATTCAGCTCGTCGTCTGCGTCGTTGCGGGCTTCGATTTTCTGCTCCCACTCTTCACACAAGTTCTGCGTTGATTTATGCATCCGTAACTCCTTTAGATGCTGGCTTAGACGTTGGCGTAGTTCACGCACGTTGCCTTCAGTGCTTTGTCCCCGTAAACTCAGTGTCTCAATGAGTTCAGGTTTCCTTAAGAAGTAAATAAAGCCGAGGTTCTGCTACGGGCTTGGTTCTTCTTCGGAGCGGTCGGAAGAGTGGTCGGATAGATCAGGATCTTTGTCGATGTTTGCCATGTCGAAATTTGGTTAGTCGGAATCGGGCGGGTTCGGAATCGGTCGGTTTCGGAATCGGTCGGTGGACGATGCGTTGGTTCCAGGTCACGGTCGGTCGGTAAGTGAACCTTCAGCAAGGTCCCTGCTCGGGCGCCAATTTGTGATGCTTCTTTGGTTTCCCAGCTGGGGTAGGACTCAGCGGGCCAGGGTATTTCCCAAGGAAGCCAGAAGACTTGGGATGCGACGGTCCAACTTCTTGCGTAAATAAGGAGAACTCCGACACGGCAAATGTTTTTTTTTAGAGAGATTTTCTTTATTATCCTAATTCAAAACGAAAAGCTTACAGTGTGGTTTACAATGGTATTCTTTTTACGTTAAGGTACTCTGGAAATTTCAAAACGGAAAGCTTACAATATTGTTTACAATGATATTCTTTTTGCTTAATGTAATCTTGCATCTACGTTAATTGAAAAAAATAGAAAGTGAATTATTATGCCTGAAGGGCCAAGTTTTTCTACGTTAATTACGTTAATTAAAAAAATGAATACGTATAAATGAGGAGTCGGCTGGTCTTGTTTATTTTTCACCTTCTTAGGACTGTGCGGACGACGGTATTGCGGCGAGGTCGGTGATTGCCTTTATGCTGGTTGAATTAGGTGCAACCTGTGCTGTAGCACCTGGCGGTCGGTCGTTTGGTCGCGGCGTGCTAAATTTTGGAATAAACAAAGATTATTTATTATTAATAGACCTTACAACGTAGTGCCCACTGGGTCCTAACGTTGTGAGGCCGGATAGTCTAATCGACACGGGAGCTAGGGTTGACTATTAAAGTCAAACGAACGGCGGTCTTGGTATCTTTAATGGACTTTAGAGTTGAGATGTGCCTCCTGGGTCCATACTCAATATAAAGCCAATTAAAACCAAAATATTTCGGGAGCGGAACGGGGTAGACTGCTAGAGTCGATATGGCGGCAGATTCTGGTATATTTAATGGACCTTAGAACTGAGATGTGCCTCCTGGGTCCATACTCAATATAAGGCCAATTAAACCAAAATACAATGTGCTGCTAGGGGTTTTTAAGTCGCTATCCTTTTGATGGACCTTATGAAATGTGATGTTCCTCCTGGGTCCATACACACTCATACGGCCAATTATTTAAAGGGCAACGTTCAATATTCGAGGCTGAGATGGTGACTGTAAAAAGTCAAACGGGGCGGTAGATTTGATATTTAATGGACCTTAGATTTGGGATGTGCCTCCTGGGTCCATCTTCAATATAAGGCCAATTGAAATCAAATCAAAAAGTGACTGTGCAAGTCGGCAGAAAAGAAATCTTTCGCAATTAATCAGAGTGGTATTCCCACAGCCAATGTTAGCTCGTGATTTCTCTTCCCTTTCTGGGGTCGATTTCACATCTACTTATCATTTCTGTGGTGATAAGTGGATGTGAACTGAAAAAAAGGACAAAAAATGCACTCAGATTTTTTCTTTCAACGTACTTGTGTAGATGTTTTGTAGCATAGCCGTTGTATGCGTGATAATGGCTGAGCTCTGGGGCGGTGAAAGTAAGAAGTGTGACGTTTCGTCACAAGGCACTTCGCAATTCTTCCCATCCCGAATCAAGGTTACAGCGCAAATATTGCCAAAACCAGTTCAAGGCATTTCCCTTCAAAAGTAAATGAAAATTGTTCAGAACATCGACCCATGGTATCTTATGATTTTTCTTCAATGTTTCCACCCTGAAGATAAAGTCTTCAATAGATATGGATTTTTCGTTTCCCTCGAAACTGAGTCCCCATTTGTCCACCCGAGAATACTTGCGATCAGAACTATCATACATTCTACCAGCAACCACATGTGGATCAAAATCACGATGATTTAAACTATCTGAATGGTTCACCGTTCGGTTAGGAAAGTAGGGTTCTTGAGATGGTGGATAATTGGACTGTTGACGATTTTGATATACCGATTTTGACAAACCGATGTTCGCCGAAGCAAGGTTTCTATTGCCTAACGTTTCACGCGAATTTGACTTTCTGCCACGCTGTTCATTATTAGTTTTTTGAACTTTTTGGTTAGAGTCTTGACTGCTTTGCCTAATCTGTCCTTGTTGACTGACTCGTCCACCAATGGTTCCAATACTATGATTGATACTCTCTTTGACTATATCTTTTAAGGAAGTTAAAAGTTGTACATGTAAGGTTTCTAAGCTTTGTTGCACGCATTGCGCAACATATCTCTTGATTGATTCTTCAGACTGGGAGAAATTGACATTCGTAGGGACTTCACTAGTGACTTGATGTATTAAGTCTTCAGTACCCATGAGATTAGCCAGATCGTGCCTACTACCTGACGTTTCAGATTCAATATTGAATTCTCTTATTAATCCAATAGGGTTCATGGTTTCATTCAATGTGTTTTCTTCCCTTTGTACCTGACTTGCTACTGCAACAGAAGTAATTGCTTTAATTGGAGTATGCTGAACTCTTTTCTGATGAGGTGTGCTTACATTACTTTGTTCTAGACTATGGTTTTGTTGTTTCTTTGTTTGCGATCGTGTTAACAACGATTCTTGCTGCGATCCTTTTGGCACAGCTCGGCGAGTCATTTTGTTCTATTTTTTTGTTACTACTCTCACTATTCTATCTTAATTATAAGTTTATATATATCTTTTCCTCAAAAAAAATTAAATTTATGTTTTATCATACAAGGGAAAATGAAGTTTCAGAACGAAAGCGTAAGGGGGTAAATTTGCATTCGTTAATGGCAGTGATGTGAACGAACATCTCTCTCTTTCTCTCAAAGTAACCTGCGGAAACTCCTTCTTCAAGGTTCATTCCTCTGCAAGCTACAACATAAAATGTAAACTGGATTTTCTTTTATTGATACAGAATAAGTATTTCTTATGGAAGTAAATGAAGTTCAAAATACTCCTCTATAAGCAAGCAGACTCATCTGACTAAAATAAACCTCTCGAATACACTTAGACATTACACACATAAGCTTAGCTCTGATTGGATTCATTCCCTTTGAATTAGAATCGCTTATCGGCTATAGTTTACGTAAAGAACATATAAACTAAACTCAAAATTTTTGGGCCTAGTCGTTGGGCGCCATTATTATTGTAATGCAATAAGCTGGTACCAACATTTAGACCACCACATTATATGTAATGGTTGTCCTCACATTGGCCAGCCATATTACATTTGTATGGTTGGGAAAAATCTGTTAAATCCCTTGTATGCAGCAGGTTGGCACGCTTGTCGACGCACGGCTTAAGCTCGTCGGATGGGGGGGATCTTGCTGCGTTGGAACCACACAAAAATAATAAAATTTTCGTGCCAAAAAAAAAACCAAATAGATAATGGATTACTATCTATTAACACGAGAAAATGTTCGTTGACCATCAAGCTATAACTGAATGCGTTTATCACAACAGGTGGTGTGTGTGTGTGTAACCCAAGGGCTACATGGCTTCCCTTATCCATTAGTAGCGCATAAGCTACCTCCAAGCTGCACTTGCCTATGTTGATGTGCAGCCCCTTTCGGATATCTCAACAAAAACAACCGATTTATTATTTACCCCGCTTCATCCATTCTTTCACTTCATCTTCCCTTTAAATCTTTCCTTAATCCATCTTCATATTAATTAAAAGTCTTTCAATTCATTGATTTAAATCTTATACAGTCATTCATATTTATTTTCTATATATATTTCACTCCTACGTACTAACCTATCTCAACTTAAGGTTCATTGACCTAACATATGTTTTAATGCACGCTGTTACATGTAATCATGTAATGCTGTCCAATCTTAAGAGACATTAACTTTAACTGAAATGTGTGGATTCTATGCGCAAAGAGTGAAAAAAAAAACTCTTGTGTACTTGGGTACAATATAAATACAACATCGCTTAAGAAAATTCAGTAAATTAATTGGCGACTGCTTTTTAAGAGCGTGACCCCTCACGGCAAAATTTCCCCACTTACTCTTACGTTCCACATACTCATGAACGTGTTGTATGTATGACTATTAATTAGTTATCTTATACACGACTACCAGTGTTACCGCGGGCTCAAATTTTGACGAGTCCCAGTGGCTGAAAAAATGAGTCCTTTTGAAAAAAAAATGAGTCCCTTCTGTTTTTTTTTTAAGTTCATTTTAATAATACAAAAAACCTATATATTTACATATATAGTAAGTAGACATAAATAATAAAAATAAAATAAATTAAATTCATAAAAAAAAACAAAAAATACAATTCACATTGTGCTTACAAAAATATCACAATAAACATCTTAAATTTTTTTTTTTTATTTGAGTCTCTTGTTTTAGTTTTTAAGTTCATTTTAATAATAGATACAAATAATTAATATACTGAATGTGTGCGGGTCAAAAATCAAAATTAAATACAGCACACGGATGTAAGCAAGAATATAAGAAAAATATAAAAAAGATGACAAAGACAATTGACAAAGAAAATATTGTTTTTGCTTTCACTCAAACAAAGCGCCCCTATGAGTGAATCAAAGAAAATGTTTGAATGCTGACACAGCGTTCAGGTGTTCAGGAGTGAAATAAAAGCTACGTTTACACTATGCATTCTTCTCAAAATTAGTTTTGTCTACAAAATTTAACAAAGCTTTTGAAAATATTAATTAACGTTGACTTCAGAGTAAAGATGAATGATTTGTATAGAGGTAACTTGGATTCGTAAAAAAATGAGCCAAATCTAAATTTTGTGAGTCCCCGAGCCAAGTTAAAAAAAATGAGTCCCTTTTGGCACTATAGTGTCCCCGCGGTAACACTGACGACTACCATACTAGAAAGTGGACTCAATACTTCACTCCACTACTACTAGAAAAAAGAAAGCACAAGAAAGAAAAAAAAACCTATCAATTGTAATCATGGATATGCATGATCTCTCAATTTAAGAGATTAACTTAACTCAACTCTATTTGCAATTTTTTTTTCTTCTTCTTTTTAGGTTTGTAAGATCATTTTTTTTTGTAAGATCAATAGCGATTATAATAAGATTATAGTGGATTATGTATTACGTAATCATTTATAATTAAAAGACAATTTTACTCACGATTGATTTGCTTGACAGGGTGATCCATCCAACGTTGTGCGCACAAAGGTGGTGACTCGAATTTCTCCTGTTGTATGTTATAGTTATATATGCGTTTGTTTTACTGAATCCACTATCACTTATTGTTTTTTTCTCTTAGATAGATATAATTATCGTTCATTGATTATTCTTTTCTTTCTCTCCTTTTTTTTTCTTTACAAAAAAAAAACACTATTTTTTTATTATTACTATCTCCACTATCATAACTTCACTAATCTATTTCTACAGGGTTTTCTTTAGATACTTTAACTTAGGTTTTTCAATTTTAAATTAAATTTTCTTTTTCTTTTTATTTAGGCTTTTAGCTTACGTAGCACATGGGTTGCGATAAACCATCTTTGACACATCGCTGAACATTGCTACTAAGGGACGATCGTAGTTTACTATATTGACCGTATGATGGTTGGCTCTGTGTGGCATTTCTGACCACGTCTCCCTGGAGTTGCTGCCCACCATGTGACCCTAGCGATCGGATACTTGCGTCCAAGTAGATCGTGGTAGCTGGTCGATGGTGGCAATTTTCTCCTGCCTGTGAACAATGCTTTTTCATGTGGGTTTATCCGAGAACTGCAACTGGTTGTAGTTTCTGTTGAGCTCGGGTTGAGCAAAAAAAAAAAAAAATGGCCCATCTGCCGCACTGCGAGTGTATGTACAAGGTAAGGTACGTCTGACTCGGCCGATGGTTTAGGTAAAAGAGAGCGATCATTTCGACGGAAATGATCAGCTCTACGATAGCCATTTGTAAAATTAATTCGAGAAGGAATTCCGATGACAAATTCGAACATCGAATTTGCGATGTTAAGCTGGGTACACACCAGTTGGTAAATACAACTTTCGTTGAGTGCACCCAGGGTATAGTAGTTCTTCAACTTGGAAATAAAATTCATCACAACTCATTATTTTATTGATCAAGCAGATGAAGATGAGCCGGTTTGCTTAAAAATTAACGAAAATCTAAGTTACGAGGAGCAAAATTTACTAAGAAGTTTAGTTACGCGAAATTTTGAAACAAAAGCCAGTATAAAGATGATTTCGAAACGAAAATTATATTGACAAAAGAGTGTGAAGATAACCAAAGTGACTGGACCAAATGTCTTTCTAAAGTGGAATTTGCTTTTAATAACACCACGAATAAGAGCACTGGTTTCTGTCCGAGCGTTTTGCTTTTTGGGGTGCAGCAAAAAGGAAGTGTCAACGATAAAATCAAAGGACATTTAGAAAAAAGTATTTTATCTAAAGAAAGAAAAAAAAAACACTATTCAGAGTCAAAATTCTAATAAAGAATAGATCAATAATATAAAAGACCTAACGTATGTAATATTGGTGATCTTGTTATGATTAAAAACGTTGTAACTACACCTGGCATTAAAAAAAACTTCTTGTTTAATTTGAAGGTCCTTATGAGGTCGTTAGAAAACTATAAAACGACCGCTATTTAATTAAAGATCTAGATAACCTACAAATTGCACGCAAACCTACCTTGTGAAGGAGTTGATTGCCCGGAAAATATGAAACCATATGTTTCACTAAATCTTCAACTAATTGACAATTTTTAATGCTACTTTTATATTTATTAATTGTTTTAATATATCCTCAAGAGACAAACCCATATGAATAGAAAAAAATTAATGTGCGTTAATTTAAAAGAAAATGTTTCAAATTATGTTTTATCTTATAAAAATTAATGTCTATACTTTCGTATTGTATAATATAAGTTTTGTATTAGCAAATTTTTATGTGTATGACTAACTATATAACTTTTGATATCACTTAAAACAAAATGTAAATCGAGTATCGAGGGCGATTTGTAAACAGGAGGGTTAAGATGTAAGACAATTCACATAAATTATTTAACGATTAAATGATTGACCACCTGTGCCACCACCTCCGAAGATTTAAAACAAAGTAGTAGAGTACGTAATTCTCTAATAAAAATATATATCGTGTGACTTTATGTTAAATATTATATTGATTCCTGTTCATCTCTTTTTACCGCTTCTTATGTGAAATGATATTGTAGAATTTAGGAAATAAGAATCAGTTGTAATAAAGTTGTCGCATTGAACGGACACTGTTTTTTAATTATGTAATATTTTTGCATGTTGAAAAGTAGTTGCTTTGCTTTTAACCGTTGCTTGCTTAGTTATAACACTTACAGAAAAGATAAATTATTTAAGATTAAGTGAAAATGTTAAGAATAACTAAAACAAAAAAAGGAAAATTTTTTTGTTATGGTTTTTTCTACGAGTTGAATTGAGTACATCAAAAAAAGTGGTAAGAACTTGGAAAATCAGAGATCTATTGACCTCAAATCCAAAAATTAATCCGATGAGCCCACTGTCGTACCTGTGCGAAACTCCAATTTTCGGAGTTGAGGTCAATATGTCTCTGATCTTCCACGTCCTTACGGCTTTTAAAATTAAGGCTTGAAAATTCGCTAAAATAATGTTTGTTTTTTTTTTTTTAATTTTTAAGAAAACTCTAAATTTATCTTTATTATTGCAACAATTCCATGCAAAGTTCTAAATGTTGTTTTTTTTTTGTTTCTTAAATTTGTTTTTGAACGATATAAAATAGACTGCAAATTTGAACGGCCTTCACCGCGAGCTTTTCAAGGCAGCTGGAGATCAGTTGAAAGAAGTATGCACCAGCTCATCTGCATGATATCGTCGGAGGAATATATCCCCGATTCAAAAAAAAGGGAGACCCCTACAATTTCGTCACTACGCATTTGAGAACTTGTTTGCAGTAATATTTGAACATCTGAAACCCCATATCCACAACTTTATAGGTGCATATCAATGTGGTCTTAGACCATAAAAGTCTACAATCGAAAAAATTTTCTCATCATGGCAGATCTAGGAAAAAAGCCAGGAATATAATATCGATATAAACTTTCTTTTAATAGATTTCAAGACTGCGTGTGACATTTTTAACAGAAACTAGCTGTACCGATCCATGTCTACGCCAGAGGAATGATCTTTCAAAAGTCTGTATGGGAAGAAGCAGCCCACCCAGCAAACATTTTTCTTTTTTTGTTCACCAAAAATGATGCATTTTGATTTCAAATGATTTTGAAGAAACTATGAATGTACACAAAAAGAGGTCTACAATTATTCACTTTTTTGAACCAAATCAGAATGTGCACAAGAACATTTTTTTTATAAAAAGATCTTGTGCAAACTCCCCTAATATGTAGGTATGTATGTAATAAAATTGATCTTTCTCTTATAGAATCTTTTTCGTTCTGTTTAATAACGGCTAACGGGACATGAAAACAAGGTTTTTGAAAGGGGTGATAGAGGAAAGAGGATACGAAAAAAGTGGGTCGTGCAATTCTTTCTGTCTGTCTGTCGGTATGTCTGTCTGTCTGTATATGGATATACAGCCTGAACCGCTGGAATAATTTTTTTGAAAATTTTGCAGTAAGGGGTTTGTGAGGCAGCCTACAGGGGAGTTTTCGCAGTTGAGTCTCTTATTCTTGAAATAACGGTATATGCCATACAATTCAACCGATAAGATAATACCCACTTATTTCTCTCGAAAACGGCTCAAACGATTCCAATGAAATTTCGTGTGAAGAACTAGTTTTAGATTGTCTTTCCCATGACGTAAAAATTTTTTTTTGGAAAAGTCTAAAAGCGATACCTCCAATAGTACCGTTTTTCTCAAAACTGACTCCCTCGTTAATGGCTTGCACGATATGAACGAAATACTGTATTTTAGAAGATGTAGGTTGTTTAAGAAAGATTATTTATCAACATTTGAAATATTTTAATTTTTGAGATTTTTATAAATTTCTAAAAAAAAATTTTGATTTTTTGAGATAACTTCAAAACAATGTATTTGATTTCAAAAAAGTGAAAAATATAAAAGCGTTTTTTGAAAAAAATCCTAAAAAGATTTTAATTGAATTTCCAGCGATAATGTGTATTAGGAATTGCTAAAGATTGGTGTTTTTAGATCTAAGCTTGAAACCTTTGGAATATTTAATTTAATTTTTTGCAGTATTTTGCATGATTTAATTCAATTTTCACAATTAATGTGTAGTTGGCAGTCCTGTACCACCAAATATATTATGAAGAGCGAGTATTAGACCTTTTTTTACTTTGCCTTAAAGTTTTGATATCGTATTTCGTATTTAGAAGACAATCGCAAGCTCTTACGTCCTTATAATAATCTGCTTTGTGAAAAAAATTAAAATCTCAATTAAAAAAGTTTATAGTGAAGAAGTGAAAGTATAGTGAATAACAAAATAGCAACAGACAAACTTTAAAGCACAATCCTTGAAAACAAACAACAACAGAATTCAGAACTTGATATTGTTCCCTTGTACACTTAATTAAACAAAGGCCAAATACCACCCTCTCAAGCTGGCTGTTCGTTAACAGAAACACAAGAAGAATTTACTTATTACAAATTTCTTATGCTTAAGATAAGATTAATAATAAAAAATTCAAAAATTGAATAACTTAACAAGAATATTGTTCCTATTCCATGCACTTTCTGGTTATAGGAGGAGATTATACAACTACGTCCACAGAAATTTCACCGCCTCAAGAAAAACCCTCTTCATCAGGAAATGTGTCCAAAAATCCAAAAAGAAAGAGATTTTAAAATTCAATGTTTGTTCAAGTTTTTGAAAAGAAAATAAGAAACACACATCACATTTTTTAAACAAACTCATAAATTATGTCACAAAGACATGTCGTCAGCACTGTGTATTCTTATTTTTCATTTGTATTCCAACTTTTCTATTTTCGGATCTGAGATCCAGAGGCCTCTGAAATACATACAAATTAGTTTTTGTTTTATTAAAGCTAGGGTTTGTAGTTTAAAGGTTCCCGTAATCGTTTTTCCACTTAAGTGGGAATTTGGGATAAAAAATAATCGTGGGAATATGTGGCATCCTAATGCTGAAAAGGATTATGTGGCATCCCAATGCCGAAAGACTTTTTGAAATCTATCCAGTAGTTTCTAAGTTCCTGTTTACAACCCCGTTCCTGTGGTAATCTTTCGTTCCCGTGGAAATATGTGAATGCAATTCAAGTCTACGTCACTGAGGGATGAATGTAACATCCAAGAGTTGAAAGAATTTTAAAAATCGGTAAAGTAGCTTTAAGGAAACGGTGTTCGTTCCCGTTTCTGTTCTTGTGGGATTATAAGGATGAAATATAATCTAAGAAACTGATGGAGGGTGATAATGTAGCAATCCTAATGCATGAAGGATTGAAGGGTTTTGAAAATCTGTCCAGTAGTTTCTAATTTTCCGTTTCCAAACTCTCAGGTGCGGACATATCATAAGAGTGCACAACTGGAAAACCGAAATCGAAGACGTTATCAAAAGATGTTGACTGAGGCCCAATCTAACCCCGAACTTTTAGCGCCCACCAAATAAGCAAGTATATCACTAGTGTCCGAGAATTTTTTTATGACTCGAAGTTTTGTTGCTTTTGAACAGCTGGGCCAAATAATACCTTTAAGAGCATTGGAAAAAAAGTTTGTTTTTATAATTTTTTTTTCACTCTTACACAAGTTATTTTAAATTATATCTATCTGTATCTACCTATCTATATGTATAAAATAGGATGTATGCATGTATGAATGTATGTCCGGTGTAGACTCCTTAACCACCCAACGGATTTTTATGAAATTTTCAGGGTAGACATTGTTTAGTCCAGGTATGATTCCTGTCAAGCTTTGATCCCCTTATTCCCACAGGAACGGGGTTGGGAACGGAAATTTATAAACTACTAGACAGATTTCAAAAATTCTTTTAGCATTAGGAGTGCTACATTATCCGCCTCCATCTTAGACAATAGTTCATCCCTATATGTTCATGCCAGACGCATTTTAGCTTAAGCATGTTTATCAAATTGAATGAAAATCAAAAATTTCATTTAAATGAAATACTTACTTACTTACTTACTTAGGTGGGCATTACAAATCGGGGTGAACCTGGGCCTCAACCAACATCCTTCTATAACGACTTCGATTTCGGGCGAGCTCTCTCCAGTTTCGCACTCCAAGTCTGTTGAGGTCTTCATCCACTTGATTGCGCCACCTAAGACGAGGTCTTCCACTTCCGCGATTTCCCTGCAATGTCCATCCGCTCAACATGGCCTAACCATCGTAGCCTGAAATACTACAAGCAATTATTCATTCAATATGATAACCATGCTTAAGCTTAAGCTAAAATGCGTCTGGCAAGCAGAAGGCTAAAACCAAATCGTCTTGGACCGACTTTTTTGTAATCAGGGGAAATTTTCTGATGTTTTGCCGTAGCATTTTTTTGGTTATATGTGATAAGAAAAAAGTTATCAGTACTTTAAGTTGAAAAATGCATGTTACTAAAATGTAAAAGAGCGTCTGGCAAGCAGTAGACTGAAACCAAACCGTCTAAGACACACTTTTTTGAAATCAGGGTAGATTTTCTTATTTTTTGGCGTATCTCTTTCTTGGTTAAATGTAATAGGAAAAAAGTTATTAGTGTTTTCAGCTGAAAATGCACTTGAAAAGTGTTAAAATGCGTCTGGCAAGCAGTAGGCTGAAACCAAATCGTCCGAGTTTTTTGTAATCAGGGGAATTTTTCTGTTTTTTTGATGTATCATTTATGTGGATATCACTTCGACCTCTAAATCTGTAAAACTACCATTTTAGAACGCCCACATAATTCTAGCGCAGCTGATTTTTCTGTAAGCAAATTATTATTGCCGTTTGCCATTGGTTTGAGGAAGTCATCAATCGATATAAGTTTTCGGTCTAGATTTTGAAGTATGTATATGCTTTCTATGAGTGTGTGTTTGTTTTTTCTTTTTTGGTGGTTCAAAGATGCAGAAAGTGCCATCCATCGACGTATTGAATTCTCTTGATTTCATTCAGTCTACATCTAGCAAGATATCCAAAAATTTAAAAAAAAACTCCCATGTTTCGAAAGTTTTCCGCTTGGATGACTGTTGAAACCTTCGATCGCACTTGTGGTTCTGAAAGAAGACCCATTGCCTGGGCATTTTTCCAAATTGAACCTAAAAAATAAACTTATTAGACTACATTCAAAGAGCGTGTTTCTTTAAAATATTAGAAGAAAATTTGGTAACATGAGTTCATGTAAACCATTTCCGTATTTCTAAGCTTACCTGAGGAGGGTTTTCACTATACTTCTCGCACATACTTCATTAAAAACTTTTCTTATTCCGTGACTTTTCAATGGGGTTTTTCTGCATTCATCTATTATTTCATTAATTTTTTTCATTTTTTTCCCCAAATTTTCATTGTCAGGATGGTTATGCACTGCGCTTACTATAGGTAGACGAACAACATTTTGATTTGTAAATCTACCACTGCACTGCACTACATGATTTGTTGTAACAAACATACCAACATTACTTTAAATTTATTTAAGTGTTTAATTTCGGGAATGTATATTAGCTTACTACCCTTTCGTAAACCTTCACAAAACTCGAAATCGTAAATCAAATCACTGGAATTTTCCATTTCCATCATACCACGTTGCACTTTAAGACTTAGTACACAATTGAGAAAAAGTATGTTAATGAACGCAACATATTACAAGCTAGATAGTGATAACAATCCTAACGGCAAAAACAGGTTTTTTATTATTGCAAAAAATAAATTGAACAGTTGTCCCAAAAAAAGTTGGCCTTATGACGCTTTGCGAAAGTGACATAAGGCCAACTCCTAAAATTTGGCCTTATGTCGCTTTTGCAAAGTGACATAAGGCCAAACCTTCAAATTTAGCTTTATGTCGCTTGGCCTTAAGGCACCAATTTTTCGTTGGTCTTGTATACTGTATAGCAATCATAAAAGCCTTGGTCTTGGTGTATAACTTTCCATTTTAATAGCCACTTATTTGACGTTACTTTTTTTGACATTATCGTCATTAATGGACCAGTAAAGTCAGCCGTTAATGGGTTTGTTGACCACTTTTGGTCTTTGAAGCTTTTATTCAGGCTACGTGGTCTAAGACGGAGGGGCTTCCCAATCTCGACTTGATGTAATCGATTTCTCACAGCATGATTTGCGATGGTTAGAAATTTGTAATTTGTCAATAGCTGTTTCTGTATATAAGAATAGTATACTGAATAATGAATATTACGGGGCTTTGATTAAATTTGAACCACCTAGGTTAGATCCAGCTATTTTGTGGATTCGAGATTGAAAATCAATGGTAAAATTTTATTGACGGTTTTGTTATCGATACGCCTGTTTTGAGCCAAACCAAGGTATTTATTCACATCTGTTTCTTCCGTTTTTTTTTTTTTTTTTGTTTTTTCAAAGCAATCAGGGTTTCTGTTGTGTTCTTCATCTCTTGATATTTGTCTTTTAGTGATGTGTATTCTTTTGCATTTAATGTTTAATTTCCTGATGTTGTACTTTCGGAACATTGATACGATTTGCATTAGGGTGTCTTAACTTATTACTGATTTTAAATATGACTTCTACTATTGTAAAATAAATTTACTAAACGTTCAACTTTAGCCTTAAATAAAATGTGTAAAAGTGAATTTATATATGGTTTGTAGAACGTCCAATTTTTAATTTTCAATTAATTTTTTTTTCATGTGTTACAAATATTTAAGTTACAAAGTACTTATGCGCTTATCTACTTCCAAATCAGTTGAAGCAACCGCATGCATGCTTAGACTTTTCAGGACAAACATTTGTTTAGAATTTTTTTTTTTCACAAACACTTTCTTTGGAAGGTTTGAAGTTGGTATGAAGAAGAATTATGTACTACCAACTTCAAACTCAATTTTGTCCCGCCTCAGCCTACGTTTCAGCAGCTACAAACTATTGAACTACCTCCCAAAGCGCTCTGGAGTTCATACTAAGATTAAAATAAGTAGCACTGTTTAGTAACTATAACTTGTCCCTGGTCAAGACCTTTCCGCCTATTTCAGCTGGAATGGAAGAAATTAGTACTAACTAGATATCACGAGAAGGTATGAGCAAAATTGACGTGTAGTCTATGCTCTATCATCTGAGTGCCACCGGGCCACCGCACACAGCCGGCGGGCGCCGCCGGCGCCGCACCCACAAGTTGCTAGCATTCAGAGCATTACTTAATACTTATCGTTGAGACAGGAAGGAAATATACATATGTGCATGTTAAATTTTTTTTACGAAAAAAAGGGTGGCTTCCTAGGTGACGAAAAGTTTTTCAAAAAAATGAATTTAACCATTCATGGCTGAAAAAATATCATTGATTTGCAGCCGTTTCCGTTGCCTTATTCAGGCACGTAGACACCGTTTGCGTAATTAGGAAAGTTTTGCTTCCCTATTCCTTTTCCCATACGAACGTCAACGACAACAACTTCCGACTGTGATGCGGAAAAGATAAAAAACTATGTGATTGGAATTATTTTGTGAGTAGTGCATTGCAGGATATTTGAATATGAATGGGGGCAGATAGATGACTGATTGATTCAACACATTTTGAATGTTTGTATTGAAATGTGTAGAAATTTGTAGAGAAACGTTTGTTGAATGTGTTTCGATGTGTACCAATAATTTGATCAGTCAATGTTAACTAGTAAAATTTTTAAATGCTATTTTCAAAAAGAAAAACGCAGAGCCCAGCCTGCTGTCGAGACGTTTGACGTCAATTTTAGCAAAGTTTTTTTGATCTAAAATTCATTTCTGTAATAGAATTGACTAATCGATATTAGTACTTGATCAAAATAAAAGGATTTGTAGAATTAGCATAAATACGTAACTTATGTATGTATGTATGTGATTGAAAAAAGAAATTTCGATTAAAAACCATGTTGTGAAGCTGGAATTTTTTTTGCTTCCGAAATTCAATATCTTAGAATCAGTTGGTACTCTGAATGGATGGAGCTGAAGCAGTCATGTGGAATCGAACTATGGCTGGAGTCCTAAGCGCTTAGTAGACGGAAGTGCATTCAATGCAAAATGAAAAATGCATCGTGACAGTAGATAAAAAACAAAATGCTTCAAAATATAGTAATATAGTTCCATGTTCTCGAGATAGGACGAGGTAAGAATTATTTTTAATCGACGTATTAGTGGGTGGCGTCGACGAAACTAAAATTTTCGATAGTACAGAACCTAACGAAAAAAAAGGTGTGCATTTGAAAATTTTGACTAAAAAAGAATTTTCATAATGCTAAAAGTAAGGAAAAGACAATTTTTGAATGTATGAAAGGAAAATTTCAATATTCTCTTTTGCGTTGTTGGGAAAACTGTAAAGATAATTATAAAAAACCTGAATCTTTTCGCAAATACAAAATTATCTTTAAAAGTTCTAAAAGTAATTAAAAAAATTAAAAGAAAACAAATAGGATATTCACCCTAAAGGAAAGACGGTGCAAAGAAAGCCTGTTATTGCGCGGTCTTGAACACCAGAAATGTGCATTCATTTTATATAATAGCTACTTGATAAAGGGTAATTGCTTGAGATATGCCGCTGCTTTTCAAAAATCAATATATTGTTACAAAAACCTATAAACAAACATCCCACCGAGGCTGACAATAAACATCAAAAGAAACGCACCTTTTAATTTCGAATTCGAAATTCCTTCCTTTTACTAAACGTCAACTTTACCACATGGCCGGACATCGAAAGAAGTGAACGAGAACATCGAGAGGAGTATGAAAAATTAGCAAGGATTTTTACTAAATAGATTATTTGGTTATTAGTTTTAACCTTTTTAAACTTTGAACTGAAAAGTGAGCAAAAAGTTGAGCGACAAAGTAGTGGCGACAAGATAAAGAAAAGACGTGTTATACGGTTGCGGTTTGGATACGGAATAATTTTATTCGGTTCATTATTCATTTTTACTTCTTATTCCTTTTTTTGGTTTTATTCTTTGAATAAAGATGGCCGGAAGGGCGGGAAATTTAAACATTATACCAATCATTTAAGTTGCTTATTAGTTCACAATAATTCAATTCAATAATTCAATTTTCATTATAAATTTTTATTTTACTTTTTTGATGTGTCGAAACACCGGCCGCGTTGAAAGCCTGCAGGCTTCAAGAATCATCGATTGGAAGGACCGCCAGCTTGACGATTGGGCGCCTGATTGTGCCTTTGTTTGTTTTTACGTCGGCAACCCTGACCCTACCGTCCTGCCCTTCGACGACTGCGGTTACTCTTCCCGTTGTCCATTGTTGTGGAGGAGCGTTGTCTTCGTGGATTAAAACGAGCTTGCCTATAATGAGGTTGGGCTCCTCGTGGATCCATTTGGATCGAGCTTGTAGGCCAAGCAGATATTCTCTTGACCACTTCCGCCAAAACTGCTGCTTGAGAAAGCATAGAAGTTGCCATCTTCTCAAGCAAGACATCTGCTGTTCCGGCACCTGCTCGGGAGGCAGGGATCGCAAGGCGCTGCCTGTAAGAAGGTGAGCAGGTGTTAGTGCCTCGCCGTCGTTGGGATCTGTGCTGAGTGGAGTGAGTGGCCTTGAGTTTAGAATTGCTTCGACCTCTATAACTACGGTGAGGAGTTCTTCTGTAGTCAAAAGAGCGTTGCCCACTGTACGTTGCAACAGTGTTTTCGCCGCTTTCACTGCCGCCTCCCACAGGCCTCCGAAGTGGGGAGCTCTTGGTGGTATGAAGGCGAAACTGAACCCTTCTTCTGCCGCGTACCGGTGAATTGCTTCCCTTCCTCGATCGAACTGTTCTGCTACTTCCGTCAGAATCCTCTGAGCTCCCACGAAGTTCGTCCCGTTGTCGCAATGGATCGTCTTGGGAATTCCGCGGCGACCGATGAACCTTTTGAGGGCGAGAATAAAACATTCAGATGTAAGATTATTTGCTAACTCAAAATGTACTGCTTTAGAGGTGAAACAAACAAAGACAACGATGTACGTTTTGTTAGGTGGTCGACCACGAATTTTTAAAGTGGTATATACAGGACCACAAAAATCGACGCCACATATTAAGAAAGGTCTTTTGATTTGTTGGAACATGTTTCCATGATACATTGTTCGTCCACTCTTGGATTTCAGAAACTCTGTTCGCAACAAAGGTTGCAAGTGAAGTTGGATGAGTTTTTATCCAATGTAAAGTTATTTCGGAATCGGTCCAAAAAACTATTTGCTCAACGTCAAGACTCAACATTGCCGATACTCTTAGCCATAATTTAGAAAGAGTATGCGCTGCGCAAAGTTCTAATCGCGGAAGCGATTTAGTTTTCAAAGGGGCCACTTTGGACTTTGCGGTTAATAGCGTCGACTTGATACCTTCCGTAGTTTGACTTCGGATATAGATGCAACATCCGTAAGCTCTCATCGATGCATCGGCAAACCCATGAATTTGAATTCTTGCACCGAACTGAGTTCCGACAAACCTTGGAATTTTTATTTCCGGGAGCTGAGAAAGGTTGGCTTTAAAGTTTTGCCAACAGGTATCAAGGCGCAATGGAATCGACTCATCCCAATCAAGTTTTGCTATCCAAAGCTCTTGTAATAGGATTTTGGCTTTGGTCACAATGGGGCATAACAATCCAAGCGGATCGAACAGACGAGCTGAGACTGAAAGAATGTTTCGTTTGGTAGCTCGTAGATCATGAAAGGTGTTTTCTAAACTGAATGAAAATGTGTCTTCTTTAGGCTGCCAACAAATTCCCAAAGTTTTTGTACAGTCTGAGTCATTGTATTTTAATGATTTTTCCGTACTTTCAGCATTGTACAATTCAGGATGGTTTGAATACCATTTTGCCAACTGAAACCCACCTTTTTTTAATATTTCTTGTATTTCATGTTGGATTGATTTTTAGGTTTCTATTTCATCGGCACCAGTTAGCAGATCGTCGACATAAAAATCTCTTTGGACGATTTTCGACCCCGTGGGGTATGAATCTTTAAAGATATCGCCCAACATCTTCAAACACCGAATTGCTAGATATGGCGCTGGTGAAGTGCCATACGTCACAGTATTGAGACGAAAATATTGTAATGGTTGAGAGGGATTTTGCCTCCACACTATGAGCTGGTAAATCGAGTGCTCTGCAGCAATGATAACTTGCCTGTACATTTTCGTAATATCGGCCGTAATAGCATATTTATGCGTACGAAAACGGAGCAATGTCGAAAACAGCTCCTCTTGAATGGTTGGCCCAACCATCAAGATGTCATTCAGCGACACTTGAGTAGATGTTTTGCATGAAGCATCAAAAACTACACGTAATTTAGTGCTTGTACTAGTGTGTGTCGCAAAACACACTGATGTGGAATGAAATAGTGTGGGCTGGAGGGAATTTCATTATTCGTTGGAGACATGTGTCCTAAACTTAGATATTTACTCATGAAATCCATATACATTGATCTCAAGCCACCATCTTTCGACAATTTACGTTCCAATGCAAGGAATCGACGTTTGGCAGCTTCAAACGACGATCCAAGCGACATTGGAGAAGATTTGAATGGCAGCTTTACTTCAAACCGACCATTTGGCAACAATTTTGTATTTTCTTCAAAATGGTCTTCACACATTTTTTGCTCTGGCGTAAGAAACCTTTTAGTATCCCCCGGAATTTCTTCCATTAGCCAGAATTTTTGTACCATTGTATCTAAGTCTGATAATTCTTCAGACTGACATGCCAGATTGCATTGTCTGGTATCAGAATTTTTACCCTTGAGATATTTCCCAGATATAATCCAACCAAGAACAGTTTTTTGGATGGTTGGATAATCGGGCCCTTGTTTAATTTGGCCGACAGATAGCAGTTCGAAAAATGTTTCTGCTCCTAATAACATGTCAATTTTTTGCGGACTATTGAAATATGGATCAGCTAGTTGGATATTGGCTGGTATGTGCCAATTAGCGGTATTAATAGCTTGATCGGGTTGGTATTTTGAAATTGAGTTCATAACCCAATAATCTGCAGTAAACGAGTAATCATTAAATCGTGATTTTACTTCTGCCGTTAATTTTTTACTGACAGTTGTACTCGCCTTCCCAATACCAAGTAAATTAAGAGACTTTTCTTCTTTGCGAAGCTTCAACCTTTGAGCTATTTCCTCAGTAATAAAGTTAATTTGTGATCCTGAATCGAGTAACGCTCGAGCTGGCAAGTATTCGCCAGTAATACCTTTAATTTGTACCACAGCAGTGGCGAGAATTACTTGATCAGTCAAAACCGAGGCATGCATTGATTGAAAACTTGTGTTAGGCTGAGTTGATGACGGCCCATTGAAAGTAGTTTCATATTGATGCAACAATGTATGATGCGAGCGATTACAAACACTGCAACGACTCAATCTACATTTGGAAACTGTATGCCCTTTTCGAAGACAATTAATGCATATTGGAACACCCTTGGCGTATTCGAATCTTTGCAATACAGGCAGTGAAGCAAATGTTTGACAAGTTGTTGTAAAGTGTTCACCTGACTTGCAATATAAACATTTAGGCTTCTTCTGTTGCGAGCTTACGCAAGCGAATGATGATTTTTGATTTCGATTGCGACCTAAATCTAGCTTCGGTTTTGATTGCTTTTCTGCGGATTTGAATTTTACATTTGAAGCTTCTTCAGCAGAAAGATGCTGATACCTTTTATTGAGGGCTTCTTCGCAGTTCTTCCATAAAGGAAGAGTATTATAATCTAACTGTTCTTCCCACTTAGACCTGGTGATGGTATCCACCTTTGACATAACTAAATGTATAATAATTGCATTTGTAATATTCTTTTCGTCACCCAATGAAAGAAGAGAATCGTATATCGCGGATACTGTATCAATCATGCTTCGCAATGAAGATGCAGATGGTTTGGAAATTTCTTTCAATTCAAACAGTGTTGAAATATTATCGAAAAATATTAAGCAATTATTGTCGTACACTTTTTTCAAACTCGCAAGCGCCTTAGGATAATTTTGTTCGGTTATTTGGAAAGCATTCACTGTTCCTAAGGCTTCACCTGATAAACACGAAATAAGGTGATTAAATTTTTCGATATCCGGAAGCATCGGATCATTGTCGACTAAGCTTTCGAACAAACTTATAAAATTTTTATATTCCGAATATTTACCGCTAAACTTCGGAAGATACATTTTAGGAAGCCGAGAATGATGCGGATTACTAAACGAGTGTTCCATAGCATTTGATGGACGCCTTTTGTTCACGTGTGAAACTAGTAATGACTTTGCTCCTATACAAATTTCTTCTAACTCTCCACGATTCATATCATCATGATCTGCTGATTCAATCTCTGATTGACAACTCATAAGTTGATCAATGTATGAATTTAATAAATCCAAACGACATTCTAATTGGATTGGATTAAGTGAGAAAGTTTTTTGTTCTAATCCCGTTTTAATACGAATAATATTGTTTTTAATTACCACTCGCTGATGTTTCAATACATCAAGGTTTGAATCCTTTATTGGAGAATTTTGCCTTCTTTTGCCAGTCATTTTAATATAAAATGTATTTAATAATTTTGATTCAAAAAAAATTAAACTTGGAAATAGTTTGTCCAAATTGTTCAATTATACTTTATTAAAAAAATATATAAGTTTGAAAAATTAGTTTATTTTCAAACAAAATACCAAAAAAAACCTTAATTTTGTTTTATAATGTTCAATTGAACAAAGTTTAATTTGTTCAAATTAATTCAAATGCTTTTTTAAAGAACCGCCGAAAATTAAATTGATTCGCTGAACACACTCCTCATGCACTTTGAATTTTGCTTCGCTGAGTACTACCCGTACTGACAACTGAAAACTTAACGAAAGATTATCCACTGAACCAACTGTCAACTCAAAAGTCACTTTGACATAAAAAAAATGTAAACAATTGAATTTCGCGAAATCAATTGAACAATTATCAATAAATTCGAATTAAATTAAATTAAATTAAATTAAATTCGTGAAACATTAGTCGAGTGACTTAAATATCGTTCATAGTAAAGAATTTTTCGATAGTTTCAGACGAAGCAAGTGTGTGTTTAAATAGTGTTGCAACGACGGCGCGGCTGTGGCAAAAGCGAGTGGATAGTTTTATCACTATGAACTATTAGTTTTAGTTCATTTATTTGTAATTGTAAATTTTAAATTTTGAAATAAAATACACAATAATAAGAAAAAAAAAAACACAGTCTTTGTTTGTTTATTTCACCACAATTTAAATGCAAAAAAGAGACAAAAATTGAAAGTATGTGCTTGAATCAAATCAGGATTAATTGATTGGGATTTTGTTCATCAATAAATTTTAAGGTTGAAAAAAAATTTTTTTTTTTTTTAAGCACTTTCAATTTTTGTGAATACCTGATTTTTTGTTGTTTCGTTCTTGGAAGCCACTTCCCTTTTGCATTCTGCACATATGCAACTCTTATGCATTGAAATGCTGGTGGAGCTCTAGCGCTTCTATGGGGATGACTTCTGTCGCCGGTTTTCCTTGGTGTTGGTGCTGTTTCTGGAAGTCACACACAATTTTCTTTGAAGCACTCGCGCACGATTTGATTCCGCGGGATTAATTATTTTAATTAAACTAGATTTATTTTTCGCAATGTTCTTATATATGATATATATGTATGTCTATGTATGTATATCAAAAAACTCGCGATTTTTTAAAAAATTTTCAACAAATTTGAGACTTAATTGTGTCTCTGCTCGGACGCCATGAAAAATTAGCAAGGATTTTTACTAAATAGATTATTTGGTTATTAGTTTTAACCTTTTTAAACTTTGAACTGAAAAGTGAGCAAAAAGTTGAGCGACAAAGTAGTGGCGACAAGATAAATAAAAGACGTGTTATACGGTTGCGGTTTGGATACGGAATAATTTTATTCGGTTCATTATTCATTTTTACTTCTTATTCCTTTTTTTGGTTTTATTCTTTGAATAAAGATGGCCGGAAGGGCAGGAAATTTAAACATTATACCAATCATTTAAGTTGCTTATTAGTTCACAATAATTCAATTCAATAATTCAATTTTCATTATAAATTTTTATTTTACTTTTTTGATGTGTCGAAACAGAGTACGACACGAGATTCGAAGGGATATTTTGTGGAGACTTCGATAGTCCATAAAACGGAGGGAAAAACCAGACTGAGCTCTCTTGCAACTTCGGACGTCAACCAATCAACACGGCCATCCTATCGAATCGAAATTAGAGTGCACAGAAATAGATAGAACAAAAAAACAACAAAAATTAACCCTCTCGAGAACCGATAATAAAATTAATTGAAATCAATAAAATTCATCGTGCTTTCTTTTATTCATTTATTTTTCCGGATTTTATCTTTTTACAGAACTCTCTCGTTCCTGGGTCGGCTTAGTGGTCAGAGCGACTTTTTTCCATAGAGTTTTTGTAACAATATGTAATTCGTTTATTAAAGTTAAATAAGCTATATTTACATATAAAAAACTTGATAATGGATTTATTTCCTACCATAAAAAAACTTAAATAAAAATAATAACAATTCATATTAAAAATAACGCAAAGGAAAAATATATCACAAATATCTATCTAAAAAAAAATCACATGTGCCATCTCTCCCTGCATGTGTGGGAGAGATGCCGCATAGCAAATTCATTGAATTTGAAACATTACTCATGCTTTTTCCGTTCCTGATCCCGTCCACAGTCCGTACTTAGATTAAATTCAAACGTTTTGTATCGTGTACAGTTTTCATGCAGCCACTTCTGACATGCAGAACATTGAATCCAATCCTCCCTTTTTGTTCTTTTGAACTAAATTTCGCGACATTCAGGACAAAAATTTGGATCGTCCGTGGACTCAACCTTTTTTTACGTTTCGGCGGCTTCAATTGAAATAGCAGAGGCTAACACCTCTGCCAATAGCCTATACGATTAGAAAAAAAGGCACTGGAATTAGTTGTGAATAGAATGGATATTAAATTAATTGTTGAAAAAAATATAATTTTAAGTAAGTACACAAATACGATAATACAAGATTTTAAAAGAAGTGAATACATGAAGGAAAATTTCAAATACTTTAAAGCTTGCAAAATATTGTAACGTGCGCTTTATACGGAATTATAAAAATTTTCCTTTCACTTTAATTATACTATACTTTCATTCGATATACAACTCGACAAATAAATCAAACTCAATCCTTACACTATCACTTTATAATAAAAACTGACTCTCTGGTAAGATCAGTGGCCTCTTTATGTAGAATAACGTATTATATCTAGAGCTTTCCATCAGTGTGAAACATCAAGAGCTTTCGAGCAATTTATAACATCGAAAGCTTTCCAGTAGTTTGCTAGAGTATGGCTAGAGACATTCTCCTCCCGGTATATGTGTGCACAAACACACTCATTCACAAGCAACGCTTTTTATTAGATGTACATCATAGTGTGGCCGCTTGTGTTTTCGGTTAATCGTTTTCGAATAGGAAATTAGTATTAAATGTTGGGTGTAAATTACACTGCCCCTTCCTTAAGATTGTTCGCCCGAATAATTCCATCTGCAGCCTCACCACAATGTCGAAGCAGCCGGTCACAATGAACTACTTTTACTTGCCTCTTAGTCCTCCCTCTTTGGTTGCGGTAAACCACGTCGTCAATCAATGAAGTTTCGGAGACAATCCTTTTTGACGATAAGCATTATAAAGCCACACACGATTTCCTGCTTGGAATCCTGCCGTTGCCGTTGTCGCTTTTGTGTCGTACCGTGTCTTCATCTTGTCGCTATAGGCTTTAGTCCGTGCCCTAGTTCTGTTATTGATGTCAACGAGTCTCTATCCTTAAGGTCGTCTACATACTCATTTGCGTCCTGTGGCTCCTCTGTGGGGTACCCAAATTAAAGTTCGCTGGGCAAATTATCAATTATCAAACCTAAGTATTTGTATTCACTGACATTCTTAATCCGAAAACACCCATCGGTGCATCCACCATAACTAGAGAAAGTGCTAGGAGTGAAATTTGAACCACAACAACAATTCAAAAGCTTGAAAAGCTTTCTAATTGACCATGGGAAAAACATGGATGTTCTAGATTCAAACTACAAAATTTTAGGGATTGCCTTGTGATTTGTTGATAACCATGACAAATGCAAGACGGATTGGAAATTGAAGTCTTCGGTTGGGATCATCGGGATCCTCGAAATGAGAACTTCATCACCTATGAATTTTCCTTTCAGTTGGTGGCTTCATCGTCATTTGTGACGCAGTTAATAGATTTGAATTATGTAGTTCAGGTCATCTACATCTTTATTTTTAGCCGCTAAAATTGCTCGCTCGCTCAACCATTCATTATTTTTGTAGTTTGAAATAATGTTTGGAAATACATTGTTGATAAGTTCGTCTTTTGATGAGACAAAACTACAGAAATTATTTGGAAATGATATCAATCCGCTTGATTCATCGACAGGTACTTGACCATTAACGATAGTCAGCAAATGCTCAGAGAAATCTTCAGCAGATGTATCATTTAGCAATGCAAATCTCATGTTTGTTGTCAGCTGCAGTTAATTCACATAGCGCCATAGATTCAAGCGTTTATTTCGTCGGCAGCCGTAGATCTGGGAATTACTGGCAGTGTTATGCGTAAATCGACGGACAGTAAAATCAGTACTCCTCCAAAACATCTCGAGTCATTGCGTAAATAGTTCAATGTTCGGTTAAGTGCTTTATAATGCACGTTTATGCGCCATTGTACATTCGTCCCAGATGATGATTTTCGATGCCGATAAAACTGTGGCCATTGCTGAGTGTTTGCAATATTACACGTTGGTTCTTCAATAATCTGGAGATTTAACGGTAATTTTATTGCTGAATGAGACGTACGGCTTTCTTCTAACAATGTGGCTGGTATTCCAGAAGAAGCAACTGCAACCGATATGCTGGATCTCGCACGAACAGTGGCTAAAACTACTGACATGAGGAATGTCTTACCAGTTCCACCAGGGGCATCTAGGAAATATAAGCCACAATTTTCATCATCGATTGCCTTCATTAAAGAATCTTTAACTTCCTCTTGTTGGGAATTCAACAGGGGTACATTCGTTTGAACTACTAAATCTAATTCCTGGTGATCATATTCACGTTCCCGTTCCACTTCTCGATTAAATGCATCATTCATTTCACGATTTGGCGCTGGCATTTCTAACCTGATTAATAAGCTACCGCACATGAGATAACACATGTCTTCGATCAAGAGTAAAGCACGATTATGTATCTCTTCATTCATCTCAATATCGTAATTCCTCGAATTTGATGTAGAATACCTTCTGACATATAATCCTTGTATTTATGCCACAGGTAACATGGGTTTGATGGAAAGCATGTCTAAATTATGATAGCGAATAATGTGCGTATCTGACTTGGAGATGCAGAGATAATGGCTTCAGCCATTGTCATATCCCAATGGGTATCGTTTTCTAATAAGTTCAGTTCTTCACATGCAGCACGATATGTTGGGAATATGACACCATTAACAGTCCGTAGTGTCTCAAATGACGTTGGCCCACGCACATTTACCAGCAACAACCGCAAATAGAAAAATTCATCATTCTTTAGATGAACTGTATACAAACGACCAAGAGCATCAGTATAAAGCACATCCGGATACCCAGGGACCGCATCGCCTTGCTTCCGTCTTTAAAAAAAATCTTAGATGAAGCATTCCAAATAACGTGTAATCTCCGAGGAAATCAAAGTTCGTGCAAACGGATCGCTTTGGCAGATCGCAAAGGAATTTGTCAATGTAGTTGCTGGAGGTGTTTCAAGGTTTCAACACGTTGCATAGCATTCGAAGCCGTGAAATATACTCGCTGACCATTCTCCAGATGCACCGCCGAATGCACTTCACATTATAAACTGGCAATGGCTTTATTTAATAGATTTTATTATATTCATTTAATATTGATTTCATACAAATATCTAATTTATTTCTCACGATAAGTGAATTTTTTTCTTTAAAGTACAGTGTTTTGTAAATAACGAAAGCTAACGCATTGCATTGATGTCGTTCCCATAAGTAAAGTATTCTATGTCCGTCTCCTAGTCTTAAGCTCCCTCCCCACCAATTTTTAGACAAATCGGTTCAGCCGTTCATGAGTTATATGAATAGTGTAACTAACACGACTTTCTTTTATATATCGAGCCTTTCCCGCAAAATTATCGTAAGCGACATTTTAAACAAAATGGTTTTTCTTATGCTTTTCAAAAGTTTACATTGTTTCGCAGTTTTCTGCATTTTTAGTTTTACATTATAACTGTTTTACGACAAGTTTCAGCGAAAATAAATTTTATCGTACAAAGAAAACGTCTTCCTATAGAACTTCCTTTTTGTCGCTTACGATAAATTTGTTTTTGTCGCTTACGATAAATTTGCGGGAAGGGCTCGATATATGAGATGGATTTTACAAATTTTTTTTTTTTTTTCTTAGTTACTGCAATTAAATTAAGTTATATTAAATACATTACTCTGTCATGATTGTAAAAGAAAAAGAAAGAAATAAATACTAAAAATAAGAGAATTTGATAAAATGTAATACGCGTAGATAACATCAGCTCCTTACTTTTATCAACACTTTCTACTTTGTGGATTTTGCTTTTTTTATGAACATTATGCGCAGATATGAAATTTCTTCTAACTTACTTATGTTAATTTATAAAGCTATAAATAAAGGTAAAATAATAAAACAATTCAATGTGACATCAAATCACTGTTCCTACAAATTCATTGATTCAACTTTCGGAAAAGTCAGAATGTTTACAAGTGGAACCAAATGGTGTGCTACGTCGCCGTCACCGTCGTATATCTATACTAAGACAGTATGGCTTCTTCCGTTTCTTTGAGTTGGTAGAATTTTATCAAGTGGAAATGTAACAAGTGTATCGTATTACGAAATCATTATTGACAGAAAATTTATTGCACACTTGTTGAGAAACGGCTCCAAGGGGTGGTTTTGTTGTTATGCTGTATGTGTGGTATTATATCCTCTTACCATTGAATTGTGTGCTCAAAATCTATATTTGTATTTGCTTTCTGGTTATTCGTTTTGGTGTTCTGTTTGAAGTTTTGTGATATTGTAAAACTTCAATATCTCCTCAACGCTGATAGACTTGTTTGTTTGTTTTTCGTATATTGATTTCACTTCCAAAGTGTTCAAGCCACATTCTGTGTGAGTCAGTCTTTATTAAATTAGAAAACTAGGTTCATGTCTAGACGGGTCATGCTCATAGGTCATTCATAATGACTTTATAACGTTACTAGCTGTAGCCGAGACTTCGTCCGCGTCAAATAGTGACTTTCGGCAGCATTTAAATTTTTTTTTGTTTTAGTAAACTGTTACATTTTTTTATTTCAATAAAACTTTTTCTCTCTTTTGCCAAATAAAAAGGTTTTGCGAGACTCTTAAACTAAAATGACTAATCAGTGGGAATTGAAGAAATAAGGGGAATCAATAGTTTTCTAATTTCGCTGTTCCAGTCATTACTAAAATTTTTATAATGCCGCATCCCAGATTTATAATTTGTAGCTGTGTTGTGTACAGTTCTAGATTACTCATAATTGGCACTGGAACACCAACTTCCAATACGTCAAACATAATTTATTATTTTTTATGGTTAACTATCTCATTAGTCGGCGCCGACTTTTCACACAGTCATTACCAATTGCCAATATTTATTTGAAGATCAAGATAGACATTTCTTCTCATGTCAACTGTGTAATCGACAATTTGACAGAAATCAACTCACGGTGAAAGAACTTTTGAGATCGGTCCAGTAGCTTCAAGGCTTCCCCTTACGTTACCATTCCTGTAGGAGTATTGGGATAACAATATTCCTACATGTACTTCTTCAGGCTCAAAACTATCTCTGCACCAAAATTCATACAAATAGGTTCAATAGTTCTGGCGGTTGATGGTAACAAAGAAAAACAGCCAGGCGGAGTTGATTTCGGATCTATGATGTAAGTGAGTACTTCCGTTCCCATGGGAATATGGGGATAAATTAAAGTTGATGTTACTTTGAGGTAGTGTAGCGTTCTAACGGGGAAATAATTCTTGAAATCAGTTCAGTAGTTTCTAGGTTCCGCTTACGTTTGCGTTCTTGTGGGAATACAGGGATAACATATATATAACATATGTCCATCTTCAGGCTCAAGACTACATATATCTCTGTACCAAAATTTATATAAATAGGTTTAATTGTTTGGGCGGTTTTTTGATAAGAAATAAAAAAGACAGACAGATTTTATTTCAGACTAATGATATAAGCAGAGACTCCCATTTCCATGTGAATATGGTGAGCGATCCCATAGGAATATGGGGATGACTTACAGTTGATGTTACTCAGGAAAAGTGTAGCATTCTAACGGTGGAAGAATCGGTACTGTAGCTTCTAGGGTCCCATAAACGTTCCCGTTCCCGTGGGAATATAGGGATAAAATATATAATCTATGTCATTCCTCAGGTCTTAGACTATCTCTGTACAAAATTTCATATATTGGGCGGAAACGGTACAGAAAGTCGGACAGACAGAGTTACTTTCACATTTATAATATTAGTTAAGATTAAAGAGGGATACGTAACATGTACTATATTTTATCCGCATATTCCGACGGGAATCGAAGGACGGGAACCTTAAAAATACAAACCTGAGCAACGCCGTAAATGTCCCGGGATAAGAGGTATATGAGTATGTCTAAAGCAGCCTAGGGTGTTGAGCGAAGATCTCCGCTGACTCACAAACTTGCTGATGATTGGGCAATGCTCTTATGCTAGGTTTCCAGTTGCCATTTTTTAAGTGATGAATGACCTAGTTTTCTGTCATCGAGAAAAATGACGAGTGGAAATTGCAAAAATTGACTGTCATTGAACTGACGAACATCGTCGGTCATTTTTTGGCAGTTGAATGACAAGTGGAAATTGGCTGATTAACAAACGAAATGTCACTCCATCAATCACTGACATTGATATTTTTTTTGGCATTGTATAATATAAAACGCAGATGGCAACCACAACATCTACATCGTAGAAGAACATTACTTATATATGCAAGCAACATCTACGCAACTACGGTACTCCCTCTCTCTTATGTATACACACACATCTTAGTTTTTGTAACAGTTCGCTTTTCCGCTATTCTTTTTCAATTTCATATTCCGCTTCTGTGAAGTGTTACAATTAAGACTTACTTACATACTAACAATAAAGCAGTGGTTCAGTTTAGACGTGATTTTTAATCGTTCTTTTGTCTTTTGAGTGTATAATCAAATATTATACATTTTTGGTGCCTCCTGTGAGGATGATTGGAATAAATATAACATTGAAAATATTTTAACTACATTTCTGTTTACGTACGGCTCTTTTTGGAAAATTGAGGAACTTCGCAACTTGAAACCGTTGCAGATTCAAGAATATTTAATCACGTGTTAAGGAATCTGTCGCTTTGGTAAAAATTCATATTGGCGCTTCAATGGCTGCGTTGAATCGAAGAAAATCTGCGGCTACCACGCTACATCGTATGACTGCAACAATTTTAGCTGAAGAATATACAGGCGATATACATACTTACATTCAAGAATTGGCTAGTCTTACAATGCATTTTGAACGTTTTACTACTGCTCATTAGGTTCTGGTCGACAATGCAACCGACGACGACGAGCTAGAGGCGCATCAGGAATTGTGGAATGAAATAGAGGATCGATACAACCCGTCGGTGGCAAAACTAAATCGGCTGATGGTTCCCAAGGCTGAGACATCTGCGGGCCACGAGGTTTCGGTACATCAACCTCCAATCATGAATCTTGTGCCACTTGTAACCTCGAAATTGCCACAAGTAACCCAGCACGCATGGGGAATGCACACGATTCAGAAAGAGATTCCTAAATTGGATGCGTTGCTAGAGTTCGTGGAAAAAAGAGCACTTAGTCTATCGCTGGACGTGACACATTGGCCTGGCTCTTCAACCAATAACCTTCAAGTTGGTACTTCGAACAACTCAAACACAATTGGCTCATCACGCCTTTCAAATGCACCGCGTTTGGTAAAGACGAAATTGGCAGCAACTTCTCCAGGCAACTGTGAATTTTGCAACAGCAGTGTCCACCGCATCAGTAGCTGTCCAAAATTGATGATCTTACCCGTGGCTGAACGTTTTAACAAACTACGTGGCTCCAACCTGTGTTTCAACTGCTTGAAACCAGGCCATGCAACCAAATCATGTTCAGGTGGCAGCTGCAGAAATTGCAAGGGAAGGCATCACACATTGCTTTGTCGCGGTAATTCTTCAGACGCCACCCCGACTACTAAAACAACAACATATCGACACCTGCGGTAAGTGCCGCATCATCATCTCAAGGGCCTCAAAACTACACAGCATGACTAGCATCGACATCAAAGACATTTGTGGTAATAGGTGAGCAATTGGTATTATTGGTGACTGCAATTGGTCACATTCAAGATAGCTATGGTTACAAACATCGCTGCCGAATCCTTTGTGATCCGGGCAGTCAGGTTAGTTTTCTGAAATACAGTTTTTTTAATCAGTTGGCTTTTCGTAGGACACCTAGCACTATTCAAGTAGAAGGTGTTGGTTTGGCTATGACAAGTACACGTGGCCAGGCAACGTTCAACATCGATGTGAACTTCTATTTGCTTACTACAATCACTACACCTACACCAGTGGCAGACATTGCACCGTCTTGTTGGCAACATTTGAAAAACTTGGCCTTGGCAGATCCGTCGTTTGGCAGAACCGGTAGAATTGATGCTCTTATTGGAGCTGACATTTGGGGCAGTATTTTACAAGATGGCATAGTTCGTGGCTCAATAAACGAACCATTTGCACAGTCAACTTCATTGGGATGGGTGGTTTTTGGACCAGCCACAATTGAAACTTCATGTAACACATCAACGCACTCACTACACTCTACCCATGGCAGCATCGAGGTGAGCGGACAACACCTTGACTTGGCACTTGCTCGTATATTCGGATTCGATGCAGACCTTAACACAACAGTGGTGGATAATGATGTATGCGAGGAAATATTCATGGCTACTCACAGACGTAATTCAGAGGGGCGTTATGTCGTACAAATCCCTTTTCGCCCAGATGCTCCTACTCTTGGTAATTCGCATCCGATGGCACTTCGTCAATTCTATCAGCTGGAGCGAAGATTTGCCAGTGATCCAGATCTCAAGGCAAAATACGTGGCATTCATGCAAGAGTTTGTTGAGTTAGGACATATGAAGAAGGTTGTGAACGTGAAACTCTCGTCGGAACCATCTCAAAAATACATTATTCCACATCATCCCGTATTATCCCGTACTATCCCGTATTATCCACATCATCCCGTATTATCCACTTAATCCCGTATAATTAAGTGGCCCACTCATACAAGAACTACTAACTACCATCATACTTCGCTTTCGTCGCTTTCCGGTGGCTCTCTCAGCTGACGTAGAGAAAATGTTTCGACAAGTTCGAATCGACGAACGACACCAATGCTGGCAACAAATTCTTTGGCGCCAATCAACAGATGAACCAATATGCACTTACGAATTGACTACTGTCACATATGGTATGGCTTCTGGACCCTACAACGCTGTACGGGCAATGCAGCAGTGTGGCCGCGACAACTGCAACATCTTGGCAAATAAGACCAGAGAAGACAACGCTCTCAGAAGCATTTTACGGGATTTTTATGTTGACGATTACTTCACAAGCGTAGAAACTACCGAACAGGCGATTGAGCTGGCTAATGACGTCAATACAGTGCTGCAACAAGGACACTTCCACCTCCGAAAATGGCAGTCTAACGATCCAATGGCATTGGCTGGAATCACAGGCAACTTGGGAATATCAGTGAACATCGAATTGAAATCTCAAGAGGTAACAGTACTTGGCTTACACTGGAATCCAAAAACAGATGGGCTGTTTTATCGAATCAATACTGGCGAAACAACATCTACAACCAAACGACACGTACTTGCCGAGGCTGCACGACTATACGACCCAACAAATATGCTTGCACCCACTATTATTGTCGCAAAAATATTTATACAGACCTTGTGGCGTACTGGCTTGGATTGGGATTCACCTTTACCAGTGGAGTTGCTTCGCGAATGGAGTGATTATAGCAATAGTTTGGAACAGTTGCAACATTTACGGATTCCAAGGGGTTTGCAGATGAGGTCGTCAGTCGATGTTCATTTGCATGGGTTTTGCGATGCAAGCATCAAGGCATATGCAGCTGTCGTGTACGTCTGCACGACAAGCCTCAATGGGGACTTCAAATCAGCCTTGGTAACAGCAAAGACTCGTGTTGCACCAGCACGAGTTGATCAGCAAGGCAACATGGCAACCACTATACCAAGATTAGAGCTATGCGCGGCTCGGCTTTTAGCAGAAACTATAGTGTAAAACACACATTGGACTTGGAGGATACACCATGCACACTATATAGCGACTCATCGATTGTCCATTGTTGGCTTCGTAAACCAGTTCTTGCCCTTAAACCCTATGTGGCCAATCGGGTTGGTTACATACAACAGCATACACATTTGAACGATTGGCGACATGTTCGAAGTCATCGAAATCCAGCCGACTGTGCTAGTCGCGGAATTTCAGCCAGTTCCTTAGCTGATCATCCATTATGGTGGCATGGTCCAACCGAACTAATGCGAGTCAATATACCTATGGACATTCCACCTCTTTCTGAAACTGATATAATTGCGATGACAATGGAATCAAAACCTATTAACGCTCACATGGTGCATAGCTCCCAACATCCTATCATCGAAACGAGGTATCGCTGTGGCGAAAAATTCATCATCATTGAATTTGTCGATCGTTTCTCTTCAATTGGCAAACTCATACGCACAACTACTTATGTTCTTCGTTGCAACGTTACTCGAAAACAATACTGGCATCGTACTGTTGTGGACTGTGACGAAATGAATATGGCTTTGAAATGGCATCTTCGAGCCGAACAAGATAAGTACTTTAATAATGAAATACTACAGTTATCCCTATCCCGGCAGGTGGCAGTAACCAGCAAATTGGCAGCTTTGGCACCGGTTCTTGATCCAGCTGGTTTATTGCGAGTTGGAGGCAGGCTAGTTCACTCTGAATTATCATCTGATCAGAAGCATCCCCTTATTTTGGCAAACATAGCACCCTCTCTCGACTCATCGTTCGTGACATTCATCTTACCAACTCCCATGCGCAGGTTACCTTAATGCTGCAAATTCTGAGACATCGATATTGGGTCATCAGTGGCCGTTCCCTTGTAAAACAGTGCGTTTATGAATGTGTCATATGTCGACGACACTCTCATCAAATGGCTCAACAGCAAATGGCATCTTTACCCGCGGTTCGGGTCGTAGCATCACCGTTTTCTTCATCTGGCGTCGACTATTGCGGACCTTTTCAGATTCGAATTGGGACACCACGAACACGAACTACGAAGAAAACCTATGTGGTAATCTTCGTGTGCATGGCAACCAAAGCGGTCCACATCGAGCTGGCAGAAGACTTATCGTCAAGAGCCTTCCTTAATGTTTTTGCACGCTTCGTGGGTCGCCGAGGCCCATGTAGTAATCTTTACAGTGATAATGGAACGCAGTTCAAGGGCGCTAATACACTTCTACAAGTCGATTTGACCGAGTGGAACAATGAATACACAACTAAACAACAACTGGCTAATCAACAGACTCAATGGCATTTCATTTCAGCAGCTGCTCCACACCAAGGTGGTCTCTGGGAGGCTGCCGTTAAGGCTGCAAAAAGACATTTGTTCCGTGTAGTTTGTGGTCAGACGCTACACTACGATCAATTACATACACTGCTAGTGCGAATTGAAGCTTGCCTCAACTCTCGACCGTTAGTAGCAGTTCATGATGGCGTGGATGACCGTTTGGCACTCTCTCCAGCGGATTTCCTGATCGGTCGTTCAATTGTTGCACTGCCAGAACCTACGATTCCACCCTCACCTTCAAATCGACTTCAACATTGGCAACTCCTACGGCAAATGCATCAATCGTTTTGGAATCGCTGGCACGATGAATATCTGGCCTCACTACAACAACGCTCGCGTTGGCGACGACCACGAAGTGACCTGAAGGTTGGGGATAGCGTCGTACTTCGCCACGAGAATTTGCCACCAGCCAAATGGCGATTGGCACGCAACAACGGATTGGTGTCGTTTTGTTGCACGCTGTTTTTTGTATATTTGAGTCAATGAAATGATAGTCAAAGCCCAATATCTGTTTTTTTTTAATGTTTACTTTTTCCGTTCAGATTATAAGCATTTCGTTTACATTTAATGTCATTCTCGGGATAAAAATGTTGTAAACGGGCCCATCTCCTTGTCCTTAGCTACCTCCCCACCGATTTTCAACCAAATTGGTTCATCCATTCTTGAGTTATAAAATTCGAAAGAACTTTTGAGATTGGTAAAAAAGTTTTTTAATGTTTGCGTTTCCAATCACGTTTGCTATCATAATAAATTCGAAAGAATTTTTGATATCGTTCAAGTAGTTTTTAGGTTCATGTTTTGTTCCCGTAGGATAATATAGGGATAAACTATCATCTTAGTTACTGAGGGATAAAGTATCATCCCAATTCTGAAAGAATTTGTTAAATCTGTCCATTAGTATCTAGGTTTCCGTTCCCAATCCCTTTCCCTGATAAAAAAAATATACAGCTGAGCCTTCTGACGTTGCCCGAGTTCCGTGGGAATATGAGGATAAAATAATTTGTTTTTGAGGGATAATGTAACATCTTAAAGTTGAAAGCATTTTTGAAATCGGTCATGCGGTTTAATATAATCTATGCTACTGAGGGATAATCTAGCATCCTAGATCAGAAAGAATTTTTGAAATCTGTCCAGTAGTTTCTAAGTTTGCTTTCCCAATCCCGTTCCCGTGGGTATATGGGGATGAATTAAAGTTTACGTTACTCGGTGATGGTGTAGCATTCTAACAAAGAATGAATTTTTGAAATCGGTTCAGTAGTTTCTAGGTTCCCGTTTACGTTCCTGTCCCTATAAGAATATAGGAATATAAAGTATCCTTTGTCCGTCTCCTGGTCCTAAGCTACCTCTCCACCAATTTTCAGACAAATCCGTTCAGCCGTTCTAAAGTTATAAATAGTGTAACTAACACGACTTTCTTTTATAGATTCACTTTATTCGATCTCAACTCAACCTTTGCACTATCACTTGTAAACAAAAACTCAATCTTTACATTATCACTCTATAATCAGAACTGACCTATCTGAACTGTTACATCAGCGACCTATTTATAGAATAACATTACATCTAGAGCGTTCCAGTAATTATCACATTGGAGTATTTTGCTGTCAAGCATTTCCCCTCCTGGTATATTTCTACATTCACACACAATGACTAACAAGCAACGCCTTCTAATAGATGTACATTATAGTATTGCCGGTTGTGTTTTCGGTAGAACGTTTTCGATTAGAAAATTAGTAAGTTCCATGGGTCGTCGGGTCTCGGGTGGAATGAGTTATTGTAAATGAATGTCTCCACAACAAATATTAAAAAAAAAAAAACGTTGAAATAAAAAAAATTCAAACAGGTGTCTTCCTTACTTTTTATTGGTGTTCCTGACAGCCATTTTAACCTAACCTTACCTAACCGTAGTCGCACTACACCGAAACCCTGATTTTCGATTTTGATCACTAAATTAAAATTTTTACAGCAATCGAGATCAAAACCTTGATTTAGTTTTGAAAGAACAAAATTGTTTAAAAAAAAAAAAAAAAAACAAAAAAAAATTTACGAAACCTCTTGGTCTTAACCTCTTCTTCCCGTACCACCATTACAAACACTGACTACAGGTCCCAGTGGCTGATCCTGGCAGCAGAAAGAAATGGGTGTCCAGGCCACTCTAGCTTGGCATGCTTGCAAAAAGCTCAGCCTAGATCGTCGACAGTGGGTTATTGCTATACCGCAGTTCAGTACGGCGCTACGACTTCATGCCTAATTCTAAAAAGAAATCATGACCCGAATCCATCCAGGTATGGTTTCCATAGCGGGGTACGATTTCTAGGATGTAACTAAACCTCGGAGGATTTACCTACCCACCTTGGCTCCTGCGACCTCCTATTTATGAAGTAGCCCCTTAACTCAGCCTTGCGCCTCTAAACTTTACTTACTTACTTTTATCAGAAGCATGTAAGTTTTTGATTGTCTATCAGGCAATTAAAGGTGAGATTAGTACTATAATTTCTAATACATAAAAAAATTCTACGTAATAGATAACAAAATTTGTATAAAATAAATAGGGTGAGTTTGAAAATCTTATGATAATAGATTCACCTACGTAATAAAAAAATTCTTTTTTTTTTTTGTTTTCAGGTGTCAATCCTCTTTTATTCGTCTTTTATTTGGGTAAGTACTATTTATTTTAATTATATCTGTTGTTCAATTTTTCAAATCCAATTCCCTTTTCTCAGATGGCATTTTCTTTTTTTTTCCTTAGGTAAGTAACCACAATAACTTTATTAGGTACCATATATTCAAATGAGAAAAAACTTCACTATACGCCTAGTTGAAAATACTGTTTTCGAAGTAAATGAAGATCTAGAAAGTATACATCATTGTTCAAAGAAAAACGGGCTATGTCTCAATCCACAAATGTCAAAATTTGTGGTTACCCCAAGAAAGGCCATCGATACATCTTATTTTCCCGAAGCATTATTAAATAATAAACCAATACAGTTTACAGTACATCAGCCAAGAATTTAGTAGTGCAGTTTTTGTATAACTCACAGCAAACGACATTGCTATAGTCTCCTTAGTTTTGAAGCGTCCGTGTCAGCAGCTAAAGCATGCGATCTGTTGCTTATGACATGACTTCATAAAAGACCATGCAAAGGTTACGTCTAAAACTTATTGACGGATGACGGTCTGTCTCTTGAATATGTTTTATAAAAAATTCAAGGCAGTTCTAACGCCCGAAGAAGAAGTATCGTTGGATGATTATTTATTTAATTTTTCACTAGCTGAACTGCCCTGCCGTGGATCGGGCCCTACGGTGATCGAATTGAGTAAATTAAGTAAAGTAGTTTTCAAGTTTCCATTCCCGTTTCAGATTCGTTTCCCGAGGTAATATGGAAAGAAAATATAGCCTACGTCATTTCTTAGGTCTTACACAATTTTTAATCCAAAGTTCATTAAAACTGGATCAGCAGCTTTGGAGATTTTTCAATATAAAAACAAAGTTTTCGTTTAACGTTCCCGTTCTGGTGGGAATATGGGTATGAAATATACAGCCGCGGATCTAGGGGGGGGGGGGGCAGACCGGGGCACTTGCCCCAGGCGGCAAGTTTAGGGGGCGGCAAAAACAAGTTCGAAATTCCGAGAAGTGGACAATTTGTCTACCTTTCGGTTTCAAAGCAGCATCGGTTGCTGCGACCGAGAATTGGACAACTTTTCTTCTTTTCGGTTTCAAAACAGCCACTGTGGTTGCGAGCGAAGGGAAGCACAGTCAAAAGTGAAAGAGGACAGATCGCATTTTACTATCATTATAAGTTTTTGTACTTTCTTGTCGATCATCTAATTGTGCTCATCTCATCACACAATGTCCTCAGCCTAATCAAGGTAACTTCTTGAACTTGATCTCTCTGCTCGCCAAACATAGTTCAACTCTTAAGTTTCAATTAAAGCACTTAAAAAAGGGACAAGTATCATATTTATGAAAGACAATTCAAAATGAAATAATTGACATAATGGCAAAAACAGTTAGAAATAGCATTTTAAATGAAATCAAAGAAGCTAAATACTACACGATAATGTTCGACTGCACTCCAGATGTATCCCATACAGAACAAATGAGCTAGGTTATTCGATATGATCTGTGCTCAAAAGGTAAAAGCTCTTAACTCTATTTTCATAGTTTTTCAGAAAGTGGATTTTTAACTTGCAGTATTTGTTTAAAAAAAATTAAGAAGGATGTGAAGAAACAGTTTTCAGTAGTCTTGCCTTTATATACACAATTATTTAAATAGTAAAACTAGATTTTGATAAGTGGAGTATTTAATGCTTTTTTTAATGTTTTTTTGACTTAAGTGCTTTTACAAAAACAACTTTTTCAGTTTTTCATATACTAAGTATCCTAAGATGTTCTTCCAATTCGTATTTTTAATTGATTTGAGTTTTAAGTCAACTTAAGCTATTTTACTTTAATGAGCAAAGAAAATATTATATATTCTTAATAATATAAGATATCTTAATTCGACATAAGCGATTTTACTTTATTGATTCATATCGAACTTAAGATATTTTACCCAAATAATTTCTGCCTATTATATGATAAACAAAATAAATTGATACATAAGACGAATCATCCTCTACTTAAGTTGTTTTACCTTTTGCAAAATCCTACGAATTAAACTTAAGCCATTTTACAAAAGGTCATAACTTTCTTGTTTTCAAAGATTAATCAACAAGGGTAAAAAAGAAAAATAGTTTGTGGGCAGAATATATAAGAAATGGATAAACAGCTAAAACCACTTAAGTCGACTTAAGAGCCTTTGCCTTTTGAGCACAGATGTAAAAAGAACTTTCGATGTGTGTGAAATAAAAGAAAGTTTCATTGATTTCATAGAAGTTGCTGGAAAGACAGGATAGGACATTTGTCAACAGATTCTAGACAAATTGGCTGTTAATGATTTAGATATTGGACAATGTCATGGCCAATCTTATGACAATGGGTCCAATATGGCCGGCATCCATAAAGGAGTACAAGCCAGGATTGCAAAAAGAAATGAACTGGCCCAGTTCGTACCGTGCTTGGCTCACTCCTTAAATCTTGTAGGTGTTCATTCTGCCTCATTATGCCAGGAAGCTATTAACCTATTTGGACTGGTTCAAAAAGTATATTTCTTTTTTGTTGGCTCCACTACTAGATAGGACATTGTGAAAAAATTTTAAGGCAAATTTAAAAGGGAGTAGTCAGACGAGATGGTCGGCGAAACATGTTGCTGTGAATGCTCTATTGAATAATTTGCCAGAAATAGCGGAAGCCTTAGAAGAAGTTAAGCAAATTTCTCATGCTCCAGAAACTAAGTACGAGGCAGGTAATATCTTAACAGCTATAAAAAATTTTAAATGTATTTTCAATTTAACTATTTGGGCGAATATTCTCCGCGAAATCAATCGAGTGAATTTTGAGATTCAGAAAGAAGATATAATCCTTGCACTTATTTCGCTCTAATGGATGGTCTGCTCAAAACTTTACAAAAAATGAGACAAAATCCAATGGAGTATTGGTGGTGTTGCGAATTTGCTCTACACTTCCCACTACATCCGCAAGCTGTGAGCGAAGTTTTAGCAAACTAAAACTAATTAAAAATTATTTGCGATCATCTATGAGCCAGGAACGTTTATCCAGTCTAGCAATCTTAGCGATAGAAAATCAAATCGCACACGAATTTAATTATGATAAGGTCATAGATTTATTTGCTGAACAAAAAGCTCGAAGAGTAAAACTGTAATTGCAAATGATAAATACAATAGTAAATTTGATTTTGTCTTTATCATAAACGTTTTTATTTTAAATCCTATCCTGTACTGTGTATAAAATATATATTCTACATATCTATAAATATAAATAGGATTAAAACAGAAAAAACAGCGGTTTAAGCGTTTTTTCTGAAAGGCTTGTGTCCAGTTGTCAGTCAATTAGTGAAGATCTGATAGCTGAAATAATAAGGATTATAAAGGTAAAAGCAAATATAAATTGGTGGGGGCTGCATTTTTCACTATTTGCACCGCCTTTAAAAAATTGAAGATCCGGGGCTGGAAATATACACATGAACCTTCTTCTGGATCTCTCTATCTATTTGCATAAAAGAAAACCCGCATCAAAATTCGCTGCGTAGTCTTAAAGATTTGAAAAGTGATGGTCCAAAAAGAGTTATGATTGCTTAAAGCCGCCATATCAATGTGTAGGTACACAATTTTTTTCCCTCGGAGACCCAATTTTTGAATTTTTGATGCAGTGACTTTCCTCAATTTTAAGATAACATAAAGATTTTGATGGTTATTATGAATTCTTAAGATTCAATTGTGTTTAATATTCCTTGATGCAAAATTCACACAATAGAATAAACTATCGAAGGCCCCTACCAAGTTGATTATGTTGATATTTTCTCAAATTTCTCAATGGAATAAAAAACTTCATATAAATAACATATCTCTGACGCAAACTTTTTGCACTTATACTTTGCGACCCCAGTTGACTGAAAGAGGCCTAACAAATCGGAAAGTAAATAGAATTCTATTATCCAAAGGACTTTTTTTCCTCTTACTTACACTTTCCACTTCGTCAACTTTCAACGCGTTTTGCTACAACGTTAGTGACTGTCATTAGATTTTATCACCAAAGAGCATTTTTCGTTCTCACACAAAGCGTTTCAATTAAACAAACGTGTGGATCCGCAAATGCAAGGCTTTTTGAAAAAGTATGTATCAACACAAAAAAATAATAAGAAAAAATCATCTGAAGACTCAAAATCTACGAATGAAATGAGATAAATTTCCAATTCTGCCACAGATACATTGGCACAGTAATCTTTATACTGAAAGCTATAATGGGTGGAGGAATTTTGAGTCAAAAGCAATAAAGAACCGCTCCCCGCTTGCTATCATTTCCGGCCAGTTGGCGCTTGGTTGTTCAATCGTGTTTAACAAATAGGTCAAAGTTCCTGTTGATCTGATTATTATAAAATTAGTGACCCGTTAAGAATTCGGTAAAAGGACATTCAGTGCGCTTTGAATTTCAGGGATGGTTTTCAAGTGGCGTTGTTGTTACCATAATTAATGGATTTGACGACAATGTTCTTCAATTCTAAGGCGAAGGTAAATGGTATTGTTTTTGTATTTAGTGCTACTCGTTTTGTCAACACGTTATTTATAAACGACGCCGACGGCGACGGACGGTCGAAACTGTCGGCAATAAAGGCTATCTCTATTGATGGTGTTTATAGCGTGAGGTTAAGCTATATGTGGTAATCATAATTTGTCACTGCAATTAAAGGAAATATGTACACTGATTTGTAAACTAGAAATAAAATGACCGTTACATACAAACACATTACGGATTGTAAAAGGTAGGCACAACGCCAAATTTCGTCACAAAACCTTACTTCGTTCCCATCAACACATACTTTTCTAACAACCGCCATCCATTATTAACGACCCGAACTGAAAATCAAAAAAGTGTGCAAGTTGAATATTTCATTAGAATATTTTCGGATTCCATAAAGTATTGTGATATCCGACTTCCGAATTCAATTTTTTTTTCTTTTTTTTGTTGCCAAACTAAAGCTTTTCTGCTTAAATAGATTCGACAAAATACGAGATAGAAACTTTCGAATATCATCCCTTTCCATGTACCACGTATTGTCCCCTTCGACGAAATTAGAGTCTCGTATTGTGAAAGCAACGGTCATGACACTTTATTTTACATTTTACATCAGAATGTAAGATAATTAAGAAAGGACTGATTAGATAAATAATATGATAGTTAAGAAAAGAAAAGGAGTAAGTACAACCCCAGTTCAGGTATATTAAATACTAGCTGTGCCCGCGACTTTATCTGCGTGACTTTCAGCAGCATTTTTGACTTTTAAGACTATTTATTTTGGAAAAAAAACACGTTCATTCATTTAAAGTAACCTATTGTTTTATCATTTTATTTAAGTACATTTTTGCTCACGACGTTCCTTTTTTTTTCATGTTTTGCAAAATAAACAGGTTTTGCGGGTTTAATACGCGTGAGCGTGTCACATAGAGTTGCCATACGATTTTTTCTAAAAGAACACCTGAAAATTTAAGCTCCTGAGCTTTATTTATAATGACAAATCAGTGGGAATTATGGAAAAGAGGAATCAAAACGTTTTCTCCTTTTGCCGTTGAAGTCATTTTTAAAATTTTTATAGTGCCGCATGCCAGATGTGTAAGGTGTAACTTGTAGCTGTGTACGATTCTAGATTACTCATTATTGGATATTGGCACTGGACCACCAACTTGCTGCCACTCCTAATAATCCTAAGAAATTGAGAAAATCTATAGGGTATGATGTGACTTTCTCAGTGTCCACAGTCCATACCTAATATTGTCTATTGATAGACATTCGACAACATCCCCCAATACGTCAAACATAATTAATTAGTTTAATTCTCATTAGTCGGTGCTCTAATCGACCTTATACCATACACAGCCATTCCCGATTGCCAATTTTTATTTGAAGATCTAGATAGACATTTCTTCTCAGGTCAAATGTATTTACGACAGTTTGACAGAGATCACAGTGAAAGAACTTTTATCGATCCAGCAGTTTCAAGGTTCCCGTTTAAGGTGTCGATCCCGTAGAAATATACACTGAACCAAATTTGGTATTTTATTTTTATTAATTGATGAAAATGTAGGTACAATTGAAGAAAGGGTGATCAATATACGGTCAATAATAACAAATAAATTATTAATTTTTCATCATTTAATCCTAACTAATATTATAAATGTGAAAGTCACTCTGTCTGTCCGGCTTTCTATGTTACCATCTCCAGCTCAAACTACTGAACCGATTTAAATAAAATTTGATACAGGGATAGTCTAAAACTTGAGGATGGACATAGGCTATATATTTTATCCCTAAATTCCTTCAGGAACGGGAACGTATACGGGAATTTAGAAACTACAACACCGATTTCAAAAATATTTACACCGATAGCATGCTTCACTATCGCAGAGTAACATAAACTTTAATTCATCCACATATTCCTACGGGAACGGGAGTCCTTACTAATATAATATGTGTGAAAAAAGCTCTGTCTGTCCGTCGTTCTATGTTACCATCTCCCGCCCAAACTAATGAACCGATTTAAATGAAATTTTGTACAAAGATTGTTCTGAACTTAAGGACGGACATAGGCTTAATTTCATTCGAATATTCTCACGGGAACCAGTCTTCACTATTATTATAAATGCAAAAGTAGCTCTGTTTGATCACCTTTCTATGTTACCATCTCCCGCTCAAAGTAATGAACAGATTAAAATTAATTTTTGTACAAAGATTGCTCAGAACCTGAGGAAGGACATAGGCTATATATTTTATCCCTATATTCCCACGGGAACGGGAACGTATACGTGAACTTAGAAACTACAACACCGATTTCAAAAATTTTCCCACCGTTAGAATGCTACATTATCCCTGAGTATTTCAAAAATTCTTCCACCGTTGGAATGCTCTATAGTCCCGGAGAACCATTAACTTCAACTCATCCACATATTCCCACGAAAACGGTCACCCTATTCCCACGGGAACGGGAGTCTTTACTAATATTGAAAATGCGAATGTAGCTATATCGGTATGTTTTTCGTGTGTCACCCGTTCAAACTGCTAAACAGATTTTATTAAATTAGTTACAGAGATGGTCTAGAACATGCGGAAGGATAAAGGCTATATATTTATCCTCATATTCCCACGGGAACGGAAATGGGAATTAAAAAACTACGGTCTCAAAAGTACTTTAAACAGGGCTACAAGGTGTTGAAATAGGGGATAAATGTTTGTTTTTGGAAATACCGCCATTTTAAAGGCTAGAAGTTTCAAAAAAAAAATGTTTAATGCTCTTAATCCTAATCCTAACTAATATTATAAATGTGAAAGTAACTCTGTCTGTCCGACATTCTATGTTACCGTCTCCCGCCCAAACTACTAAACTGATTGATATGAAATTTTGTAATGAGAAAGTCTAGAAGCTGAGGAAGCACATAGTCTATATATTTTATCCATATATATCCACGGGAACGGGAACGTATACGGGAAATTAGAAGCTACAGCACCGATTTCGAAAATTCTTCCACCGTTAGAATGCTACACTATCCCCGAGTAACATATACTGAAAGTCATCCCCATATTCCTACGGGAACGGTCACCATATTCCCACGGGAATCGGAGTCTTTACTAATATTATAAGTCTGAAATGAAATCTGGCTGTCTATTTTTATTTGTTATCAAAAACCGCCCAGACTTTTAAACCAATTTATATAAATTTTGGTACAGACATATAGTCTTGAGCCTGAAGATGGACATAGGCTATTTATGTTATCCCTGTAATCCCACAAGAACGCAAATGTAAACGGGAAACTAGAACTACTGAACTGATTTCAAGAACTATTTCCCGGTTAATATGCTACACTATCTCAAAGTAACATAAGCTTTAATTTATCCCCATATTCCCATGGGAACGGAAGTACTTACTTACATTATAGGACCGAAATCAACTCCGTTTGTCTGTTTTTCTTTGTTACCATCTACCGCCCAAACTATTGAACCGATTTGTATGAATTTTGGTACAGAGATAGTTTTGAGCCTGAAGAAGGACATGGGCTGTATTTGTTATCCCAATATTCCTACGGGAACGGCAACGTAAACGGGAACCTTGAAGCCACTGGACCGATTTCAAAAGTTCTGTCACCGTGAGGTGATTTCTGTCAAATTGTCGATAACACAGTTGACATGAGAAGAAATGTCTATCTTGATCTTCAAATAAATATTGGCAATCGGTAGTGACTGTGTGAAAAGTCGATTTCGGCGCCGACTAATGAGATAGTTAACCATATAAACTGATAAGTTATGTTTAAAGTATTGGGGGATATTGTCGAATATCTATCAGTAGAGTATATTATAGACACTAAAGAAGTCACATCATACCCTATAGAGTTTCTTAAATTTATTCGAATTATCAGAAATGGCTGCAAGTTTGTGTTCCAGTGCCAATAGCGATTAATCTAAAATTGTACACAGCTACAAATCACACATCTGGGATGCGGCATTATAAAAGATTTAATAATGACTGAAACAGTGAAAGGAGATTGACTCCCCGTATTTCTTTAATTCCCACTGATTTGTCATTTTAGTTTAAAAGAGTGTATCAAACTCGCAAAACCTTTTTATGTAAACTTTATGTCCTTACGCCTTATGTAAACAAAAAATGAAAAAAGTAAGAACGTCGTAGTAGCCTAAAAATTAAAAATGCTGCCGAAAGTCACAATTCCACGCAGATGAAGTCGCGGGCACAGCTAGTTTTAAAAATAAAGTAAACAAAGATTCATCAATTTGAATAAGTATGTTGTTTCATTGAAAAAATATTTTTCACTTTCACTAATTTTTTTCTTCTAAGTGACAATTGTTCTTCATTTACACACTCACCTTTCTACCTTTTGACATAAAAAATTTTCAAATTTACAAATCTTGTTTTTCGTATCGATGAAATATTCTTCATTTTGAATCAATGTATTAAAACTTACGATTTTTCTTTTTTTTTTTTTGTAAGTGAAGAAAGGAGGTGGTGCATACGTGGGTGCAGGGCGTACACCTATGAGACTAGTACCAAATGAAAGCTTACATTCAGCTCAATCTATCTGCCAAATATTTTTGAATTTGGTCTTGGTGATTTTGAGATAATTAGACTTGAGATTGAGTACCGTAAATGGGAAAAATCTGACATTTCTGCAAATATGTAATTACGAATATCTGGAAAAGTATAGCACGTAGGACAATGATTTAGGTATCATATGAAAGATCATAAAAATATTATTTAAAATACAGTTTTCAAAATGCCTTATATTTCGAAAAACAGACCTAAAAGTTGTTTGAAAATAAACATTTTCGTTGACGTTTGCCATCTCGAAAAAATCAGTGATGACCTATAATATTTTTTGCACCACTTTAATCCCTAATTGATAAGCTTTAATTTGATATATAATTGCGCTATCATACATAAAGCATATCACGTACATTATACACAATTCCTAAAAAAAATTTAACAAAACATATGTTCCACAACAAATGCATTTTTTCATTTAATTATACCGGTGGGTCATGTAGCTGTTCAGTAACAGTGTCGGGAATATGAGGTGCTTCATCTAGTTCAATCATATTTTCGCGGCGACGCGACGTCTACGCCCAGAGCGGTTTGCACTGAGCCAACAAGGTAGGCAACAGTTGATTCAAGATAGACCGCTCACGACAGTTAAGAGGTATGTTGCGGCTTCTGCGAAATCTTAACGAAGATCCACAGCAAAGGCAAATTCTTAAATAATGTTCATACTCGCGATTGGGATTAGGCTGATTTGTTGAAGTGATCCTTTCAATAATTCGATAACAATTCAAGCATACCAAATCTGACCTACGACTGAAGCACGGTACTCAACAGCTGCAAGAACAGCATTGATGGATTATTTTGTGCCATTTAACTTGGGTTTTCAGCATATAACTGTTCAGGAAGTATCTAGAAAGAACAGACTTATTCCCAACGGACTGTTTGGAAACATCAATTTAAATGAAAATGATCGTCCATCTATAGTCATTTGCGATGGAATATATGTGTACCTTCAAAAAAGTTCAAACTACGGCTTCCAGAAACAATCATACAGCCTACATAAGTATCAAAATCTGGTTAAGCCTTTGTGATCACATGCTGTGATGGGTATATCCTGGACGTTAAAGGACCTTATGCTGCAACTGTATCTGATGCTAACATAATGAAACATCTGTTCAGAGACGATTATGGAACGTTCAGGCAATACTTTAGACAAAACGATGTTTTTATTTTGGACAGAGGATTCAGGTACGCAATCACACATCTTGGATCTCAAGGATATAAGACTTACATGCCTGAATCCGTTGCTGAAGGTAACTTTCAACTTTCCACAGATTAGGCTAATAGATCCAGGTGTGTTACTATGGTCAGATGGGTCGTTGAAGTCGTGAACGGACGATTTAAAAGGGATTTTAAACTATTTCGGCAAGATTTTTTTAATCTAGCTGCTGGTCATTTGATGGACGACTTGAAAGTTGCAGCTGCAATTCTTAATAAGTTTCATCCAACCATTGAAGTCAGTGTTGATGCGAACGTTCTGCTTGAACTGGCTTTTTAATGGTTTGAATACTCCTAATTATTTAGGTGCTTTTGTAAGAGCAAATAATTTTAAAATGAACCAGAGCCATGTTCAGCTGCATCGTAGGTAATATCCCACAACTCACTGTTCTAGAAATTCGTATGATATCATTGGCGAACTACCGAATTAACCAGGCTCGATCTTACTGTGGTCAACATTTAAAAGACCAGGGAACCTATACAATCGAGTTCTGCGAAGATCGGATGCGAATTACCTCTACTGCTCATCATAGTCTTATAGGCGACAATAACTTTTTATTGCCAGGGCGAATCAAATCCAGGCATGTAAGTAGAAAAGTGTATCTCACTTACATCTTAGTGAATAGCGAAGTAAAGACAGCACATAGTTCAAACGCAATAAAAGATTACTACTGTAACTGGGGGCGTTCGAGAATCGTATCCGGATAGCTTGTTGTTGTTGTTTACGTGTTAAACTTTTAGCAGAGTCACACACCCATTTCAACTAAAAAGCTATCTAAAGGTATCCGAGTATTTTTGGTATACCTTTCTTTTCAAGTGATCAGCCGATAGAAAATTTATTTTTATTTCTTTTCATGTTGATTTTTTGTTTTGGTTTGCATTTATTTTAGCATAAGAGTCTTTTTAAACGCATGGGAAATCGAAAAAAAAAAGTTATAATCGTCTAGCAATGATATTTTGAATGTTTTTCTACTTTCAGAAGTTGAACTTTTATATTTCACAGCTGTTGCCTGCAGCAATCTGGAAAAAGATATCTGGATCGTTCAAAAAGGTATCCATTATACGGCTATCCGAGATAGGCTATCCGATAGGTCTTCGAACGCGCCCACTGTCTCGTTGGAATGAGGACTGTTGGTTGTTACGCTCATGTTATGAGCATTTTATAGTATTTGGGTTACGCAAGACACCAGGAAACAATAAATATAGCACGAGCTTTGGATGGTATTTTGATAGATCTAAACGAAGATTAGTTTTTTTTTTATTTGTAGCATAAATATGTATTTTTCTGCGAAAAATTAAATGAAAAAATGCATTTGCTGTGGAACATATTTTTCGTTCAATTTTTTTTTAGAAATTGTGTATAATGTACGTGATATCCTTTATGTATGATAGCGTAATTATATACCAAATTAAAGCTTATCAATTAAGGATTACAGTGGTGCATAAAAAATATTTGTCATCAATGATTTTTTCGAAATATTGGTCGACAAACGTCAACGAAAATGTTTCTTTTAAAACAACTATTAGGTCTGTCTTTCGAATTATAATAAACTAGCTGTGCCCGCGACTTCATCTGCGTGGAATTGTGACTTTCGGCAGCATTTTTAATTTTTAGGCTACTACGACGTTCTTACTTTTTTCATTTTTTGTTTACATAAGGCGTAAGGACATAAAGTTTACATAAAAAGGTTTTGCGAGTTTGATACACTCTTTTAAACTAAAATGACAAATCAGTGGGAATTAAAGAAATACGGGGAGTCAATCTCCTTTCGCTGTTTCAGTCATTATTAAATCTTTTATAATGCCGCATCCCAGATGTGTGATTTGTAGCTGTGTACAATTTTAGATTAATCGCTATTGGCACTGGAACACAAACTTGCAGCCATTTCTGATAATTCGAATAAATTTAAGAAACTCTATAGGGTATGATGTGACTTGCTTAGTGTCTATAATATACTCTACTGATAGATATTCGACAATATCCCCCAATACTTCAAACATAACTTATCAGTTTATATGGTTAACTATCTCATTAGTCGGCGCCGAAATCGACTTTTCACACAGTCACTACCGATTGCCAATATTTATTTGAAGATCAAGATAGACATTTCTTCTCATGTCAACTGTGTTATCGACAATTTGACAGAAATCACCTCACGGTGACAGAACTTTTGAAATCGGTCCAGTGGCTTCAAGGTTCCCGTTTACGTTGCCGTTCCCGTAGGAATATTGGGATAACAAATACAGCCCATGTCCTTCTTCAGGCTCAAAACTATCTCTGTACCAAAATTCATACAAATCGGTTCAATAGTTTGGGCGGTAGATGGTAACAAAGAAAAACAGACAAACGGAGTTGATTTCGGTCCTATAATGTAAGTAAGTACTTCCGTTCCCATGGGAATATGGGGATAAATTAAAGCTTATGTTACTTTGAGATAGTGTAGCATATTAACCGGGAAATAGTTCTTGAAATCAGTTCAGTAGTTCTAGTTTCCCGTTTACATTTGCGTTCTTGTGGGATTACAGGGATAACATAAATAGCCTATGTCCATCTTCAGGCTCAAGTCTGTACCAAAATTTATATAAATTGGTTTAAAAGTCTGGGCGGTTTTTGATAACAAATAAAAATAGACAGCCAGATTTCATTTCAGACTTATAATATTAGTAAAGACTCCGATTCCCGTGGGAATATGGTGACCGTTCCCGTAGGAATATGGGGATGACTTTCAGTATATGTTACTCGGGGATAGTGTAGCATTCTAACGGTGGAAGAATTTTCGAAATCGGTGCTGTAGCTTCTAATTTCCCGTATACGTTCCCGTTCCCGTGGATATATATGGATAAAATATATAGACTATGTGCTTCCTCAGCTTCTAGACTTTCTCATTACAAAATTTCATATCAATCAGTTTAGTAGTTTGGGCGGGAGACGGTAACATAGAATGTCGGACAGACAGAGTTACTTTCACATTTATAATATTAGTTAGGATTAGGATTAAGAGCATTAAACATTTTTTTTTTGAAACTTCTAGCCTTTAAAATGGCGGTATTTCCAAAAACAAACATTTATCCCCTATTTCAACACCTTGTAGCCCTGTTTAAAGTACTTTTGAGACCGTAGTTTTTTAATTCCCATTTCCGTTCCCGTGGGAATATGAGGATAAATATATAGCCTTTATCCTTCCGCATGTTCTAGACCATCTCTGTAACTAATTTAATAAAATCTGTTTAGCAGTTTGAACGGGTGACACACGAAAAACATACCGATATAGCTACATTCGCATTTTCAATATTAGTAAAGACTCCCGTTCCCGTGGGAATAGGGTGACCGTTTTCGTGGGAATATGTGGATGAGTTGAAGTTAATGGTTCTCCGGGACTATAGAGCATTCCAACGGTGGAAGAATTTTTGAAATACTCAGGGATAATGTAGCATTCTAACGGTGGGAAAATTTTTGAAATCGGTGTTGTAGTTTCTAAGTTCACGTATACGTTCCCGTTCCCGTGGGAATATAGGGATAAAATATATAGCCTATGTCCTTCCTCAGGTTCTGAGCAATCTTTGTACAAAAATTAATTTTAATCTGTTCATTACTTTGAGCGGGAGATGGTAACATAGAAAGGTGATCAAACAGAGCTACTTTTGCATTTATAATAATAGTGAAGACTGGTTCCCGTGAGAATATTCGAATGAAATTAAGCCTATGTCCGTCCTTAAGTTCAGAACAATCTTTGTACAAAATTTCATTTAAATCGGTTCATTAGTTTGGGCGGGAGATGGTAACATAGAACGACGGACAGACAGAGCTTTTTTCACACATATTATATTAGTAAGGACTCCCGTTCACGTAGGAATATGTGGATGAATTAAAGTTTATGTTACTCTGCGATAGTGAAGCATGCTATCGGTGTAAATATTTTTGAAATCGGTGTTGTAGTTTCTAAATTCCCGTATACGTTCCCGTTCCTGAAGGAATTTAGGGATAAAATATATAGCCTATGTCCATCCTCAAGTTTTAGACTATCCCTGTATCAAATTTTATTTAAATCGGTTCAGTAGTTTGAGCTGGAGATGGTAACATAGAAAGCCGGACAGACAGAGTGACTTTCACATTTATAATATTAGTTAGGATTTCAAAAAAGTATTTTTAATTAAAATGAAAGATATTTTTGTGATCTTTCATATGGTACCCAAGTTATTGTCCTACGTACTATACTTTTTGAGATATGCGTAATTATTTGCGGAAATGTCAGATTTTTCCCATTTCCGGCACTCAATTTCAAGTCTAATTATCTCAATTCAAAATCACCAAGACCAAACTTAAAAATATTTGGCAGATAGATTGGGCTGAACGTAAGCTTTCCTTTGGTATAAGTCTCATAGGTGTACGCCCTGGGCCAAGGGTCCATAGAAAAATGAGCCATCTCCTTTCCTTGAAGGAATATGTTTGCAATTTTTCCATATTGATTTGTACTTGAGATAAAAACTGCAAAATAAAAGAATAAAATCAATAAAACATACCATTTTTCAAAGCTTGATTACTCGGAAACGGTTAGTCAGAGAAACTAATTTAATAAAAGAAATTTAATTTTCTACAAAAATATTTTTCGTTAAATTCATTGATCTCAAAATAATTAAACAGTTTTGACGCTCAAGTAAGATTAGGTCTAAGAAATACAAAACACGATTGATAGACCTCTAAATATTTTTTTTCAACTCAAACTTTTTTGGATTTTATTTTTTTGGCCCAGTCTAATATAGATACATAAATGTATATACAACTTTCTTATGATCTGTGAAAATCAGGGGCCAGATTCTATAAAAAGCGAAACGAAAGCGATCAAACGATTTTCAATATGAAATACATTGCAAATCGTACGCACACACGAAAACGTTTGCTCGCTTTTTACTTACAGAATGTCACCCTGTCTATCAACAATCTCGAATGGAAAAATGTTTCCAACACGCTTTTAGAAAAGCTTAAGGAAAATCTATGGAAGTCATTTACCGATAGTCAGTGGCGTAGATAGCTTTTCGCTATGGGGGGGAGGGGGGGGGGGGGGGTAGGGGATAGACCAAAATCGCTCATCTTTTTTTAGTTTTGATAATTTAAAAAAAGAATAATAATAAGTCTTCATTTCCATAAAATAATTTATTTTTTAAAGATAATATATTATGCGCATTAATTTGAATATGAACTAGAATAAATATTGAAGTAATAGGTGAATAATATTGATTTAAAAAATAGATAAAAAAATTCTTAAAATTAAAATTCTTTTTATTTCTGTCCTTTTTAGATGAAACACTTATAACCTCGTCTGTTGCTATAAGTATTTTGCGATGAATAGCTAGAGCAGCCAAATCATTCAAACGATCTTGCAAATAAGTAAACATCCAAAGCTTATCACACTGTTATTTAAAAAGACATATTTCTAATAATCTCACTTCGTTGGCCATACTCCTTTGTGTTGTTTTTATTCTCTTTAAATTGGAGAAAGTTCTTTTGGGTGTTGACATTGAAACGGGCAGTGTAGCTAATATAATGAATAATGAATAAAATATATCTGTTCGGAAAGTTTTCTTCGGGGCAGCTATCGAGCGCTTCTAATGAATCTTAGAGGAAGTATTATTCTTTCGGATCGAATGTATCTTTCAAGTTATTAATTCTTCAAGAACAGAAGATGGTTCGGCAGCCAAATATGTTTGGCTAAACAGTTTCATTAAATTTTTTAACTACTTTGTATATTCCAGACGAAGAATCCTTGAAAATAATCGAAGACCCTTCTCGTATGTTTTCATGGTTTGTAAATTTTTCTCCAAGGTTCATTACATAGAAATCGAGAAAAGGATTGAAAACAGTAACACCAAAATATTCTTCTGTACTTGGAACCGAAGGGTTCGAACGATTCTATTGTCGGTTCACGTCTAACGTCAAAGGACTTCAGCTATTTTTTTTTTTCGCATCTTCAAACACTTTCGAAAATGAGTATAATTTTTACTTGATCCCTTTACCCTTTGGAGAGTTCCATAGCTTGGACCAATTCTAAATTAACACTTTGAAACTCACGTCTCATTGACAACGAGAGTTGGCAAACCATACTTGTAACCTTTAAGCTAATAAAAATCTCGAAATCCATAGCGTTTTTTTAAGTTCCTTGCAACACTTTCAAATGTTCTTATTTGGTCAAGAGCTTCAAACACAAACGGAAAAAGCTCCTCAAAATCTTCAACTGCTTGATATTTTGAGATCCATCACGTAAGATTCAGCCTTTTTATGTCTATTTTTGTGGAGTCTCTTCGCTTTCGCTTCTTGTTTTTTGAAATATATCTTTTACTAGCTGTGCCCGCGACTTTGTCCGCGTGGAATAGTGACTTTCGGCAGCATTCTTAATTTTTTAGGCTACTTATTTTGCAAATAAGACACATTCATGCGTTTTAATAAACCATTGTTATATTATTTTATTTAAGTATATGTTTGCACCATTGACATAGTAGATATGGACTGCTAGTTGAATGTCATTTCCATACAAACCTTGCAGAACTTTTGTCGACAGTGACGGTGCTGCTTTAGTTTGTTGTGGCAAAAAAATATAATACCAGTTCTACTGAAACCAGTGAAAAGCAAAAAGTTCTTCTCATTGCAGTACTTCAATGGTTATTCTGTTGCTCCTGTTGCTATAGTGGTAGCTTCATAAAAATACCACCCAAAACTAAAGCGCTGCTCTTAAATGGACCCCTCGTAAAGTTGGTTACTAGCAGTCCATATCTATTAGGTCAATGGTTTGCACACTATTGTAACGTGAACCCAACATTTTATACCAATTTCCTAATCGAAAAACGTTCAACCGAAAACACAACTGGCAACACTATAATGGAATGGTATAAATGACGGGCGTTGCTTGTAAGCCAGTGTGTGTGAGTGTAGAAAATGTTTGACAGCCAAAAGAGTGTAGAGTGGAGACAATGTAGAAGTTACTGGAGAGTTCTAGATGGCATGTCATTCGATATAAATAGCCCGCCCGAGGCAACCAGCGAGCAGTCTTGTTTATAGAGTGATAAAGTTAAGAGTAAATACAAGTGATAGTCCAAAAGTCGAGTTGAGTTCAAATAAAGTGTATATCGAAAGTAGATACTGAATAAAGTGGTAGAATTAAATTGAAAGGTAGAGTTTTATTTTTGCGAACTAAGCGCACGTTACATTGGTGTCAGAAGTGTAAATAAAACTTATTTGACTAGTAAAGTGTAAAAAAAAAAAAAAAGTAAAAAGAAAAATAATAATTATATACAGTGAAAATGGGTAAGTTGTTAGAAGAGCTCAACTGCATTGAGCTTAAAAGTGAGTTAGGTAAGCGAAATCTTTCTAGAGCGGGATCGAAAAATGAGCTCGTCCTGCGCTTGCGCAACCACTTGGAACAGCAAGGGGAAGACGTAAACACTTTTGTTTTTGAAACAGAAGTGGAGGAAGAGGAAGCAAGTGAAAGTGTAGATTTTTCTAGTATAATGAAGCTTTTATTAGAACAAAAGACAGAACAGCAGAAGGTTCTCGGACGTCTGGAAGAACAACGAAACGGTCAAAAGAAGGAACAGCAGAATGTTCTCGAACGACTCGAAGTACAACAAAAGAAGCTGGAAGAGCAACGAAATGAGCAAAAGAAGGAACAGCAGAATGTTCTGGAACATTTGGAAGCACAACGAAACGAACAAAAGAAGCTGATTGAAGAGCAACGAAACGAACAAAAGAAAGAACAACAGAATATTCTCGAAAGACTTGAGGCGCAACAGAATGTTTTGGAAGGTCAGAAAAACATTCTAGAAAGCAAATTGGGTAACATTCAGCTTGCCACTTTGGAGAAACGAATCGAAAACATGGCTAAGGAACTAGACCAGATGCGGAAAATGGAGCTACGGAAAACTTGTGGAGATTGTGTAAGGCAAAGAGAAGTACAACCACCAACATTCGACGGGCAGTCGTCCTGGTCAGTTTACAGGAGACAGTTCGAGGCAGCTGCGACAGCAAATGGCTGGGTTGACGAAGACAAATACATAGCACTGACTCTTGCTCTTAGAGGACCAGCAGCTGAATTACTTCAAACTGTTCCAGCTGGTAAGAGCTACGATTTCAGTTCTCTCGTGTCAGCTATAGATAAACGCTTTGGTGATAGCCACTTGAAAGAAGTCTTCCGAGTCCAACTCAATAGCAGAGTCCAGAAAAGGGGTGAAAGTCTACAGCAGCTCCAAGCAGACGTCGAAAGACTGGCTCACCTGGCATACCCGGATGCTGGAGAAGAAATCATCAACCATCTGGCTGTTGAGTCCTTCGTTCGTGCCATTTCTGACAAGCATCTTCAGAGATCTGTGCGAACTGCTAGAACACGAACTCTTTCCGAAACTCTAGAGTTTGCATTAATGATGGAAGTATCTGAGCAAGCTTCTCAAATGGTACATTGTCAAAGAGAAGCCATATTCGAGGCGGGATCATGCCCAGGAATTAAGCTACAAAGGAACCAGCGGAACGGACTTGCCAGATGTTGGAATTGTAATAAGACGGGGCACTTACAGCGACAATGCCGGTTGCCACCAATTAAAACTGAAACTGCTTGTCGACGTTGTGAAGTCCAAGAAAATCAATCCGCGAGCTGTAGATTAAGACCGCAGACTTATCAATACCGAATTGGACATCAGGTAGAGGTAGAAAACCCCCAATGGAATTGCTGGCGGAAAGTAGAGACCAAGACTCAGCGGATGAGAGTGGAACCCATATTCGGATGGAACAAGGAAGAACTGAGGTCTGCTCAAAAGAAGGATCCAGACATCGGACCGATTCTCAAATGGAAAGAGAACAACACGAAACCTGACTGGAACGACATTTCTGACCAAAGCTCTGTTGTCAAAGCCTATTGGGCACAGTGGGACTCGCTTCGCGTGCAAGAAGGCGTACTCCAGCGCAAATGGGAATCTCCTGACGGTAAATCTTTTGTAATGCAGCTTATTGTTCCTCAATCGAAAATCAAAGAGGTTTTACAAAAGATGCATAGAAGCCCTACAGGAAGCCACCTGGGAGTCAACAAGACGCTGGAGAACGTGCGAAAACGCTTTTACTGGCTGCATGTTAGAGGTGACGTGGAGAAGTGGTTCCGAAATTGTTATGTCTGTGATTCAAACATAGCGGTGAGTAGGCTAGATAGATTTAATAGAACAGGGCCATGGGCCACAGTGTATAGCGACCGAATGAAGACACGGTACGACACAAAAGCGACAACGTCAGGATTCCAAGCAGGAGATCGTGTGTGGCTTTATAATCCTCATCGTCAAAAGGGATTGTCACCGAAACTTCAGCAAAACTGGGAAGGTCCTTATACTGTAGTCACGAGGATTAACGACGTGGTTTACCGCATCCAAAGAGGACTAAGAGGCAAGTTAAAAGCAGTTCATTGTGACCGGCTGCATCGATATAGTGGCGAGGCTGCAGATGGAATTATTCGGGACGAACAATCTGAAGGAGGGGGCAGTGTAACGTGAACCCAACATTTTATACCAATTTCCTAATCGAAAAACGTTCAACCGAAAACACAACTGGCAACACTATAATGGAATGGTATAAATGACGGGCGTTGCTTGTAAGCCAGTGTGTGTGAGTGTAGAAAATGTTTGACAGCCAAAAGAGTGTAGAGTGGAGACAATGTAGAAGTTACTGGAGAGTTCTAGATGGCATGTCATTCGATATAAATAGCCCGCCCGAGGCAACCAGCGAGCAGTCTTGTTTATAGAGTGATAAAGTTAAGAGTAAATACAAGTGATAGTCCAAAAGTCGAGTTGAGTTCAAATAAAGTGTATATCGAAAGTAGATACTGAATAAAGTGGTAGAATTAAATTGAAAGGTAGAGTTTTATTTTTGCGAACTAAGCGCACGTTACACTATGTTCTTGTTCTTTCCATCTTTTGCGAAATAAAAAGGTTTTGTGGGATTGATACACGTGATTCTGCAACATAAAGTTGCCATGGGATTTTTTTCTAAACAAACACCTGCAACTTAAAGCGTCTGAGCCTTATTTATAATGATCATAATCAGTAAGAATTAAAGGAAAACGGGGAATCAAAACGTTTTGGATTTGTAATATTAGTAAGGATGTCCATCTTCAGGTTCTAGACTATCTCTGTACCAAAATTCATATCAATCGGTGCAATATCTTGGGCGGTAAATATAAACTAAGAAAAACAGACAGACAGAGTTAATTTCGGATTTATAATGTTACTAAAGTCCCGTGGGAATATGTGGGTCGTCTAATAACGGTGGACATTTTTTGAAATGTGTGCTGTATTTCCCAAGCTCCCGTTCCCATGGGAATACAGTGATAAAACATATTCCTTAAAATATATGTCCATCCTCAGGTTCTAGACTGTCTCTGTACCAAAATTCATATAAATAGGTTCTATAGTTTGGGCGGTTAATGGTAACAAAGAGAAATAGACAGTCAAATTTAACTTCGTACTTATAATATTAGTAAAGACTCCCGTTCCCGTAGAAACATGGTGACCGTTCCCGTAAGGAGTATGGGGATGAGTAAAAGTTTATGTTGCTCGGGGATTATGGAGCATTCCAACGGTGGAAGAGTTTTTGAAAGTTCCCGTATACGTTCCTGCTCCCGTAGGAATAAAGGGAAAAATATATAGCCTATGTCCTTCCTCAGGTTCTGAACAATCTTCGTAAGAAATTTCATTTAAATCGGTTTATTAGTTTGGGCGGGAGATGGTAACATAGAACGACGGTCAGACAGAGCTACTTTCACACTTATTATATTAGTAAAGACTCCTTTCCCGTAGGAATATGCGGATGAATTAAAGTTTATGTTACTCAAATATAGTGTAGCATTCTAACGGTGGAAAAATTTTTGAAATCGGTGTTGTAGTTTCTAAGTTCCCGTATACATTCCCGTTCCCGTGAAAATATAGGATTAAAATATATAGCCTATGTCCTTCCTCAGGTTCTGAACAATCTTTGTACAAAAATTAATTCTAATCTGTTCATTAATTTGAGCGGGAGATGGTAACATAACTTATAATAATAGTGAGGACCGGTTCCCGTGGGAATATTCGAATGAAATACAGCCTATGTCCGTCTTTAAGTTCAGAACAATCTTTGTAAAAAATTTCATTTAAATCGGTTTGTTAGTTTGGGCGGGAGCTGGTAACATAGAACGACGGACAGACAGAGCTACTTTCACACTTATTATATTAGTAAGAACTCTAGTTCCCGTGGAAATATGTGGATGAATTAAAGTTTATGTTACTCTGGGATAGTGAAGCATTCTATCGGTGGAAAAATTTTTGAAATCGGTGTTGTAGTTTCTAAGTTCCCGTATACGTTCACGTTCCCGTGGGAATATATTGATAAAATGTACAGCCTATGTCCTTCTTCAGGCTCTAGACTATCTCTGTACAAAATTTCATTTTAATCAGTTCTGTAGTTTGGGCACGAGACGGTAACATAGAAATCCGACAGACAGAGTGACTTTCACATTTATAATATTAGTTAAGATTTTCGGTGTATTGAAATAACTGTCAACTGCTATTCAATTGTGGTTCGGCAGTCTCTAATGGCTGGTATTTGTCTGGAAACAGATAAAGCAAGGACTGAAAAGGACGTACAGAGCATGCGAAGCAAATTTTTGGCGAATAAATGCCTGAACACCATTGTATCGAAAAGACATATCGCTTGCTTCGTCGTGCCCTTGGCCGATCAAAAAAGAAATTTCCAGATCACAATTTCGAAGATTTTCCACCATAAGCTTTGAAAGAGCATCACCTGGATTGTTAATACAGCATTGTTTGGTAAACTGCTGTATTAGAGAGTTTAAGAAAAAATATTTGATATAATTTTAATTCTATTTATAATAAGAATCAATTCACGTAGGAAGTAGGTACATACTAAATTTCATGGTGTGTTTCCTAAATTTATTTGATTCATGACTGGTTATGTTGAACAATTATCGATACTAATGGGGGGATATATCCTTCTGATCCCCCCCCCCCCCCCTATCTACACCACTGCCTATCGTGCTCTTCCATCTCAATTCCATGACGAATCATGGGCGTAGCCAGGAATTTTTTTAGCTCTTTTTTCGAGGACAATTTCTCAAAAATCTATGAAAAAACGTAGGACAAATTTATTGACAAGAATATTGAGAGATACTTTAAAGGATCATTTTTTTGGTTTCTAAAAATAGAGTAGGATATTTGCCTTTAGCATGTTCTGTAATAGCATTCAAAATGCCGCATTCAGATGATTCAGAATTTCTGGAGAATATTTTGATTCGAAGAATTATAAATATAAATGCCCAAATATACTCGTGTAATATTTCTAGATGTTAGAGAAATCTTATTTAAAAGTCCTCGTTTTCCGGCAATTTTGCGAATTGTCCTAATTTTTTTTTTTTTTTTTTTAATTTTCATTGATTTTCCTTTTTTTCCCCTTTTTTCCCAAATTGTCCTCGTTTTTTACGAGAAATCTCATTGAAAAGTCTTCGTTTTTCGGCAATTTTGCGAATTGTTCTCATTTTTTATAAAAATTTTCATTGATACTCCTTTTTTTCCCCAAATTATCCTCGTTTTTTACGATACTCTTTGAAAAGTCGTCGTTGTTTCAACATTTTCTCCAAATGTCCTCGAGGACAAAGATTAATTTTTTCTTAAAAAACGCAGAATTTTTCGAGAACATTTGGCCTAGGTTGGGGCATTTGCCCCTACCTGCCCCTACCTGGCTACGCCCATGTGACGAATACTGTAACTTATACTTCACAGATGTACCCAATTACCATGATGACTCAAATTCACGAGAAATGATAGGTCTTACTACATATATTAAAAGCTCGATGCGGGTTACTTAATTTGAATGCAAAGGCGTTTAGCAACGGTTCGATTACCACTTCGTTAGTATTTGTCCTATTTTCATAACTTACCGCGGAATATATTTATCTGGGAGCTGAAACGATTGATCATGCTGAATTTCTGAATATACTGAACAGCAAATGTTACTTAAAACTTTCTTAAAACATGCTCTAAATTATCGAAACTTAGGTGTAAATGAATATGTATAGTTAAACTGAATCAAACCTTAAACTCAAGCCTAGCCATAATTTAAATTTTTAAATTTTTAACCTAACAGACAACTTTAATAAGTTATTGTCCTAATTAATTTTGTAAACGAGCATTATATTGTTTTTATAACTATTTTTTCGAGAAAATAAAATTATTTTATCTACCTATCTATCATCCTTTTCGTAAACTGCTTTAAGTTTCTACATATTTACTACTTAAACATAAACAAAAAAAGTTCCGTACAATCTTTGGCGTTCTTTTGGGCAAAGTAATTTCTGTTCCACTACCGAGGCCATTTTTTTCTAACTGTATTCGTCCATCACTCAAAGAGCTTTATAGTAATTGAACGTTATGTCATGCAAAACAGTCTTATACGTTTATAAATTAGTTTTGCTCTGCTGAACAAATATGCAGAGTAAATACATTTTTCAGATTGCATTTTCCCTTAATATTTTTTTTTTTTTTTTTGCCACCCCTTATCTCAAACTACGGGGCATTGGGTTACTGTCTCTTTTCATAATTTTTTCATGTGGAAATAATTTTATTATTTTAAATAGAATCTGAAAAAAAATTCTTTGGGCATTTGCATCACTGAACGCTAGCTGCTATGGGAGCTCAACTTTAACATTTTTCAAACGAAATTCTGATGGCTGACCTTTGGAGCAAAGGTAACGGATCAATTTGATTTGAATATGGCGAATAAAGACATTTTGGTTTGATGTATGTTTTTGGTGTAAGTGTTCAATCATTGTGTAAAAACAATATACAGTATCACTTAAGCCACCACTCTTTATAGCTTAACCACCCATGACAAATATTTTACAATGGCATGGATTTTTTTTGCAATGTATTCGCAGCAATGGGGTCGACGCTCATCTTGCTCTTTGCCATGCAAACGACGACGCGACGGAGGGACATCCTTTCGTTGGTGACGATGATTTTGCTGGTGTAATTCATTTTATCTGTACCACCTCTGCTGCCGTATTCAGCTTAGCACAGCTGGGGCGTATTCACCCAGAATGGAGTCGCACGTGATGTGAAATTTGATCATTCAATTTTTTATCCGAAGAACTGGCAAGGTTTAAATTTAAACAAACCGAAAGGTGGAACGTTACGATCTACAACTGCTGTTAAATTTGGCTCTTTTGAAGTTCAAAATTATTTTTTGTGTTTAAAGGTGACTGAATGACTTTTAACACGGACAAGTGCATTGTTTGATGGTTTTTCAGCAAATTGTGCTGTTGGTGCTTAATTAAAGTAGATCTTGTTTATATAAAATTTCTTGAAAGAGAACCAATTAAGTTTTGACTTTTGGTAGGTCAAAATAAATCACAAGGCTATCCATCATATTAAAACTTGAAAAAAATTTCCAGAGGTGAAGCTTCTTTCTATAAAATTGTGATGAGTGTAAAATAAATGAAGTGGCGAGAAAGCTATGATTTAGTTTTTTGATAGAAAAATGCTTTCTCAGCTGAACGCAAGATTCTACACGGTGATTCACCGAAAGAAAAAAGCTTGGTTGATTCAAGCACGCTGCGTGATCAATTTAAAATTGTTGAATTGAATCCGTTTCTGCTTGAATCAAGCAACGCGTGATATTCAATTCTACAATGCCTGCATTGTCAATTTTATATTTAAAATTTATCACGATAATACTTGATTCAAGTCCGATTGTAGTCGATTCAAGTATGAAATAATTTTGCAGTAACAATGCCGTTGTTGATTTCGTGGTTGGTCAAACACAAAAGTGATAACTAGAAAATAAAGTCAAGAATTGTGAAATTGAATACGTATGTACTCAAAACAAACAAGGTTTAGTGCTCAATCGACGAACATAACGTTGTCAAAAAAAATTTATTTAAAAAGTATCACAGATGTTTTTGATTAAGCACTTTTGTGTTTAATATGAATATGATTTCATTCTAAAACAACAATGATTTTGTGGGTTCCATTGTTAAGAAACCACAATCGTGATAGTTTTGAAATATAAAAATAAAATCATGATACAAACATTGTTCGTGTTTAATCAACAACTAAATCATTCTTGATTTGAAATCGTTTTAGAAAAAAAAGTTTTTTTGAGCACGTATCTACTTGATTTGAGTATGATCTCATATTCAATCAGCAAAACTTTATTTCAAATTTCATTTTCATTTCACCACAAACGTGATGCTTAAAAAATAAACACGTTTCTATATGAACCAACAATCTTCGTATTTGATCAAAAACTCTATCATTGTTTATTTGAAAACGTTTTAGAAAAACATGTTTTTTGAGCACGTATCTACTTGATTTGAGTATGATCTCATATTCAATCAGCAAAACTTTATTTCAAATTTCATTTTCATTTCACCACAAACGTGATGCTTAAAAAATAAACACGTTTCTATATGAACCAACAATCTTCGTATTTGATCAAAAACTCTATCATTGTTTATTTGAAAACGTTTTAGAAAAACATGTTTTTTGAGCACGTATCTATTGATTTGAGTATGATCTCATATTCAATCAGCAAAACTTTATTTCAAATTTCATTTTCATTTCACCACAAACGTGATGCTTAAAAAATAAACACGTTTCTATATGAACCAACAATCTTCGTATTTGATCAAAAACTCTATCATTGTTTATTTGAAAACGTTTTAGAAAAACATGTTTTTTGAGCACGTATCTACTTGATTTGAGTATGATCTCATATTCAATCAGCAAAACTTTATTTCAAATTTCATTTTCATTTCACCACAAACGTGATGCTTAAAAAATAAACACGTTTCTACTAAAAACTTTGCTTGTACTCCAAGCAAATACAGTCAAACCCAGATATATTTCCCACTTTACTTCAAAACAGCATGTGTTTAAGCAGCAACAAAAGGTTCAATTATTATTTTTATGGAAATCGATTCCGAGAAAGGAATCCTGCAAACCTGTGTCTGCTTATTTTGAATCAAGATACTAACGTGCTGTTTCTTAAATCCCATAACCCATAGACTTTTGGTTCTGGATAGGTCCGAGTCATATTTTTCATGTTTTTTAATTGACGTGATGATTTTCATTTCGTAAATCTGAAAAAAATATGTGCTTCTTTTGATTTTATGTTAACTTTACTATTGTTTCAGGATTTTATTAACATTCTAATTGTTTTAGAAAAAAGTCAACCTGTTGGGTTTATAAAACTTCTAAAAGCATTATATTTAAGAAAAGCTTAATTTATGAAGAACGAAACGCACAAAAAACAGCCACATTGAAAATATTAACAAAATTTCATCTCATTTCAAAACAAACACGGTTGGTCAAAGCCACTTTTCTTCAATCGGAGGTGGGGTTCATAGATTTTTCGTAACTAGCAAAATTGTTCAAAACACAGGACTTGTTAGATCTGTATCTGTGTGATCTAAATTATGTTAGGTAGGTACTCAAATACAATAAGCTGAAAAGCTCTTGAAAAATTTCATACTTGCAAAATTGTAGAGAATTCTGAGTATCATGTACCTATTAGGTTGCAGTTAAACCGAAACCGAGATTTGTCGACAAAAAGATACGACCTTTGCAATTCAGTTTTTCCAAAATCTTGAACTCTTAACGGAAAACAATAACAATTCTGTTAGCACAGCTGTGATTGTAATTATAGGTAGATGTTCTCAGTAAAAACTTTATTCATATAATATCATCTTCAACGTTGTTGTTAACCGATCAACTTCCCGAGGAAATGCAAGGAGCGTATGATAAGAATCAAACATTTTCACTGATTTCTGTTTAAAAGCCTTGAAAAGTGAATGAGGACATACCTATTCATTTAGTTTTACTAAATCCCCAATCTCCAAAACAATTATTAAAACCATTCCCATGCCATTATTTACAAAAGCACATGCTCTGACCTTTTTTCCATCTCAGGAAAATCATAATTTTACTCCTATCATTATTTGTTTTCTATGACTGACAGTAATTACGGTGACGTGAAATAATACCAAATGAAATATGTAACACCAAATCTTAAATTTGGTCTTATTTCGTTTTTCGAAACGAAATAATACCAATTTGGCTTTATTTCGTTTTCTAAAGCGAAATAAAGCCAAATTGAGATCTTGGGATTATTTCGCTTTTCAAACCGAAATAAAGCTAAATTTCTTTAATTTGGCTTTATTTCGTTTGGTATTATTTCACGTCACCAGTAAAGTACCTATGAGAACAAACTAGCCATAAACTATAATATTGTTGGATCATTGAAATAGATACTAATTAACATGAACAACAATGTAGTGTTTGTATTACCTACTTTATATTTTATTATTTATATTGGTATTATTATTTAGAGGTCAGAGCACGTCAATAACGAAAAGACAGTACTCGGTCGTCTTATAGGTAATTTTTGTGCTAAATTGTAATATAAGATTTAAAGAAATAGTTGTTTAATAGGCGGCCTAGACTGTATTTTGGTTTTTACAATGTACGTGCTGATTAAAGCAGGTTCAGGTTTCCATTACAATGTCTATGCTTCCTCCAACACGAACACACTTCAAGAAAGCATATATCTCCTAAGCCCATACTCCAACAAGCATATACATTGTTCAACAACCACTAACGTGCTACAATATGCACGCACATTGTACAAGAAACACATATGAATTCAAACAGACCACGTTCGTTTTCAATCGATAACGCACACACCGGAATTTTGGTTCGAACATCGTATACGATCTTTTTTCTTCAGACCTCAGTCAGTGCTCAGTTGTCAGTTGCAGTTCTTCAGTCGTTCAGTTCAGAAGAGAACATCAGGTCAAAGACTAAGTGTGAAATAAATAAAAACAGTAAGGTACAGTACAGTGAAGAGTGAACTAAAATAAAACTAAGTAAATAAAAAAAGTGAAGTTATTACAAAAAATTAATTAAAATTCAAAGAAGAAGACTAGTTACCTACCTACATAAAAAAAAAAATTTAAAAAAAACAATGAAAGTAAAAAAAACAGAAAAAAGGCTATAACAGCAAAGTAAAACGAAGTGAAGTAAAAAACAAGAAAGACTAAAAAAATATTTGAAAAAAAAACTCACAAACAATAAATTAAAAAAGTACGAAGTACCTACAAGGAACACTAAGAAATTACAAAAAAACAATTATAAGGTAAGGCTTTTTGTCTATATTTTCTTTTTTTGTTTTATATGAAGTCGTTGCTAGGCAAGCTTAGGCCGGCCACTGACTACACAATATAACTGTGCAAATTGGAGTTTGAGCAGTTCATTTGTGTTGTGAATGGGGTTGTTTGTGCAGTTAACTGTGTAAAAATCAGAACGATTTGATTTTTGCTCAAGTAAGTTTGCGCAGTTATATTGTGTAGTCAGTGGCCGGCCTTACAAAGGTTCAGCATTCCCGTGATATTTTTTTTTGTGAATAAAAACTAGCAAAGTAAATGAAACATAAAAAAGAAAATGTATTGCTGTTGAACCAAGCGTTCAATTTCTTTTTTTATATTTCATTTTCTTAGGTAGTTTTAATTCACAAAAAAATACATACATAAATGTTATTAACCCTAGCAAAATAATCTTATTTCTTATGACTTAAAAAATAAACATACGTCTCTGAGACATAAATGTAACATTTTTAGTATATTTAGTGAAACCCATGACCTTTTTCTTTAATGTAAATGTTTCTCTTTATTTATGTACTTCATATTAAAAGAAAGTAAGCATCATTTCAAAAAAATCAATATTTATTCAAACAATAGAAGCCAAAGACTTAAACACTAATATAAATAAAAAATAAATTTTTAAAGTAACACAAAAGTTTACTTTCATATTTAAAGATGGCCTTATAAGCATTTTTTGATTGCAAATGAGTCTACTAATAACTCTTAGTAGCTTTGAATCGCATACGATTACATTAAGACTGTAAATTAAATAAATATATAAACTTACAGCTGATGTGAAATGGTTGCAAATCAATAAGGAACCATGGGACGAAGTTAAACTAAAGTGGAGGAGGACGCATACACTTAGACTAAAGGATGTACAAATGCTAAAGTTTCCAGAATTTCTAAATAACTGGCCACTTTTAAGGCTTCCGGCTGGAATATCTTTGGTAAATACTCCAAATGAACATATTTTACTAATAATTTGTATCAAAAAAGAAATATATGAACAACGTTTTTGTATTTAACTTTTCGAGAAAAATTACAAAAAACATTTCATATTTTCACACAACAAAAAAACCTTTAAATCAAATTAAAACAAAACTAAAAAAGACTAACACGTGAATGGATTTCGAACGCTTCGAGGGCGCTCATCATCAGCACTAACTCGATTAAAAAAAAAAACAATCTTAATTTTGGTAAGAACACAGCGAAAAACTGCAATTTTTTTTAGAAGCATTATCTATACGAGATAACAGAGGTGATTTCTCCTCCTACCATATTTAGGTTGTTCTCTTTTTCAATGAAATAACTCAAATGCAACAATTCAATTGAACTGTTTAACATGTTTTATGCTGTGCTCTTTTTCATCAGAACCATGACTTTACGTTTATATATGATCGGCAAAAGCTGATTGTTTTAATATTTTATTTCTTAATAAAATTGCAGTAGGTATTCTGTTTATCTCACATCCACGTTGTTAACAATTTTAACTGAGCCTTAATTATTAATTTTAGTTCATCAAATTCCTTACTTAAATAGATGGGATAAAATTGACACGCGTTTATATTTTAGGTCGATGTAGATTTCTCGATTCTGTATCCTGGGAAAGAAAACTGTTTGATTGAAAAATGGAATTTTTTTAAGTCCCAAATTGTTACAGTTTTCAACGACAAAGTAAAAGACAAATATTGTCTAGGTTTACTTTCGGACCTGAATAAAAAAGACTTTAAAAGAGGTATTTTGGTATGCCCAGTTAAATTTACAGCAAGCTAATGAACATTTCTCTTTCTTTGATTTTTAGGACCAGAAGACGTTTTAATTTTGGAATTAATGCACGCACTTCTTCCTCCATCATCCCGGCAGACGAAAAATAAACCTACAGAACCGAAGCAAAGGAAATATTTCAAGCCAACAATAAAAGACTCACAGCAATCCTTCATACATCGTATAAAGGAAGCCAACGATTTTAATCCGGCAGTTGATAAGCTTGCAGAAAAGGTGAGGGAGTTTGGGCAGAGCCTTCAACCATTTATTATTTATTGCACATTTGATAATACGTATATTTCTTATTCTAACGAAATTAAATACAAATTTGATTCAATTTTACCTGCACTCGATCTGTGCCTGAAAATATTTTTTGTATTTAATATTGAATATCCAACAGCCTGTAAGACTGTTTGGATTTTTATTCAAAAATATTTTTACGAGATAAATACCAAGGAAAGGGTCCCAACAGATACACTTGTACTGTTAGAACTTTTAAAGCAAAATGTTTAAATGTACTGTTTGTAAAAATAGCAAATTGTTTGAAAATGTGCGTAATCTTGTAATGCACTACAAGGTTATTCACAAATTTAAACCCGAAGATGATTACCGCTGTTTTAACTGTAGGCAAATTTACAGCTTAAAAAGTTTTAGGAAGCATTTTAAAGGTTCATGTAAAAACATTAACTTCAGTATAGATCCTACTATTCCACACACCTCCGAAAATGCTTTTCCAGATGCTATGACAAATCAAAATCTTTCACTAAGTGGTGAGAATACGCACCCGATTCAAAATTTTGATATTTTAAAAACTCTAAAAAATTCTTCAATTAATTTTTTGAGTAGCTTATACCGCAAACCAAATTTATCCAGAAAAATAGTTGAAGAAATAATACCAGATCTGACAGAAGAGTTTTTTAAAATTATATTCACAAAAATTTATGAAGTTTTCAGCTTACATTAATGTCGATAAGGAAAAGCGTTTTAAAAACGTGTTAACGGCCTTACAAAATCCTTTTGAAAGTGTGAATACTTTTCACAAATTTGTTCAGACAGCCAAAGACTGTAGTTTATACAGTGATCCTTTTAGTTTTGTTATAAACAACGAAGTATGCGTAGTTGGTGGTATGACTCCATCAGTCGATGTTGTGGAATCTGACGGAATTATATTACCTTTACAGTTTCAATTTAAAAAGTTTTTTGAACTACCAGGTTTATATATGAAGAACATAGTTTCTAGCTCAGTCCCTCATTTAATTACAACAAATATTTGGAAAAAAAGAATTTCTAAAATTCCTTTAGTGAAGCAAAAAAACGTTATTCCTTTTAATTTATATTTTGACGATTTCGAGTCAAATAATCCGTTAGGATCCCATGGTGGTTGTCATTCTATTGGGGCTGTTTATTACAATTTTCCTACTCTGCCACAGTGGATTTCCTCTGAACTAGACAACATATTTGTAGCTATGTTATGTTACTCAAAGTATAAAATACATGGTGAAAATGCTATATTTAACAAGCTTGTAAGTGAAATAAAAAACTTAGAAGAAATTGGAGTTACAATAAATTTGCGTTCTGGTGAATCTCACCAAATTTTTTTTTGTGTTAGGTGTTATTACAGGCGACAACCTAGGACTTAAAACAATCATGGGATACACAAAAAGTTTTAGCTCGCAGTTTCCTTGTCGCATTTGTAAATGCACCAAATCTCAAATTTACAAAAACTGTAATGATGACAGTAATCTTTACAGAAATATTGAAAACTATAACAATGATATTATTCAATATTCAAAAATCAATGAAAGAATTGCAAAAAGTGGGATAAGAGAGGTATCAGTATTTAACAATATTCCATCGTTTCACGTTGTTCAAAATTTAACGGTTGACATATGACATAATGCACGATGTGTTTGAAGGGGTATGTCATTATGACTTGTGTGCACTTATCAATCAATTTGTTATTGAAGAAAACTTCTTAACATAAGATGTTCTTAACAACAGAACTCAATTTTTTATATATGGTTAAACTGAAATTGGAAACAAACCCACAGTTATAAAACCCGAACATATAAAAAAAAATAAGTTAAATATGTCAGCCAAAGAAATGTGGTCATTTTGCCGTTTGTTGCCAATTATGATTGGTGATCTCGTTTCCATACAAAATAAGCATTGGGACTTATTAAGTACTCTAAACAAAATCATAGATATAGTTTTAAAATCAAATTTTCAACAAGCTCATCTCTCAATATTAACAAATCTTATTTCCAAGCATCATAATTTATATATTGAACTTTTTAAGGAGAATTTAAAGCCTAAGTTTCATTTTATGATACATTATCCGTACGTTATGCGAATGATAGGGCCATTAAAACATTTCTGGTCATTTAGATTTGAGTCTAAACATAAAGTTCTAAAAAGTTACTGCAACAACATTACTTCTAGAAGAAATTTATCTTTGTCCTTAGGAATAAAATCAAGTCTAATTTTTTGTAAAAGAATCATTTCTGGTATAGGAATCCCGGCAATGATTTCTAAACTATCAAAACCAGGACTACTACTTAAAAATCAGTCTTTTTTCTTAAAAATACAAAATATTAGTGAGACAGAACATTTTCATAAGCTTTGTTGTTATAATAGTCTTACTTATTGTAAAGTTACTTACACGCTTAACGAATATGTTAGTATTACAACTGTTACAACGAACATTTATCGAATAGAGTGTTTGGTAATATATGAAGACTTCCCATATGTTATTTGTGAAAAAATAAATACTTCCGAATATCTAGACCATTTTAACTCTTACGAGATTTACAATGCCTCACTAATGTTTTATGTATTCAAAATAAAGGACTTAAACGGACCACCGGTTTCCCATTTTTCCAATCCAAATGGAAGAAAATTTACATTTGTTAAATTCTTTTAAATTAACTAAAACCTTAACGTTGGGTCGAGGCAAGAAAAAAAATCGTATGGTAGATACCCCTAACTCCCGTCTTTTTAGCCGTGAGGGGCAATTATTGTTTAAAAAAATTATTACAGAAAAATATAGCAGGCCGTTGATAGTGTTACCCTTGTTTTAAATAATTTTTGGCACAAAGCTCGCCAATCACCCAGTATAATACCTACAAAAAATTTCAAATTTTAAATTTAAACTTTGTAAATTTTTTATTTTAAAAATATAAAATGTCACTTAAGTTTCCTCATTAAGCCAATGAATGTATATAATTATTTATTATTGTATTTTTAATTATAATCATGAGAAATAACAATCATAAACATAAACATAAACGTAATCTGGGCTAAAAAAATTAAAGTAACAAAAAATTTGCTTTCAAATTTTAAATTTAAACTTTGTAAATTTTTTATTTTAAAAATATAAAATGTCACTTAAGTTTCCTCATTAAGCCAATGAATGTATATAATTATTTATTATTGTATTTTTAATTATAATCTTGAGAAATAACAATCATAAACATAAACATAAACGTAATCTAGGCTAAAAAAATTAAAGTAACAAAAATGTAAAACAAACAATTTTGTTGTAATGTTCAGTTTAAGAATTATTGTTCCAATAAAATTTGGGTCTATGAAATAACTCCAAGTCCCACTTTTAAAAACGAAATAAGTCCCACCAAAAATTGCTTAAAAAAATGAAATAACTCCCACGAAATAAGTCCCACTTTTGAAAACGAAATAAGTCCCACCAAAATGAAATGATTTAAAAATTTACTTGAAATGAAATAACTCCCACTCAAAATGAAATAACTCCCCCTTGAATAATATATTTCTTAAATGAATTAAGTCCCACTTTCATAAACGAAATAAGTCCCACTTTTTCACTGTTTAATGCGATTTCAGATAAGAAGTATTTGGCTCTTCGAAAAAACACACGTCGAATAATATGAATAATCAAAGCAGATGAATAATAAAGAAAAATCGTATACAAGCAAGAAGAGCTGAGAGATAAGGACAAAAAATTATGGTTGTCCCTTTTACGAAATATTGGACATTTCGTAAAAGGGACAACCATAACTTTTTGCATAAGAAAAAATATAAATTTAGGGGTATGAAATAACTCCCACTTTACAAAACGAATTTATTCCCACTCAAAACGAAATAAGTCCCACTTAAAATAAAAACGCGTAACGAAATAAGTCCCACCAATTGACGAAATAAGTCCCACTTTTAAAAACGAAATAACTCCCACTTTCAAAATAGCAATTTTTGGTGGGACTTATTTCGTTTTTAAAAGTGGGACTTATTTCGTGGGAGTTATTTCATAGACCCATAAAATTTACCTATTCTATAAAAAAATATAGCATAATCCAAGCTTTTTCTTTTTAAAAGGAGTTTCAGGTGGAAAATCAACATTTTCAGCAAAGGAAACAATTTACACTAAAAATGTATCTGGCAAAATCAGAACAATAACGTGATAGCGTGAAAAGTTACAATTTTTATAAGTCATTGTTGAAAGGCACATTCGCTGTTTGGCAACAACGTTCTTGATGCTTTAAATACGAAAAACGTGTTTATTTAACAATGAACACGCTCCGGTTTGAATGTTTATGCTTGCATGAGTATGAGGGGCATACTTACTAATGCAAGCATAAACATTCAAACCGGAGCGCGTTCATTGTTAAATAAACACTTTTTTCGTATTTAAAGCATCAAGAACGTTGTTGCCAAACAATGGGCCATATGCATAAAGGCTAGTAAATGCTTTTACTGGTAAATTTCTATAGTATATACTAATTTTCGTATGCATAAAACCATAGTAAATACTGGAAAAAAAGTATTTACTAGGTAACAAAGTATTTACTGGTTTCGGATGAATTAAACCAGTAAATACTTTAATCGGTATGCATAAAAACTATTCTGTTCAAGTATATACTGGAATTTTTTCAAGCTATTGAAAACCAACTTGAACATTTGCTAGTAAATACTTTTTCATGTTAAATGTCCATTTTAGTCGGCAGTTTTATATCCAAGTATTCGGTAGAATTTTTTTTTTAAATGGCCTCTTTTTTAAGTGTAATCGCAGAAAAAAATTATAAGTAGCGAAGAGATTCCGGAGATAACAATTTCAAAATACTTTACTGTTTTGAAAAGGAAAACGTTGATTTATTTAAAATTTAGTGAAACTAAGAAATAACTAATTTATTTGCAATAAAAAAATAATAATATTAATAGTAATAATAATAATAATGATATAAACATTTAGGTACTCAAACTGAAAAAAATAAAGTTTAAAATTTTAGTCTAGATTGTTAATATATAAGTTATCTCCTGGCCGAAAGGCATTAGCAAATTTAATCAAAATCATTACAACCATGTTTTAAAAAATAGGTTTTTTATTTTTGATGTTTTTTAAAGACGAAATTTAAAAATTTAACTACTCAAATCTTAAGATCTTGCTGACATTTGTATTGACAAAAAATTTGAAAAAGGTCATATATATCGCTTTGAAAATATTTGAAAAAACAATTTTTTTTTTTAAATTAACGAAAATTCGAAACTAAATTTTTCAAATGGAGATACGCAATCCTTCTAAAACAATCTAGGACTTCTAAAATATAAAATTTCGTGTTAGCCATTAGTGAGAAAGTCGGTTTTGAAAATACGGTACTATGGGTGTTACTGTTTTTAGACTTCTTCCAAAAAACATTTTTACATCATTAAAACAGCTGTTCAAAAATAATACCTCAAGTAAAATTTTATCAAAATCGTTAGAGCCGTTTTTGAGAAAAATAAGTATTATCATATCGGTTGTATGGCAAGTACCGTTATTTCAAGACCTAGAGACCCAATAAAAAAAGTGAATTTAAAAACGAAAAAAAATAAAAGAAGAGAGGATCTACTACCCCTGATGAAAATATCCGAATCTTTTTGAGATATGTTAGAGATCCAGGATTTCAAGCAGGGGTTGGAGAAGACACAGGCTTCCATCAGAGTACTGTTTGCGGAGCTGTGCATCACGTAGCAAATTTAATTATTAATAAATTATATACTTACCTAGTACCTACTGCCAATTTCCGATGAATTGGTAGTATTTACTTGGATGAACCCAGTATATACTGCTAGTATAGTCTTACCAGTATAAACTTAACTTTATGCATACCAAATGAAGTAAATACTCCAAATTTGAGCTTTTACTGGTAGTACTAGTATATACTATAACCATTATACTACTAGTAAGTACTTCTCTTTTATGCATATGCCCCAATGAATGTGCTTTATCAACAATCCCACCGTACTAAATCAAAAATCCTATCATGCTCATGCAAGCATGTTCATTGTTAAATAAACACGTTTTTTGTATCAAAAGTATTTACGAACGTGTTTCGATTTTTTAATTTTATTTTCTCAAATACTCAAAAATTCAAATTTTTCTTTTTGAAATTAATAAAAATTTACTAATTTCTACAAGTAAAATATTATCTCCTAATTCCGGAAAACCATATCTCTAATTTTGAATGCGTAAAAAGTCGGAGGAACTATATGTGCAAATACCTCAGCTATAATTGAAGTAAACATTTTCCATCGCCCACTGCCCTTAAATCATATTTCGAACAAAGCCTTCGAAACGGAATTCAAAATTTTTTGAGTTTCTTTTTTAAACTAAAAAATGTTTACTAAATTCTTAAAGTAAAATAACATCTCCTTATTCCGGATAACCATATCTCTACTTTCTAATGAGTAGTAAGTTTGCTTTTTAAAAAAAGAAGCTTTAAGAATTTGACAAAAACACAGACAATTTTTCAGAAGAGCTTCTAAAAAAATGTTATAGCTTGTAAAAAGTATATTCGGTGGGACAAAAGTCCCAGTTTTTATTTTTGGGACTTATGTCCCTTCTAAGTGAGACATAACTCCCAAATCGAAGTTGGGACTTATGTCTCACTTAGATGGGACATAAGTCCCAAACTTAAAATTTGGGACTTATGTCCCGGGGACTTATGTCTCTGCGCCATTTGATTCTACCAAGGTTTTTCTTTCGGTGTTCTGTGTACAGGACTGACATATACTGGATATACAGCTCACAATACTGGACAATGAACATAAAATTGAGCGTGAGTTGACGGCACCTGCGATGAAGATGGAGCATCTTATATGACAGCAAGGTTAACTAATCTTTATCGTATTAAAAATAAAAGGATCAATGGTAGTCTCCACGTCAGATCTAGCCACTTCGATGATGAAAGCGGTGACGTGACTTAAGGCCAAGTGACATAAGTCCAAATTTGAATGTTTGGCCTTATAAAACTTTGCGAAAGCTACATAATGCCAAATTTTAGGAGTTGGCCTAGGCTAAGCGTCATATGGCCAATTTGGCCTTACATCACTCAGAAGTCAGAACTGGTTGTACTCCAAACAAAAAAAAAAAGACAAAAGAATTTGACGATGATGATGATTTGGCAACCGGGAAATAGCTTAAAGTGTTTGCGTTGTAACAAACAACAAACCCCGGGGTTGAGACTATCCAATTTGTTTGTCAAATTTGTTGGATGAAAAGTAGGACGAAAAAAATCCATAGCGTTCACACTCATCAAACAAGTCGTCAAACCTAATTCCGATTTGAATTTCAACCATGAAGGACATAGCAGCAGCAGCGCAATTTAGAGATGAAATTTTAGAAAAGCAAGAAAAACAAAACAAAGTGTGTAGGGACTAAAGAGGTACACTACCTAAAACCATCATAAGTTCTATTTTCGATGTGCCCAAAAAAAAAAAAACATTTTTTCCTTGCCATGTGCACTACTTGAAAACATTTTTGAAATGAAATTTCTTCTAAGTTTGACGACGAGCGTTCACATTTATCGAACTTGTTGTCCAACTCACAAAAATATCAAAAAAATTTTAAATCCATCCAACAAATTTGACAAGCCGCTTGATGGAGTCGAAAAAAAGTACCCTAGTATTGATGTTTCGTCGAGCATTGTTATTATTATTTTTTTGTCTAGTGGTTAATAATCTTTTTTTTTCCTTTAATAAAAATTCGTTTTTATCATTCAGGAGATTATATTAGAAAACAAATCACATATGATTTAATTTTATTGAAAATTATTTTTCTATTGCATAAAAATGAATTGCTGTTCGTTAGTGTGGCTAAAACTGACAGCAAAAAATTTAAATAATAAATAACAAAAAATGAGATTTGGAATGTTTGTTTTTAAAAATTCTCTTAATTTTTTGACTTTAAGAATAAAAGTAGATTTTTTCATTATCTACAACCTTTAATTTCAACTTTTTTGGATACGAGGTACAGATACCATTTTATACTCAAAAAACAGTTTTTTTACCATTACGCGCTGCATACATTATTTTTTAACAACAACAATTGAAAAGTCTCCAAATCCATATGTTATAAAATATGATTTTTGCATAATATTTGACGCAAAATACGATAGTAATAATAAAAACTCGATTCATTTTGGGGGATATTGTTAAAAATCGATTAAACAATTAAATTGTTAATAATAATACTAATTTGTTGAAAACTTTTTTTTAAATATTTTTTCTTAAAGTTCAACTTTTAGTTACAAAGGTGAAAATTTTGTAGCTCTTAAGCATTCGGAGCTATACATTGCTTAAATGAGTCTCCCCACTATTATGAAATTTCCTATAGCTTATAAAATCGAAAATAGGCGATAAAAAAGAAATTCCTCGCACATGTATCTCTTATTTTTCAATATAGAAACTGGAAAAAAAATTTCAGCTGAATCAGAGAGGTGAAGTTCAAAAGCCGTTCGATTTATAAAAGAATTACCCATATATCGTTCGTTTTTATCAAACTTCGGTGAAAAATGAAGCGAATTTGTTTTGAGAAGTCAAAAGTGACATAATGAACATAACGTTCTGTGGACATAACTCGATACTTACCAATGTTTTAGGGCTACGGAAATTTTTTTTACGAATATATATTTTTAAAGCCTACAAATAGAATCTACCAGCAACTGAAAATTAAAATAATTTATTCTTTGTGCTTTTTCTCTATTTATATAAATTAAATGCTGTTCGCTTGTCTCGCTGAAATTCGAGAACGGCTAGACTGATTGTCAAAATTTGGTTTTGAATTAAGGTACGGGGGCCAAATAAGGCCCTGTTCCTAATAAGGCTCATTTCTCAGAAAACACAGAAACGAACAAATAACGGGACTTTTTTTCCTTTGCGTAAATAAACCATATGTCTGCAAGAACACACTCAAAGGAAAAAAAGCCAGCTGCGCGATTCGTGTCGTGACGTGACCTGCAGTTGAATGAAGTTCGTCGACGGATGAAGACCTACAAAATCATAAAAAAGTTGTGTGATTTTTGTGTTTTTTTCAACGAATTTCAACAAAGTAGGTACATATTTTTTATTTTTACCGTATAGTATATAATACTAGCTGACCCGCCCGGCGTAGCTCAGGCCCTACATTCATCAAATTGCAAGTTAAGTAAAGTAGTTTCAAAGTTTCTATTCTAGTGGGAGAATAAGGATGAAATATACCTTATGTTACTCAGGGACAACTAAGCACTCTTACGATGACAGAATTTGTGGGATCGGTATAGTATTTTCCAAGTTCTCGAACATGGCCCAGTTCCTGTTCCATTCCCATATGGAGATGAAATATAGTATATGTAGCACCGTATTGTTATTGCGAAAACCGTACTGAAATCAGTACAGTGGTTTTTGAATTCCGGTTTCCGTTCCTGTGGGTAAATGTTGATGAACTATAGTCTATATTACTCAGGGATATTGAAGCACTCTAATCAAGAAAGAATTTTTGGAATTAGTTAAGTACTTTCCAGGTTCTTGATTATGTCACCATTTCCGCTTCCGTTCCCGGAAGAATATGTAAAGAAAATAATTAAAGTCTTTGTTACTCAGGAGCACTTTACACTCTAATGTTGAAAATTTTTTGAAATTGGTCCAGTATTTTCCAAGTTCCCGCTTATGTTCTTGTTCCCGTCAAATTCCCATCTGCGGGGCTGATTTGTGAATCTAAACTTTCCAGGGCGCCACTCAAACGCATACAGAAAAATTCATTTAAATCGGTCAAGCCGTTTAGGAGAAGTTCAATTACATACACACGTACAGCAGAATTATATATATAAAGAAGATATTGAGTAAATTAAAAACATTTGTTTGTAAAAAATGTTTGATAGTTAGTTTTATATAATGTTTTTTTTTAAGTCTTACATGTTCCTAATAAGACCCAAAAACAAAATAGGTGGGCTTTATTGGGCACACGCTAATTTTGTTTTCAAGTTATTGGTTTTTATTGGAACGAAGTTCCTTATCGCGCGTTATGAAAGGGGGCTAGATGGAAAAAATTCTTACGAAAAGTTGTCACGACATAAAACGACATAAAAAATTCATACGAAAAGTTGTCACGTTTGTTATAGTAAGCTATTGTAAGCTGTGCGGCGTCGCATGTTCCTCTGTCTGTCTGTCTCTCTCTCTCTCTGTTTCTCTCTTATAGAAAGCAATTTCTCTGTCTGTTTGTCTCTTTCTCTCTCTCTGTCTCTCTCTCTCTCTCTCTCTCTCTTATAGAAAGCAAGCCAGATATTGGAAGGGGAAGGGGAAGGGGAAGGGGAAGGGGAAGGGGAAGGGGAAGGGG